>OY282643.1:111319338-111709338 GCA_958299015.1 Tetanocera ferruginea | reverse complement strand
ACTAAGTGGTGACCGTGGCATGCAGGTTAAGTGTGTGGCTTATTATGCTCGAGAGCCCGGGTTCGATCCCTAACCGTGGCGAAAAGTTTTTTTCAATAAAAAATTTTTCTGATCGGTCATCTCCTCTCTGTAGACAATGGCAAACCTCAGAGAGTAAATAATGCCATGTAAAGCTTCTTGAGAACATGAACTTTAGCCGTTCGGAGTCGGCATAAAACATGTAGGTCCAATTCTTGGTCAATTGTGTGCAAAAATTTAATAACACACACAACACAATCGATCCTTAGAAGCTCGGTCAAAGTCCTTTCAAGGGCTGAAATGGCCAATTTGTTTTTTTGTTTTTACATGATTACTTATCACGTGAATACGAACTTCACGTGTAGTTCGTGAATAAAATACACGTGTAGTTGAGGTTCGTGTTTCGAACTAAACGTGTTCACGTAAGTTCGAACTCCGTGTAGTTCGTGTTTTAAAACACGAACCTCAACTACAAGCGTATTTTTTCTCCAACTATACTTGAAGTTCATATTCTCGTGAATAGAATTCACTTTCTTTAATCATGAGCCGAACTTTTATTAGTTTTTTGAGTTTCTAAAAACGAGATAGGCCACAAATAATCATTTCTTACCGGTTTCAAAGGGGGATGCAATTATTGAGACCCGTAGAACACGTGTAACACGTGTTCACGTAAAACTGGAAACTTTTAGGCCGCGTTCATAGTAACGCTGAAGCTGAAACTTTGTACAGCCGCTTTATATGGATAATCATATGGAAAAACCGCAAAGTATTCATACTGCAAGCTTACATTCAAGGTTATGTCACTTTTGAGGCTTTTTGATACTTCTTTTTCTATTTCGTTCGGATACACAGTGTTGATTTTTTGTTTAATGTCGTACTTCTGCTTTGCTGTTTCATACTTTTTAACGCTTTTTTCTTCTTTTTCGGTTGTTGCACAATTCAATCGTTTTATTTTATGTTTTGTTTGTGTTCTGATGTGTAGCATCGCAAAGCATCGCAACTAGCTCAAAAAGTGTCTAAAAGCACATGCCAAAAGCGCGCACTATGAACAGCAACAACGCAAAAAAATATCTAAAAGCGCGATCAAAAAGCGCTCACTATGAACAGCAACAGCAAATAAAAGCGTCATGATGTCGCTTGGTGGTGACCGTGGCATGCAGGTTAAGTGTGTGGCTTAGTATGCTCGGAGCCCGGGTTCGATCCCCAGTCGCGGCGAAAAGTTTTTCAATAAAAATTTTTCTGATCGGTCACCACCTCTCTGCAGACAATGGCAAACCTCAGAGAGTAAATAATGCCATGTAAAGCTTCTTGAGAACATGAACCGTTCGGAGTCGGCATAAAACATGTAGGTCCAGTTCTCGGTTAATTGTGTGCAAACATTTAATAACACACACAACACAATTGATCATAAGAAGCTCGGTCAAAGTCCTTTCAAGGGCTGAAATGGCCAATTTGTGTGATGTCGCTTGAAAAAGCTTAACAGCTTCAGCTTCCACTATGTACGCGGCCTTAGGCAGGCACTCAAAATCACTGAACCGGTCGATGTGATTTTTGCACACTTTATTTACGCATGCTAAGAAGCTAGGTAACGCTGTCGGTTTTTCTTTTTAAAATGTGACTGAAATAGTCACATGGTTTTGGTGTTTGACATGATACAGTCTTGAAGTTCAATGTCCAACGCAAAACGCATTTTTTGCGAGGCGCCTGCCAAAATTGCTGCCACCTCAAATTTTTATATTTTTTTTTTTTTTTTAAATTTCACAGAGTATTCTTGAAATGTGAACTGACAATACCATATTGAAAAAACAACATTTGTATTAAATATTTCTTAAAAAAAAAATTCATAAAAATATTCATAAAAAAAACGCCACAAAAGGTTGGTGTCTTGACTTTGGTCACTGCCTTGAATATGTGTCTTGACTTAAAAAGTACAGCTTAAACGTAAAAGCTTAAAGTAACGAAATACTGGTTACTATTGTATTATATTTATCAAGTACTCAATTTTAATAAAAATTTCGACTTATGTATATTGTTTATATCGAATATAATTCCTTACAGTGCGTTCATCAACATGGTTTGCATATCTATTGAAAGTCTTACAAGTTCAAATACAAAATTTCAAAAGTGAAGTTGAAGCAAAAAAAAAAAAAAAAAACTGCTAGCACATTTATGTACATAATGTTATGTCAGATTGTAGCAGTCAATTTTGCGCACGATGTCATATGTCAAAAGTGCAAAACCAGACGAATATAAAAAAAAAATATAAAAAAGGAATCCAATACAAAACAAAACAAAAAAAAATTATCACAATGTTAAAGCGGAAAAGTTTAGCAAACAATGCAATTGCAGTGCATCCGCCACTGCCAGAAACATCTCTTCGCAGCCACCCAACTCTTGAAGCACCAAACAGCCAAACTTCTGGCTGTTTGTTGTTTATTTATTTTCTTCGCGCGTTGTCCCAGTCACGGATTCTTCGGCTGCTCTCGAAACTAGCATTAATCTTCTTGCATATCAATGATTTCACGGAAATTGCATGTAATTTTTTTGGGAAGGATGTGCTTTCTTTGGGTGATTTATTTATTTTTATATTTTGTCGGAGAGAAGTAAGAGAGGCAACGTATACTTTTCTTTTTGGCCCCTCGAAGAAAGTTAAGCAAAGCAATTGTGGCACACTTGCGATAAGTGTTGCCAATGCGACAAGCAGCAGCGTGCACGCGATAAGCACAGCTACAATTATAAAAAAAAAAAAAACAAATGGCATTAAAAGTAGCGGTACATAGCAGCAAAGTTGTTGCTACGCTTGTAGCGTGCATATTAAGTTGCGCGTATTTCTTTGGTTTTTCTGTCAACTATTTTGCGATTTCTTTTCATTTTTGCTTTTGACTTTTTTATAGTTTGTTTTTTTTTTTTTACTCTCGTTCAACAAAATGCTAATCGTTTGCAGTTTGACAGTCTGTTGCAGACACTTTTGTGCTACACGCTATACGCTGACTACAAGTAGGTTTACTTACGGTGTGCATGTAAATGTGAATGTGTTTGTGCAAGTAGTAGATGCGGGTGTGGGTTGCCAATGTTATACAGAAGAAAGTTTTTCTGCAATGTTAACTAATGCAATAAAGTTGAGATTAGTTTAGTTGAAATGTTTGAAATGAATGTGCAAAAGTTTTGAATTAATGTTGAAATATTTAAATTGCGAATTTCCAACAAAACCAGAAAAAAACCAAACCAAAAACAAAAAAAAAACACACTGACTAAAATCAAAAACACAAAGAAAGCAAGAAACCAACCGGAAAGTTTATTGAATAAGCAAATATAAGTTACAGGCTAAATAACTGTAAAGCGGTTTCAACAAAAGCTTTATACTGAGCTTTTGTCAACATTGGCATATAATAAGTTTTTCATTTTCTATGAATTTTAAGAACTTGTTCATTTCAACTAATGGCTTCATTGATTGAAATATGCATTAAGAGGCTAAAGTATAAATTTAAGAAGCCATTTGAGCGACTAGCTAAAATAATTTTGAGTAACAAGAAAAGTTTTAAATTTGGCAAGAGCAAAATATTTCAATTTTCAAATTTGAAAATTTATGTTTTTCTAAAAAAGTAGGTAAAGTGTAGTTTTTTTAAAGGTCTAAAACTTTGAAATGGAATAAAACAAGAATGAATTTTTAAAATTGACATAAAATGAACTTTATTTAAAAGATTATCTTTTGACATTATTATTTAGATATGATTTGTGCCATATGATCGCCACGGCTAGCTCGGACGTAATCTTATCTGAAGGACCAATTTTCAATTTTTTTTTTCTAACATTTATGGCCATATCCGATACATAATAATGCGGCGAATGTGGTCCTCCAAATGGTCGATCGTTTCGGGCTTATCGGTGTAGACAAGCAATTTCACATATTCCAAAAGAAAATAGTTCAGCGGCGTTAAATCGCATGATCTTGGAGGCCAATTCACGGGTTCGGAACGTGAAATAATGCGGTTACAAAAAGTTTTCTTCAGTAAATCAATTGTGGCACGAGCTTTGTGACATGGTGCGCCGTCTTGTTGAAACCACAGCTGCTGCACATCACGGTTGTTCAATTGAGAAACAAAAAAGTTAGTAATCATGGCGGTCACCATTGACTGTAACGTCCTGGCCAGCATCGTTTTTTACGAAGTACGGACCAATGATTCCACCAAACCAAAAAGCACACCAATCAGTTTTTCTGGATGTAAAGATAACATACACTTGAGAATTATCAAAAAAAACAAGTAAAGAAAGTCTAAAGTCGGTCTAGGCCGACTATGAAATACCCTAAACCCACTTTTCAAAAACAAAAAATTTTTATTGTAAATGGGCGTCTCCAAGGGCGGATGAAGCTTATATTTAATATGCATTTAAATGTTGATGAAAAATTTACACATACCAAGTTTTATTCCTGTAGCTCACAGTTAATGCCTTTATTGTACTTTCGCTATGGGAGATGGGCGGATTCATGGACGGATTACTTCCAATTTTTGAACACACCTTAGTTTTTTAAACAGAGTCTTATTTATTGCGTTTTCAATTTTTGGGTTGTATGGGAGGTGGGCGTGTCTGTAAGCGGATGACGTCTATTTTTCAAAGACATCTTTGTGTTGATATAAAACACATACATATCAAATTTTATTATTGTAGGCTCATTATGAGCTCAGTTATGCAGTTTTCAATTTTCGCGTTGTATGGGAGGTAGGCGTGTCCGTGGGCGGATTCCAAAAATATTCAATAGTGCAGATCTTTGGGTTCATATGACCATGTGTACCAAGTTTCATACAATTATCTCAACTCCTTCTTCTTATCCTGTGTATACGGACAACACACAGACGGACAGACGGACGAAAATACGGACGGACGGACGGACGGACATGAATAGCTCGACTCACGTGGTGACGCTGATCAAGAATATATATACTTTTCTATACCGGACTCGCTGCATTCTATGTGTTACAAACCTTTGCACAAAGTTAATATACCCTGACCTTTCAGGTTTCGGGTATAAAAACATGTTTTTTTTACCAAAAATGACCTTCAGGAGAATCAAAATTGCTTCGGCGGATTTTCTTCGATTTGAAAAAAATCATTGTAATGAGTTCCTCTAACTTTTGAGGCCCCGACCGGCTGACATTTTTTTCGTCCTTACAAGAATGGTACGGCCTACTGTCCAACTTTCGCTTTTGTATTGAAAACATGGTTTTTAGAATTTTGGGAAACGCATTTGTCGACAGAAAAAAAAAAATCATTTTACAAAAGCTTTTTCTGAGGTGTGCTATTCAAATATTTTTTTTCTCTCCGAAAAGGTTCATAAACAACAAAAACAAATTGGCCATTTCAGCCCTTGAAAAGACTTTGACCGAGCTTCTTATCATCACTTGTGTTGTGTGTGTTATTATATGTTTGCACACTATTAACAGAGAACTGGACCTACACGTTTTATGCCGACTCCAAACGGCTAAAGTTCATGTTCTCAAGAAGCTTTACATGGCATTATTTACTCTCTGATGTTTGCCATTGTCTGCAGAGAGGTGGTGACCGATCTGAAAAATTTTTTTATTGAAAAAACTTTTCGCCGCGATTGGGGATCGAACTCGGGCTCCGAGCGTGCTAAGCCACACACTTAACCTGCACGCCACGGTCACCAAAAAGGTTCATACATGAATTAAAATATGATATTTTTGGTTCAATTGATAGATTTTTCTGTTTCTCTCAATAAGCTTTCAATAATCTGCCAATTTCTAGTCAAGATAGACTTAACTGAAAGTGTAGCTTAACAACTAAATTCCTTGAATCAAATCTTAAATAAAAGCACGATATCTAAAAATTTGTTTTTCAACAAACTCTTTACAAACAGCTTTAAGCATCGATTCCTTGAACTATAAAGTCATCATTGCTGCATTATTTAAAACTAATCAATATGCCATTGAGATAAATTTTAGTAAATATTATTCTCTTTCCACAGCCCACAGCCCGCAGACTCGTTGGCAATTCATTAAATAACCAACTTTATGGTATTAAAATGTAACCAACAGGATTAGCCGCCGCTGCTGTCGTCATGCTTATTGTACTCAATTATTGTTTATTTGATACTCATGTTGAAATTATTCCGTAGTCCGTTAGCATGTCTGTTTGTCTGTCTGCCTTTGCTGCTTTGCATAGAAAGCTTTTTAACATTTTTATGTCTAGTTTATAAGTTATCGCCTACATATTAAAGTGATGATAAAAATTAACATTAATTTGCATAAAACTGGCTGGCATTTGAAATCAAGCATGCTTCCGGTTATCTTTCGGTCGTTGGTTACTTACTTGCTCAGTCTCTGGGGTGTGTTTCGGGACTGATTTGTGTTTATCTTGTTGTTTTCTGAGGATTTTTATTCTGTTTGTTTTTTAGTGTATTTTTTTTTTTTTTTTGTCTATTTTGTTTTGTTTTGCTTTGTTTTTTGTGCTTGTATAAGTGAATCCTTTTTGTAGAATCTTGAGCTGTTTGCATGTACAGTAATACTCAAGATTTTTAATCTCTTTCTTTAAATTGGCCACTTCTGGCGAGTTGTTGTGGAATTTAACAAGGGTTTTAATGGATTTATTGAGTGTCGATGTTGCGTGGTGAAGAGAGAGAGAGAGAGAGAGAGAGAGAGAGAGGGTAGAGTTGGGTGCGGACGGAAGTGGTAGTGGCCTGCTTGGGCTACTAATTATGTACTTTATTAAGGCTTTTCTGCTGCTTGCGGCTATGTTTTTAATACCCAAAAGTAATTATTTCGAGCATTTCTAGCAGTTACAACAACGTAGTTCTTAGAAGGAAATTCAATATTTTAATGTTTTGAACTATTATGTTAATGGAAACTTTAGATTTTCCTGGAAATAAGTTATTTAAAATGCTCTTAAGATTTGCTAAGGATTTTTGACAAGAAATTTCTAAGGTTGTTTTAATTATATCGATGTTGTTTTTTTTTTATTTTTAGCATTTTTCAGGGATACTGAAGAAGTGTAAATTAATAGGAGGGAGGCTGCAGAGCTTATGAAGCTATGGCAGTTTGTTTTTAATTGTAAGTTTTAAAGTCAGTTTTTCTTTGCTGTAGAATTGTAAAAAAATATATGATAATTTTGCTTATTATTATTTTGAAAAAACAAAAGCAAAAAAAAAGGAGTTAAATAACATATCCATAACCTGTTTTGAGTTAATGCATAATAATATTTTTTAACCTTGCTTAAGCCTGCATATCATATGCTTTAATTTAAAAAACAAATTCAGGCCGGAAATTAACATTAATTTGTTTGTACTTGAAAAATATTTTTGTTATAAAAGCCTTTGATTTCAACAGCTTGTTTTGAGATTTTTTTCATACATTTTTTTTTTTTGTTTTTTTACTTTTATGTTTATGTAAAGGATTAATAAATTTTAATTTAAGCGGTTTATTTCATTGAGAAATTCATTAAAATTTAATTTATGCAATTAAAGTTAATTAAAATTTGTGCATAAGTGTAGGAAAAAAGTGTTGGTCTGTGCGTAAGCCGATTAATTGAATATGATTTGTTATTGCGTTGAATTAATAAAATTTAAAATGACAACATAAAAGCATACTAAAAACACCCACATCAAATATGTTTTTTTTTTTTTGCAAAAAGTTGATGCTTATTAAAATTGTATTTTAATAAAAAATAAATATATTAAAAGAAAGAACAACTTGTTGAGTATGAGTTGGGGCAGATTTTTTTGACATTTCATCAAAGTGTCAGTCACATGTCAAAATATACAAAACCATTTTCAAGTAAATTAACTTTCTTTCAAAAACTCAAACCGCTCTTTCTCTCCCTCTCTCTCCTTTTCTCTATCTAACGTACAAGTCTATCATATACTCATATTTGCCGGCAGTTGATTGAAATTTTTCGCCCCACAGGCATCAGTCATTTTCTGGTTCTCTTTTGTTACCTTTTGATCCCTATTTTTCTTTTCTCAAACGTTTCATTTGCCATTTTTAACACACAATTTTTTTTTTTTTTCAATAAATTTTCCACTTGCATGATTTTTAATATTGCGGCCAGTAATGTTGAACCTACATAACAATAAAGTGTATTATGAGCAACATCATAGCGTGAGCTTGACTGTTACAATGGTATACTTTTGTGTCTACTTCAACCCTAAACTCAGTTTTATGCCACTCTTTGTGGTAACCTTTCTTAACATTTTTACATTTTTTTTGTTGTTGTTGTTATTGATAAAATTCAATGAACTATTTCTTTAAATCCATTCATCCAGGCAGGGTAACGCAAACTTTTGATTGATAAATAATGATTTAAGCAAGCCAACCAGTACTAGGAGGAACAATGTTTTTCTTTGAAAGTTTATTATTTAACATTAACATAGTATCTTTACTTTGTAATATTGCAAAGAGAAAAAGTTTGTTTGTATTTCTTAGAACTGTTCCCAATAAGCTCCAAAATTAATTATATAACTAACGTAAAACTTTCTTAACATGGCTTTAGGTATCTTCTGAAGAAAATGGTCTTTGGAGTATTTGAGTACCAAAAATCATACTGAGCTGCGGTGGTTTAAGTGATTGAATATTCGAACTTAAAATAACAAGTGAAACCTTGAGATATTATAGGTTCGAGTACCGGTTACTGTTATCATTTCAAGCAGGTCGTTATACAATTTGAATGTTCTTCTGTAAAGCTTACAAAAGTGTACAATCTGGTTGCGCATGTTTTTTTAGTTTGTTGTTTTTTACATAAAGAAAACCATATGAAATATATAATTTTTTTAGAAAATATAGAACATCCTATATAGTATATCTAACCCTTGTTTCACTATTTCTTTTTTTATACACTGAGAAAAAAACACATACCTTGCTCCGGTAAAAAAATTCTCTATTTTTGATAATAGCAATTTTCTCTTTTTCAAATAAAATTTTCTTCAATTAGAATAAATTTTCACATTTTCGAAGAAATATTTCTTTACTTCTAGGAAATGGAAATATTTCAATGTCTCTAATAATGATAAGTATTTTTCTCGCACAAAAAATTTCTCATTTATAGAGAAATTTTATTGAAAATGAAAAACTTTTCTTATATTTTGATAAAAAATTCACTATGATAAGTATTTTTTTCAATAAAAACAAATATTTTCTCAAAAAAAAAAGTATTTTTCTCTAAAAACGATATATATTTCTATATCATGGAACCTTTTTATCATTTTTAGAGAATTTTAAGTATCGCAATTAGAGAATAGCATTCTCTGGAGCAAAGTCTATACCATTTTTCTCTAAATATGATGCCTTTTTTATCATATTCCGAGACACTTTTTTCTGAGTGTACCCTAAACCTGAAAGGTCAGGGTATATTAGTTTCATTCGCTGAGATAATTTTATGAAACTCGGTACACATAGTCGCATAGGCCCAAGGATCTGCACTATTGAATATTTTTTGGAATACGCCCACGGGCACGGCTACCTCCCATACAAAACAAAAATTGAAAACTGCATAACTAAGCTTATAATTAACCTACAACAATAAAATTAAGTATGTATGTACTTTATATCAAAAAACAGTTATCTTCGAAAAATGAGTGTCATCCGCACTTAGACACGCCCATCTCCCATACAATCCAAAAATTGAGAACTCAATATATAAGCTTCTGTTCAACCTACTGAGATAAAATGTGGTACGTATGTTTTTTTAACAATACGAATAAGTTTTTGAAAATTGGGCGTAGACCACCCACGAACACGCTCATCTCCCATACAAGCCACAATTTTGAAAACACTTTAAATGCATGTTAATGCGTGAGCTACAAGAATAAACCTTGTTGAGTGTAAATTTTTCATCAAAATTTAAATGCATAAAAGACATGGGCTTTATCCGCTCACGGACACACCCATTTTCAATACTATTATTGTATTTTCGATAAGTAGGTTTAGGGTATTTCATAGTCGTGCTAGACCGACTTTGAAATTTTTTTACTTGTTTTCAAATTAATTTTGTCAATTAAACTCACCTTTCGTAAACTTTCCAACTGAGACACTGTTTTTCCTCAGTTTAAATAATCAGTAAAGTCAGAAAGCTAAATAAAGACTGTCCCAGAAATAACTGTCCTTTTGGTTTTAGATTATTAATAAAAAAGTGTTACCTCTAAAGCAACATACTTGGTACCTAAATAAAGTAAAAATATTGCAGATTAAAACAAAAAATACTCATTAGTAAAATAAAAGAGCTACTGAAAAGATGTCGTCTCAACAAGAAGAAAAGCGGGAACATTCAAGTCAAGTGTTCAACGGCTTAAAAGATTGTACAATCTTAGGAGCTATAAAGTACAAAAAGTATCTGATATGTCAGATGAAAAGGACGCCGAAGCCAAAAGGAGGGCTCGAAAACTGTAACGCGATTACCTACCCAAATTTTATTGCGTGATCATGGACGATGAAAAGCGGATTTTAAGCAGTTACAGTTGGATTCGGATATTATACTGCGGTCTTATACTTACTTTTATATTATACTGGAGCATCCTCTAAATTTACCACCGAAAAACATACCAAATTTCCAAAGAAATACAAATGTGGCCTTCGAAGTAAGGAATTTGTGACGGAACGCACCATCAACACCAAAATTTACATCAGAGAGTGTCTGGAACGGCGTTTGCTGCATTTTATACGTCAGCACCAAGGTTCAGTACTATTTTGGCCAGACATAGCAACATGTCCAGAGAACGATGGATTGGTACCAAGCCAATAATGTCACTGTGGTACCAAGAGAAACCAATCCTCCGAATTGCCCCGAACTTCGTCCTATCGAAAGATATTGGACTTTAATGAAGAAAAATCTTAAGAAGACCAAACAAACTGCGGAAAACATCGAAATATTTCGACGTAAATGGCGTCGGGCATACACTAAGGTCAACGAAAGGTCGGTAAAAAACCTAATGAAGAAAAATCTTAAGAAGACCAAACAAACTGCGAAAAACATCGAAATATTTCGACGTAAATGGCGTCGGGCATACACTAAGGTCAACGAAAGGTCGGTAAAAAACCTACCTTAATCAAAAAGTGCATAACTTTTAAGTGTATTTTTTTCAGTGTCAATAAAATTTTCATTTATTTTGTAATGTTCTCTTAATAATAAACTGAAAGAATTTTTAAAAAAACATCATTGGTTTTTTTACAATAAAAAAAAACGAGAGTACAGTTATTTCTGGGACAGTCTTTAATGTCAAATAAAGTTTGACTAAAATGGTTATTTGAAGCGATACATCAATTCCTGCCATTTTCTTTTCATGTAAATGTTTTTTGCGGCTACGCCGAGGTGGTCTATTTTTAAGTTCCAATTTTGGCATACTTTTTCCCACATTTCGGCTGGTATCTCACCAATGACTGTTGTAATGTTGTCTTCCAAGGCTGCAATTTTTGGCTGTCTTGTCACTGTCTACGAAAACATAGCCTAACAAAAAAAATCTATTAGGGTCAAATCGCATGATTTTGGCGACCATTGGACTGCTCCAAAACGTGAAATTAATAGTCAAACCAAACTTGCCTCTCAATAGGTCCATGGTATTGCGTGCCGTGTGGCATATGGCAACGTCTTGTTGAAACCACAAAAAAAAAAGGTATCTTGCTGAATTGATTGCAATTTTCATTATTTATACTCTAGAACGGTCCAATGATGCCGCCGGTCCACAAATCACATCAAACAGTGCATTTTATAAGGTGCATTGGCAGCTCTTGAACTGCCTCTGACTACTCTTCACACCAAAATTGGCAATTATGTTTGTTGACGTAACCATTGAGCCAAAATGAGCATCGTTACTAAAGACAATTTTTCGATAAAAAAGTGGACTTTTATTTAACTTTTCTAAGGTCCATTCTCCGAACAAAAGTGGCAAATCACCCGGTTTCAGTTCTTGCACGAGCTGTATTTTGTATGACTTCATGCTGAGGTCTTTACCTACAATGTTCCAGGTGGTCGAATTATACAAGCCAACTTGTTGAAAACGGCGACAAATTGGCATATCGTGATCTTCATTGACACTGGAATGCAACAAAATCAATTTATAAAAATTGATTTGGATGAATTCCAAACATTTCTCAAAGAAGTTGGTTGGCATTGTTTGAAGCTTCACTCAGAAAAAAGTTTCTCGGAATAATTTGCTTTGCTCCAAAGAATGCTTTTCTCTAAATGCGATCCTAAAAATTCTCTAACAATAATAAAAAGCTGCTATGAAAAAGAGAAATATATAGAAATATATCTTTTTTAGAGAAAAATACTTTTTAGTTTTGAGAAAAGATTTGTTTTTATTTGAAGAAAATACTTCTCATAGTGCATTTTTTATCAAAATATAGGATTAATTTTTCATTTTCAATAAATTTTTCTCTATAAATGAGAATTTTTTTGTGGCAGAAAACTATTTATCATTATTCTCTAACACATTGAAATATTCTTATTTCCTAGAAGTGAAGAAATATTTCTTCGAAAATGTGAAAATTTATACTAATTGAAGAAAATTTTATTTGAAAAAGAGAAAATTGCTATTATCGAAAATAGAGACATTTTTAACCGGAGAAAGATTTGTGTTATTTTCTGAGTGTAGGGTTAAAAAGCATAAATCTTCAAAGAATTTTCTTTAAAAATTAGAATCCTGCATATCAAAGTTTCTGAATATTATAAATCAAATTTTTGACGTGTGTCATTTAATCCCTTTTTTTACTTAGAACGCTCCGTGTACATTAGACCGTACCTCAAAAAAAAAGTGCAACGTAAACCAGCGAATATGACGCACTTGTGCAAGACATTTTCAAAACAAAAAATTAGTTTTTTTTGACCGAACGTAGGGGGTCGCGCATTGACATATTTCTTCATATCTCTGTTGGTTACAGTTCGATTTTAAAGTTTGATATATCAATGTTTTTATCTCAAGGAGACCAATATTACCTTCTTAGAAGTCATTGACCTCAGGTGCACCGTTCTAGTACTTACCCTGCAGATCTCAGTTCCTACCATCCTAATGTACCATTCTAATATCAAAAAAAAAAGCTCTTAAAATATCATCAATCTTTTGCCGAGAAAGTATATAGAAATTTCTAGTGGAACTATTTTTAAAAAGTTTTTGAAATTTTTTTGCCGAATGTAGGTCTCTCTTTTTGCACTTTTATCATATCTTCGATATAAAAAGTCTGATCATATTGAATGACATATCGATGTTTTTGCTTCGATATAAGGTAAGCATGGTGCACCTGAGGTCAATGACTTTAAAAAGGTCATATTGGTATTTTCGAGACAAAAACATTGATATATCAAACTTTAAAATCCGACTGTAAGCACCAGAGATATAAAGAAATATGTCCATGCTCGACCCCTACGTTCGGTCAAAAAAACAAAATTTGTTTTCATAATTGTCTTGCACAAATGCGTCATATTCGCTGCTTTACGTCGAAAAATCGAAAATTCTCCCTTAAGAAAAGGCTTCATTTTGAATCATCAAATCAAAGGCTTCGTTTGAAAAATAATTATCAGAATTTCTAAACACAGGAAAAATTTTTATAAGCTGGTCCCTAGAGCAAGTGCCTAGAACTCTATGGGGGAAAAAAGTTGTCAATGCCACCGACATAAAAGTAACCTTAAACGATTCTTAGGCGAATGCGCTAAGACGAATTTTGAAAAAACCTCCAAAACCCATGTGTTTCCTAAAAATATTAGCTGATGTAGTAAAACAAACAAACAAATTGGCCATTTCAGCCCTTGAAAGGACTTTGACCGAGCTTCTTAGGATCGATTGTGTTGTGTGTGTTATTAAATTTTTGCACACAATTGACCGAGAACTGGACCTACATGTTTTATGCCGACTCCGAACGGCTAAAGTCTATGTTTCAAGAAGCTTTACATGGCATTATTTACTCTCGGAGGTTTGCCATTGTCTGCAGAGAGGTGGTGACCGATCAGAAAAATTTTTTTTATTGAAAAAACTTTTCGCCACGGCTGGGGATCGAACCCGGGCTCCGAGCATGCTAAGCCACACACTTAACCTGCATGCCACGGTCACCACTGATGCTGATGTAGTAGTTACAAATAAACAAATGATCGATAGATAGTAATACTGAAGAAGATTTTCCATTCTGATGCAAAGATTTCAAATCTTTGCCGCCTGACCCAAGATATTGCGAATTTTAATGAAAACTTTTGACTTTTTTATTTGACTTAAACTTAAATTCAAATAACTTTATTATTATTTTTATTTCTAATAAAATTTCTTATGTATTATTGTTTTAATGTTATGAAATTTTAGAAATTTTTTTTAAGGAATATTTAGGAGAAGTCCTTCCAACTGAAAACACTGAAAACTAGATCGCATTAAAAATAATATATAAATATATATTTTTTCTAATAAAATGCTAAAATGTATATTATTTAGCACCATTTCGGAACCACTGCATTTTAAAATAAGTTTGTGTCAAGTACAACAATCAACTTTATAACATTGAGTCACAAAGAAATACCTTTAATATAATTTTCAGAATGAAAAAGTATGTTAAGTGTTTGTGTAAGACTTGTAAGGTATCCGGCTTGCTCGAGTGACTATTTGAGAAAAAGTTTTAGAAAAAAAAAAGCAACATCAACCAAAGTTGCTTTCAAATGCATTTTATAGAAAATGTATACTAAAGATTTCTCTCTATATTTCTATTGTTATAAAAATCTTGAGCGTTCAATAATGATGCAGAAATTCTTTACTCAAACACTACGAAGCAATACAGTTAATCCCCCTAAGCTATCCCAAGACCATTCTGCTTCTTCTTCTTCTACTCCTCCAACGTTTTCTATTACTTACACCATTCAATGTTTACTGAAATCATTCATGCTTGGTCTCTTGCTTTTCTTCTCTATCACCATTACTTCATGATTTCGTCATTCACAGCATTATCCATCAGTGCTACGCTTTAATCCTTAATTCCGCCATTCATAACTAACTTCAACAAATAAATAATGCCCATGTATAACAACAACAAACAAAGTAAAGTGTTTTGAGTCCTTAAGAGCTTATATAGCGTACGTCATAATGGTGTTGTTGTAGTTTTCAAAGCTCTACACGCACGAAATACATTAAATCAATCGTAAAACTATTTACCGAAAAGTTGAAGCAGCAATAACTTAAACTTACACTGTAAGAAAAAAATGAATCTCAAGTGTTTACACTGTCATGTCTGCTTAAGATGCAGTTATTAGTCTCGGGCTTAAGACTACTTCTTTTAAAAATAATCATTAAGGTGGGACATAACATTCGCGGCAGAGAAAACAGACCGTTTTTTAAAAATTCGTAACTCACTCTAAAACAAACGTTTTTACAAAATTTTTTTTATTATTGTAGAGAATTGAACAAATTACAAGAAACAAATTCAAAAAAATATATTTTTGACTTTAACATGGTTTTATAGAGCTTCAAACTGGCGGCAGAATAAAAAAAATGGGACTCGTGGTTGCAGCGCTGGGAGTACGACATAACAATCGCGGCAGAGAAAACAGACCGTTTTTCAAAAATTCATAACTCACTCTAAAACAAACGTTTTTACAAAATTTTTTTTATTATTGTAGAGAATTGAACAAATTACAAGAAACAAATTCAAAAAAATATATTTTTGACTTTAATATGGTTTTATAGAGCTTCAAACTGGCGGCAAAGAAAAAAACGGGGCCTCGCGGTTGCAGCGCTGGGAGTACGAAAGCAAAAATTGTCCGATCTGGAAAAAAATGACTTTTTTAACTCTAAACAAAATTGGTTATCGTATTATGACAGGCGCAGTTTAAAAATTTTTTTAAATTTTTGGTGATGTTCCAAATTTGAAAATGTGTTTTTTCGAAAAAAAATATTGACTTTAAAAATTCATAAAAAAGCGAAAAAAAAAATTCAAGAAAGCTCGTGTCATACGATAGCGAATCAAGTTTAAAAAAATAAAAAAAAAAAATTCGTCAAAAACAGAACCCGCTAGTGCCCCAACCAGTACGAAAAACATGGTTACGAGATAAACGCGTTCAAAGTTTGTGAACAAAGAAAAAAAAGCGCTGTAACTTTTGAACCCTTAGGAATTTTTCCATGAAATTTTTTTTTTTAGAATCTTAAGAATATTTACTAAAATACAAAAATATTAAAATTCAAATAAATCAATTTCCAAAAACGGCCAATGTCATGTCCCCCCTTAAAAATAACTAGCTTGTAAGGTCCTTTCACTAAACATATCATCTTTTTGAGAAGTTGTTATTTTGTGCATTTATTTCAAAAACACTTTAGCAATAACTAAATAATTTATAGCTTACACAAAGGTATAAGTCCTTTGCACTTCAAAGTCCTTTGACAAATATTATTATAATTTCTGTATGACTGTTTATTAGTATTTTGCTTTGTATAGTGCTTAATAACAACTACATTTATGCATTATACTCTAATACTGTTATGTTTATTGGTTTATATACAAAGCAATAAGGCTGAATTAATCACTTGGTCTATACAAAGCTAAGCAAACTGTATGGTATTGACCATAATACGCTTAAATATACGCATGATACACTTAATCACGTTGCTGTTTTTGTATTTGTTGTTCTATTTGTTAAGTTACGAGAACCTATTAGAATATATGAAAAAAATTGATAATGTTATCAATAATTTTTTTTATTCAAAATATATAATATATTTAGATATAAGCAGAGAAGTAAAATACAAGCTATGTGTTGAAAACAATCTTAATATAAGCATATAATTTTTGAAAGCATATTTCGTACTATGTATTGGCTATTTACAAAAACGTTTCAAACTTTAGGCTGCGTGCATAGTGAACACCTGTTTGAACAAGCGAGATAGATAGCAATTTGTATCTCGTTGGTTCACACAGATTTCAGCCTGTCTGTCCGAATCGGCGTGCAAATGTGAAGTTCATTTCATATTATCATTTATTAAAATAGCCATATGTTGTCTTATTTTCTGTATCATAACCTTGAAAACCGTTTTCTATCTAACAATTCTACTGTTACTGTTTGTTTTTATTATAATGTTCTGCAAAATTATGGTTGTTTTGTTTAATCAAGAAATAAGCGTGTAGCGCGATATGCGATCTTCTTAGTTATATCTCCGTTTTTTAATAGATAAATTTTATTATTAAGGTTTGTTGACGTTATAGCAACTGCTTAAAGTTTTAAGTCATTTGAAATTATAATAACTAGTAAACCTGTTGCCCGAATTCGAGCAATTCAATAAAAATTAATTGTTAGAAACATTATAGTTGTTTAATATATGATATTCTATTCAATAAGTTATAACGAATAACGATATATTGAGTCTCAATAATGATATAAAAGATCATTATCAGAATGGTTTGACTTGAAACGTTTGATCTGACACAACATTTTTTAATGTAACTGTCAAAATACGAAGACGGACTTATACTTATATAACAACTGAGAAAAACATTATTACTATTCGAAAACATCGCAGCTTATCTCTTCCACCTATAAATAATAACTAATGTTTAATAATGTTAAAAAAAACGCATTAAAAAATAGATTTAAGAAATAATACTAATATATATTTCAGAAATTAATAAAAGGTACTTACAGAACACCTACAACTTCGATTTATGTTACATTTAGATGAAAAAACACCAAAAAACTCAAAAAAAAATTTTTTTTTTTAAAACTGTTAAAATTTGTCTGACTTGTTTGCTCGGAAAGTGGAATTTTTGATTTTGGAACTGCATTTTTAGGACAATTGACATTTGAGGAATGCATAAAAGATAATTTTGGTTAAAAATTTTTAGTTTAGAAAAAATTCAAATTCGATCAATTCATAAGCTCTTCTCAAACTAAATTTCAAATCGATAAAATAACGGATTTTTGTACAAAAATTTTATTTCTGTTTTAAAAGGTTGGGAACCCCCTGAAGCGAAATCTAAATTTCTAAAAGTGGTTTGCACATCTACAGCCTAAACCTGATTTAATGACATCTAAATCGATAGAATCGGTCCATTGGTCTGGGAGGAGTTGAAGTCACAAAAAAAACCTTAGCCTATTAATTATATAGATTAAGTTTGTTCAGCTGAAAGTCATATTTTTTTAAGTATAAACCATTGGGGCACCTGTGGTCAAGTGCGTAAGTCTGCATGCCAATAAACCACAGAAGGCAAGAGTGCAAATCTGTGGTAATCACAATGCAAACAAAAGCACAACTTTTGACATAATCTACACTAAAAGTTATAAAAGCTTATATTTTATGAAATTTAGAGGCGAAATTCATCGGGTAACAACCGCAATATTTCGGAAGTTGTTGTGGATGATATCAACTAACGGAACGAACATAACATATGAACCTTTTGAAGCAATGTGATTTATCATGTTCTTGTAATTAGCGCTTTAAATGAATTTAACAATAACAAAAAAAAATGTCTAAGTTATTGTTTATTTAATACTAGCGGTACCAGGCGTGCATTGCAACTCCTACAAGCCCCGTTATCCAATGCCAGTGTCAATTTGCTGGTAGAAAGACATGGCCAATAAGTAACTTTATATTGATTTTCAATCATATGCGATATTTAGTACCAAATCTATTCGATATTAAACATTTGAATTGTATGGGTGGTGCCAAGCCCCCTTCCCAATGCTTGCTCAATCCAAGAATACGACTAAATATTATATTCCTATCAAGATTCATTAATGCGTGACTTCTTTTTCGAATGATATACCGAAAAGTATGAATGCTTAAAAAGTGGCACACCTCTTGTCTAACTTCTAAAAAATTTTAACAGTGAAACAACAAGTTTAAATTGAGCTCGAATACCAAATTTTGAGGCTATCCAATATGTTATTCTAAAGCTTTTCGATATAGAAACTGAGGGTTGTATGCACGGAGAGAAAAAAATGAGCTAAAATCAACCTCAAAGCCTTCGTAACTGAACTCAGCTCAATAGAGCTCCAAAACATCTTAAAACATGCTATTTTTTTCACATCAAAAACACAAGCAACCGAACTACGTAATTCTCACTTGGTTTTGTTCCTGGTAGTGATAAAAGTGTAGAAAATAAATTAAAAAACAAGTAAAAAAGCCTAAAGTATGTCTAGCCCGACTATGAAATACCCTAAACCGACTTTTGCAAAATTGATAATAGTGTTGAAAATGGGCGTGTCCGAAGGTGGATACAGAACATATTTTATATGCATTTCAATTATGTTGTAAAATTTACACATACCAAGTTTTATTCCTGTACATCACATAAAAATACCTTTTCGGTATTGTGGGTTGTATGGGATGTAGGCGTGTCCATGGGCGGATTCCAATATACTATTGATTATATTGAATATTCAATAGTGCAAATTCTTGGGTTCATGTGAACATGTGTACCAAGTTTCATGGAAGTATATGAACTCCTTCTTCTTATCCTGTTTTGACGGACAACACACAGACGGACGGACGGACGGACTTACATAAGCTTCTGTTCAACCTACAGAGATAAAATTTGGTAGTTATGTTTTTTTTAACAAAACGAAGATTTTTTTAAAATGGATGCCTTCCACCCACGGACACGCCTACCTCCCAAATAACCCATAAAAATTTAAACTCCTTAAATAAGCTTATATTTTTCAGAACTAAAATGTTTTAAAAAAATTGGACGTTATCCATCCACGAACACCCGAGCAACCCACCATACCGAAAACACTGTAAAAGCATGAACATGTGAGTCACAGGCATAAAACATAGTATTTGCAAATTTATCAACAAAATTTCAATGTATATGAAATATGGGCTTCATCCGCCAACGGACTCGCCTATTTTCAATACTATTATTGTAGTTTGAAAATGTCGGTTTAGGGTATTTCTTAATCGGTCCGGGCTGGAACGACTTTAGACTTTCTCTACATGTTATTTCTAAATTTATTTTTAGTTTTACTTTAATTATTATTTTATATTTATTTTTATTTTTTTTTAATTTTATTTTTGTTTTTAGTATTTTTTCTTTTTTTGGTTTTTTGATTTTGATTTTGATTTTGATTTTGATTTGATTTTGATTTTGATTTTGGTTTTTTATTTTGATTTTGATTTTGATTTTGATGTTGATTTTGATTTTGATTTTGATTTTGATTTTGATTTTGATTTTGATTTTGATTTTGATTTTGATTTTGATTTTGATTTTGATTTTGATTTTGATTTTGATTTTGATTTTGATTTTGATTTTGATTTTGATTTTGATTTTGATTTTGATTTTGATTTTGATTTTGATTTTGATTTTGATTTTGATTGTGATTTTGAATTTGATTTTGATTTTGATTTTGATTTTGATTTTGATTTTGATTTTGATTTTGATTTTGATTTTGATTTTGATTTTGATTTTGATTTTGATTTTGATTTTGATTTTGATTTTGATTTTGATTTTGATTTTGATTTTGATTTTGATTTTGATTTTGATTTTGATTTTGATTTTGATTTTGATTTTGATTTTTATTTTGATTTTGATTTTGATTTTGATTTTGATTTTGATTTTGATTTTGATTTTGATTTTGATTTTGATTTTGATTTTGATTTTGATTTTGATTTTGATTTTGATTTTGATTTTGATTTTGATTTTGATTTTTATTTTGATTTTGATTTTGATTTTGATTTTGATTTTGATTTTGATTTTGATTTTGATTTTGATTTTGATTTTGATTTTGATTTTGATTTTGATTTTGATTTTGATTTTGATTTTGATTTTGATTTTGATTTTGATTTTGATTTTGATTTTGATTTTGATTTTGATTTTGATTTTGATTTTGATTTTGATTTTGATTTTGATTTTGATTTTGATTTTGATTTTGATTTTGATTTTGATTTTGATTTTGATTTTGATTTTGATTTTGATTTTGATTTTGATTTTGATTTTGATTTTGATTTTGATTTTGATTTTGATTTTGATTTTGATTTTGATTTTTATTTTGATTTTGATTTTGATATTGATTTGATTTTGATTTTGATTTTGATTTTGATTTTGATTTTGATTTTGATTTTGATTTTGATTTTGATTTTGATTTTGATTTTGATTTTGATTTTGATTTTGATTTTGATTTTGATTTTGATTTTGATTTTGATTTTGATTTTGATTTTGATTTTGATTTTGATTTTGATTTTGATTTTGATTTTGATTTTGATTTTGATTTTGATTTTGATTTTGATTTTGATTTTGATTTTGATTTTGATTTTGATTTTGATTTTGATTTTGATTTTGATTTTGATTTTGATTTTGATTTTGATTTTGATTTTGATTTTGATTTTGATTTTGATTTTGATTTTGATTTTGATTTTGATTTTGATTTTGATTTTGATTTTGATTTTGATTTTGATTTTGATTTTGATTTTGATTTTGATTTTGATTTTGATTTTGATTTTGATTTTGATTTTGATTTTGATTTTGATTTTGATTTTGATTTTGATTTTGATTTTGATTTTGATTTTGATTTTGATTTTGATTTTGATTTTGATTTTGATTTTGATTTTGATTTTGATTTTGATTTTGATTTTGATTTTGATTTTGATTTTGATTTTGATTTTTAGTTTGACTTTGATTTTGATTTTTAGTTTTATTTTTGTATATTTATTTTTATTTTTATTTTGATTATTATTTTTATTTTTATTTTTTTTTATTTTTCTTTTTTTTAGCTTTGAACCAATGATTTCAGGTGTCAAACCTATTCAGTCAAGTCTGCCATGGTTCGGTAATGGGGAAATAGATAAGTAGGAGAACAAGCGAAATCAAGAGAAGTCATATTAGAATGTTCTTTGTGTGGAGGAATGCAATATCAACATTCGAATTTGAATCTGAGGCAAGTGTTATGCCTTTAGCTCGGTCAATTCTAGTTATTTAGCAATCTCATTCCACAATCATCTTCTACCACCGACTGCAACTTTCAAATTCGTATATATTGATGAAGTTTTCATTTCAATTGATTAGGAATGAGGAAAGAATATAAGAAAGGTAAAAGCGCAGGACCATGGCTAGACCAGGATTCGAACCCGGAATCTTTGGGTTTGCAGTCGAGCACGCTAACCATTCGACTACCGAGGCCCCAATTTTTATTTTAATTTTATTTATTTTGTTTTATTTTTATTTTTATTTATAGTTTTATTTTTATTTTGGTTTTGATTTTTATTGTTATATTTTTTTATTTTTATTTTTATTTTTTTTTTTCTAATTTTTATTTTTATTTTTATTTTTATTTCTATTTTTATTTTTATTTTTTTTTTTATTATTATTTTTATTTTTATTTTCATTTATATTTTTTTATTTTTATTTTTTTTCATTTTTTTATTCTAATTTTTATTTTTATTTTGTTTTTCATTTTTATTTTTATTATTTTCATTTTTTTATTTTTATTTTTGTTTTTATTTTTTAATTTTTATATAATTTTTATTTTTGTTTTTATTTTTATTATTATTTTTATTTTTATTTTTATTTTTATTTATATTTTTATTTTTATTTTAATTTTTATTTTTATTTTTATTTTTATTTTTATTTTTATTTTTATTTTTATTTTTATATTTATTTTTATTATTATTTTTATTTTTATTTTTATTTTTATTTTTTTTTATTTATATTTTTATTTTTATTTTTATTTATATTTTTATTTTTATATTTATTTTTATTTTTATTTTTATTTTTATTTTTATTTTTATTTTTATTTTTATTTTTATTTTTATTTTTATTTTTATTTTTATTTTTATTTTTATTTTTATTTATATTTTTATTTTTATATTTACTTTTATTTTTATTTATATTTTTATTTTTATTTTAATTTTAATTTTCATTTTTATTTTTATTTTTATTTTTATTTTTATTTTTATTTTTATTTATATTTTTATTTTTATATTTACTTTTATTTTTATTTATATTTTTATTTTTATTTTAATTTTAATTTTCATTTTTATTTTTATTTTTATTTTTATTTTTATTTTTATTTTTATTTTTATTTTTATTTTTATTTTTATTTTTATTTTTATTTTTATTTTTATTTATATTTTTATTTTTATATTTATTTTTATTTTTATTTTTATTTTTATTTTTATTTTTATTTTTTTTTATTTATATTTTTATTTTTTTTTTTCTAATTTTTATTTTTATTTTTATTTTTTTTCATTTGTTTATTCTAATTTTTATTTTTATTTTTATTTTGTTTTTCATTTTTATTTTAATTTTTTTTATTATTATTTTTATTATTTTAATTTTTTTATTTTTAGTTTTGTTTTTATTTTTTAATTTTTATATTATTTTTATTTATATTTTTATTTTGTTTTTAGTTTTATTTTTATTTTTATTTTTATTTATATTTTATTTTGTTTCTTTTTATTTTTATTTTTATTTTTATTTGTATTTATATTTTTATTTTTATATTTATTTTTATTTTTATTTTTATTTTGATTTTTATTTTTATTATTATTTTTATTTTTTATTTATTTATATTTTTATTTTAATTTTTATTTTTATTATTAATATTTTTATTTTTATTGGTATTTTTTTATATTTTTATTTTTTTTATTTTTATTTTGATTTTGAAATTATCCTTTTCCAGGCTAACGCCTACTGTTCTGCCGTTGGAGTCAAAATGGGTCCAAAAAGAATCGTGGGGAAGTATAGCACCCGTTAGCTCCGACCACTTTGCGATCTCTTTGCGATAACGTAGGTTCTAGTTGGGACCACCACCGCTCGAAATGATAAGGACAGGCCTAACCTTATCATCTTCGTTATTGACAATGTGGCGCTCGCATAACCGCTATAAATATTATTGTGTACAATTTTGTAATATTTTTTAGAGACAGACGTTTACTAAATGTAATCCAGTTATCTTATATTTCTACACTGTTTTTGCGAATAAAAAATTATGTGATCTTTACGATAACCCCCTCCCGCACGTGAAAGTAAGTGTGATTCGGCTTAATCCCCTCCACTAAACGCCTCCTTAGTATGTCGTTATTATGTTTGACAACGGAAATAACCGTTCTCAGCGACTATCATTAAGCAAATAAGCTGCCATTGACCTATGGGTTATATAAATATGGAACTTCAAATAATCATACACTCTAGGTCGGATGTACTACTCAAAATATGCCATAAAAAATAGCAAAATTTGACAATAGAACATGGTTGATATACGAAGTACAAACGAATTAATTATATGAATAAACAGGCTTAGGGCATAAAAACTACAAACAAGTGAAGTGAGTGACACACACCTCAAACTCAAAAATCAAGATTCATACCGTTAATTAATATTTAGGTAAAGTAAACATTCTATCGGAATAAATTTGCGCTTGGTAACCATTTTATTGCATTTCCAAGCAATTTAAGGTATTCCCACGTAAAAGAAGTATGTCTATAAATAAAAACATAAAATTTATCAACATATTTAAGAGCCTTGATCAAATATTGTAAAAAAAAAAAACATATTTGCTGATAACATTTTTTTATGGTTTTGCTGATCTACGCAAAACATTCTCTCCAACCCTCAACAGCGATAGTTCATACTTTAGTTCAGAAGTATAAAATCATAACTTTTATTGCATCTCAAATCTTATCGTAAGAATCATCGTAATTAAAATTGTAAATTTACGAAAAATAGCTTTAACAGTTTATCTCATGTATGAATGAATGAAGGTATGAAGACACATGACTAAATATAGTGTCATCATGATTTATAAAAATGACTATAATATAATGAATGTAATTATAATATAACCGTTATGTAACCGCATAAAAGCATTATGTAGTCAATAAAGATTTCAACATGTAATCAATACATGAAAAATATAAAATTTTTGTGTGCCCAAAACTATGCGATGAGTACATAAATTTATGTTTTGAGTCCATAGGTTTTTCCCTCTGTGTAAGACTGAAATAAAGACAAGAGTTTTATAGCAATGGTTGGTGCTGGAAGGATTAGCAGTAAAAGATAAATAAAAGCGCAAAAATTGGGTTTTTTTAATGCCGTATTTTGTAGAAAACTAAACCAAGACTTTTGCTGAAATTTTATAAATTTTGTTGAAAAGGTACTACTAAGTTCATTAGAAAGTATACATTAATTATGCTGCATTAAGTTTATCTGGTCAACAGCCGATGTCAGTTATTAAAAAATGAATTTGTTTTTTTTATTCTTAGATTTGAGTAGTTAATTTCTCTCAGTTTACGAAAAATGTATAAAATTAACTTATCATTAAATTTAAATTTAAAAATATGTAAGGAAAAAGGAGGTTCTGATTTGAGAAATTTGATGCCTACTGTATATTGGCCATAAAAACGAATTTTGTTAATAATAATATTGTCACAACTCATTTTTCATAAAAAATACTAAATAAGTTTTGGACTTTTTTATATGTGACTTACTAGAGTTAAAAATCTTTGGGGAATTTATTTGAGTTGGTTTTAATTTTTCATTAATTTCTCTTTTGCTATTTCTCTCAGTGCTATTTGATCAATTTTGCCACTCGGTAGACTGGGTAATTTTTCAATAAAATAAATATTTTGTATACCATCGCGTATTTTGGGTGCAAGTTTTGAATTGATTGTATTGACAATATTATCTTTTATCTGATCCATGCTGTAGGTGTGCTTAAGCTGCTTTAACACTATAAACAGAGCACCCAAGTCATATGGATTGGTAGCCACAACATTATCTGGACGATATGAGACCAAAGAAGATGTATGAACGCCTTCTAGCTGATTAACCTCGTATTCAATTTCAGTTGGAACAATCTGTAAGCATTAAATTGTAGTGGAGAGCATAAAATCAATATAAGTTTTGACAAACTTACAGCAAAATCTTTTGTTTTGACAAGATTATTATAGCGTGTGATCACCTGCAGCAAATGCTGCTCATCAACAAATCCATAGTCGCCGGTGTTGAAGAAACCATCAGGATGAAAAGTTTTGCTTTTATCTATATTTAAGTAATGAAATGGTGCTGGTGCTCTTAGACATATTTGACCTCTCTGACAAGGACCCAAGGCATTGCCATTATCATCCAAGATTTTGAGTTCAATTCCAGGTACCAATAGACCACCATTTACAATTCTATCAATAACTATGCATGTCGCTAGCTCTGTCATGCCAAATTCTCGCCAGACTGTACAGTTGACTGCTCGTTGTCTGGAGAGCTCGAAGGTGGTGTCGGGAGTGGCTTCACCACCCAACAAAACTACCTTAAGAGAAGCTAGACTACTTAGGTCTGTTGGCTCTACAGACTGTAGTATTGCTTTATAATATTCGGGTATGCCAAAGAAGTGTGTGACACGATGCTGATGTATTATATTCCTGCCATAGGCACCACTTGGCAGCTGAGAGAAGCATATTCTAGGTATATCCAATAAAATGGATTGTAGCATTGAAATAGTTTGACTGATCCAGCGCATGTTGCTAAAGATAAATATCACAGAGTCTGAATTTGGTTGTAGTGCCGGTGAGCGCTGATCCTGCCACCAAACGTGCATGCCATGTAGCAGACGTGTGTGATTGAGAGCAACTGCTTTGGGTTTGCCCGTTGACCCAGAAGTTAGCAAGAGCGCACCAACTAATTCGGCAGGATCTCCCAGCTCTGGACAGTTAAATTGCTCAATATCAATCGAATTTATATTTTTAAGTAGACAATTTTGCACATTCAAGTCCTCTAGCTGACTAGCTGTACTATCAATGCAAAGTATTTGCTTCAATTTGGGCAGTTTTATGCGTTCTAAGGCCGGCATAACCTTCGATTTGTAAACTTCTTCGTATATAATTAAAGATGGATCCAAAAGTTGTAGCACATAATCAATCATGTCAGCTGAAAATTCAAATTGCATTTAGATACAAGCAATTAATTAATAGTTATACAATCGTTACCATCTTCATATTTGGTTTCGAATGTATTGATTACTGCTCCAATCATATAGCTGCCCATTGTCAGTGGCGTTATTGTCACATTGTTATTCGAATATAATACAATAACATCGCCTTTCGTTATGCCCAACTCTGCATAATTTAAGGCCACTGTTACCGACTCTCTATAAATATCTGCTGCAGTCTTGCTTACGGCACTATCATGATGTGTTTCTAATACTTTGTCTAGATCACAACTACTTGAACGCATGCGTTGCAGAAAAATCTCTCCTATATTTTGTCCTCGTATTTCATCATAAGGATCTTTTGTGGATTTCCAAATTTTTGTTTCTGCAACGTACTCTACAAAATTGTTCATGTTAAGCAAATGAAATTTTGGCACTAATTGTTAAACTTTTGCTTAGATGAAACGAAATGAAAAAACATTTTTTTAGCGCTTCTATTTATCTTTTACTGCTAATTCCTCCAGTACCAACCATGCAGTTAAAATTGTTTCCTATTTTAGTCATATTGATAAGAAAGCAAATGTCTTCATGCCTACTTCATTCATACTTTCACACATAAGATATACAGTTTAAAGCTATTTTTGGTAAATTTAACTTTTTTAATTACGATGATTCTTGTGATAAGATTTGAAATGCAATAAAAGTTATGACTTTATGCTTTTGAACTTATGTCTTGCTGTATCGCTATTGGGGGTTGGAGAGAATGTTTTGCGCAGATCAGCAAAACCAAAACAAAACATGCCATAAAAAAAATGTTATCAGCAAATTTGTTTTTTTTTTTTTAAATTATTTGATCACGGCTCTGACATATTTTGATAAATTTTATGTTTTTATTTATAGTCATACTTCTTTAATGTGGGAATACCTTAAGTTGCTCAGAAATGCCAGAAAATGGTTACCAAGCGCAACTTTATTCTGATAGATTTAAGAAACATCATATGAAGATTTATGTTTTTTACTTTACCTTAATATTACTAAACGGTATGAATCTACACTTTTGAGATCGAGGTGTGTGTAAGTTCACTTTTTCTTAGTTTTTTATTCATATATTTAATTCGGTTGTGGTTATTCATATATACATCATATTCTAACGTCAAATTTTGCTGATTTTGATGGCATATTTTGAGTAGTACGTCCGTCCGTCTTTGTGGTGACCGTGGCATGCAGGTTAAGTGTGTGGCTTAGTATGCTCGGAGCCCGGGTTCGACCCCTAGCCGCGGCGAAAAGTTTTTTTCAATACAAAATGTTTCTGATCGGTCACCACCTCTCTACAGACAATGGCAAACCTCAGAGAGTAAATAATGCCATGTAAAGCTTCTTAAGAACATGAGCCGTTCGGAGTCGGCATAAAACATGTAGGTCCAGTTCTTGGTCAATGGTGTACAAACATTTAATAACACACACAACACAATTGATCATAAGAAGCTCGGTCAAAGTCCTTTCAAGGGCTGAAATGGCCAATTTGTTTTTGTTTTTTTACGTCCGCCTTTGAGTGTAAGATGATTTTAAGTTCCATATTAACATTACCCATAGGTTATAAAAGACAGATGATTTGCTTAATGCTAGTTACTGAGTACAGTTCTTTCCGTTGTCAAATATAATAGAAAGTAAGATATAGAAATAACTTCAAGTAATTTTTCATAAAAAAAACAACCGTTAACAGGGGCGCAACCAGGATTTTTTTTGGGAGGGGGGGGGGTTGTTTTATCAAATTGAGGACTTATATATAAAATCAATTTTGCATAGGCTTCATATCACAACAATAAGTTTCAACTCTTGGAAGTAATATTTTCTAATATAATTTAATTAAGTTAATGGGCTAGGTGGGTCTCGAAGGATCCACCAAAGCATATGATAACTATTTCTTGTTATTATACGAACTTAATATTTCAAGCACTAGATAAGATGCATTATAGGGTTCAAGAAGGGTAGAAGGGTTCAACCAATTTGCAAAACTGAGTTTGGACTCAAGTTTTAGAGAAAATTCTGGACATATTGTACAATGTGGTAAGTCAAAACCAAAAATTTATTTTCAAATCGATCCAATCCCTTAAAAACATTCATATTTAAAATCAAATTAAAATTTTTATAAATAGTATTTTGTAAGTATTAAAAAAACATTTTAAAAATTGCTTTTAATTGTATGGGCAAGGCCACGAAAACATGAAACCACATATATTTTGTATTTCTGTCACAAAGCCCATAGTATTTTTTTACATTTCAAATATCAAATATGTATAGAATATGGCAGAACTCTGTCCAAAATTTTTGTCTGCTTTGACATTTAACTTTCTTTTCACGTGTGGCACGTGCAAGGCGTATTTGGAAAATATACAAATGTCGGCAAAAAAGGTAAATTTTGTTGTTATATTTTTATACCTTAGGGAGATGATTACTTTTTTTGGATAGAATATAAACCTAACTATTGATTAGCAAGCAAATTTGTGTAAAAAACTTGGCTTTTGGGCCAATTAGGGCTTAAAGTAATCAGCCGCAAATAAATGGTGACGTTACTGACACATTTTTATAAAATGTTTTTTTATGCATTAACTAATTAGAAAAGAGGTTGGATGAGCTGTTTTTTTTTTTTGAGTATTTTTCAATTACTTTCAAATCAATGCTTAAATGAAGCATTATTTGCATATAGCAGATTATTTTTGCAAAAAAAGTTTGCGTGACGTTACTGATGGATTTAAAAATTATTTTTTTTAATTTTTTGCTTAGTAATTTGTTATTTAATTGCTAGACTCTGATTACTGGTGCACAAATAGACAAGCGTTATGTTGAAAAGCTAAAAGGAAGCAACAAATACGACGAGTACAAAAAGAAAAAGGCCGAGGCAATGAAAAAAATTGAGGGCTAACAAAAAAGAGAAAAAAAAACTAACGCAAATTAGTGAATTGGGAAAGGTGATTTCTATGCGCCGTGCTGCTGGCCGTGACAGAAGCAACAAATATCGACAGAAATTAAAACAATTAGATAAGGACACCCAAATTGAGACAAATCCAAGCTGCAGCCTTAGCGAAAACGTTCAGCAAAGCTACAGGTGCTCTCAAATATTATGAAAAGCTGTGAAAAAGGTATCGCGTGCTTTTCCGGTTTCACCACGCATGAAAACAGCGGTATTGAAAATTTAGTCAGTGTTGAACAAAAGCTAAGCCTAACAACCAACCAGTCACCAGTCAGCTTCAAAAGGAAATTGGAAATTTTTTTAAATGCAACGATATCTCCCAAGTTTTGCCAATAGCTTGACATGTAAAGTAATATAAATGCGCTGAAACAGGGGAAAACATTTTGATTTCAACTAGACACATGACACTTTCTATTAGGGAAGCGTTTGCATTATTCACCGAAGAAGGAAATACCAAGTAAAGAAAGTCTAAAGTCGGTCTAGGCCGACTATGAAATACCCTAAACCCACTTTTCAAAAACAAAAAATTTTTATTGTAAATGGGCGTCTCCAAGGGCGGATGAAGCCTATATTTTATATGCATTTAAATATTGATGAAAAATTTACACATACCAAGTTTTATTCCTGTAGCTCACAGTTAATGCCTTTATTATGCTTTCGCTATGGGAAGTGGGCGTGTTCATGGACGGATTACTTCCAATTTTTGAACACACCTTAGTTTTGGTATAAAATACATGCATACCAAATTGAATTTCTCTATGACAAACATAACCTTATTTATTGAGTTTAAAACTTTTTGGGTTGTATGGGAAAAAGGCGTGTCCGTAGGCGGATGACGTCCATTTTTCAAAACCATCTTTGTCTTGTCATAAAAAACATACGTGCCAAATTTTTGCTCTGTAGGTTAAACAGAGGCTTATTTATTGCGTTTTCAATTTTTGGGTTGTATGGGAGGTGGGCGTGTACGTAAGCGGATGACGTCCATTTTTCGAAGACATCTTTGTGTTTGTATAAAACACATACATATCAAATTTTATTGTTGTAGGCTTATTATGAGCTGAGTTATGCAGTTTTCAATTTTCGCGTTGTATGGGAGGTAGACGTGTCCGTGAGCGGATGTTGTCCACTTTTCAAAACCATCTTTGTTTTGTTACAAAAAACATTTGTGCCAAATTTAAGCTCTTAAGGTTAAACACAGGCTTATTTATTGGGTTTTCAATTTTTGGGTTGTATGGGAGGTGGGCGTGTCCGTAAGCGGATGACGTCCATTTTTCGAAGACATCTTAGTGTTAGTATAAAACATATACACATCAAATTTTATTGTTGTAGGTTAACTATGAGCTGAGTTATACAGTTTTCAATTTTCGCGTTGCATGGGAGGTAGGCGTGTCCGTGGGCGGATGAGGTCCATATTCCTAAACCATCTTTGCCTTGTCATAAGAAACATACGTGCCAAATTTTAGCTCTGTAGGTTTAACAGAGGGTTATTTATTGCGTTTTCAATTTTTGGCTTGTATGGGAGGTGGGCGTGTCCGTGAGCGGATGACACCCATTTTTCAAACACATCTTTGTTTTATTATAAAAAAACATATTTGCTAAATTTTAGCTCTGTAGGTTAAACAGAGGGTTATTTATTGCGTTTTCAATTTTTGGCTTGTATGGGAGGTGGGCGTGGCCGTGAGCGGATGACACCCATTTTTCAAACACATCTTTGTGTTGATATGAAATACATACATACCAAATTTTATTGTTGTGGGCGTATTATGAGCTGAGTTATGCAGTTTTAAATTTGGGAGGTAGGCGTGTCCATGGGCGTATTTCAAAAATATTCAATAGTGCAGATCCTTGGGTGCATGTGACCATGTCTACCAAGTTTCATCCAATTATCTTAACTCCTTCTTCTTATCCTGTGTTTACGGACAACACACAGACGGACGGACGGACAAAGATAGCTCGACTCACGTGGTGACGCTGATCAAGAATATTTATACTTTTCTATACCGTACTCGCTTCGTTCTATGCGTTACAAACGTTTGCACAAAGTTAATATACCCTGACCTTTCAGATTTAGGCTATAATAAAAAACCGCTAAGTAAGTCTAGCTTCCGTTGAGCATTTTATGTAAGAAAATGGAAATAATATCAAATTTTCCAATTACAGGCTGCTGCTCACTATCTTCTTTTAAAAAACATCGCCCAGAGCACGTGAAGCCCATTAAGGGGGTCCTCTGGTAATCCGAAAAAATTTTTTCGATTTTTTTCATATTTCTATTGCTCAGATACTGAAAAACATTTTCCCAAAAGGATTTTTCAAAATTCGAAATAGTTTAGGAGATACAGGCATTTTTGTGTAGGTATGTTTTCGTCAAAATAACGCATCAGCAAAGTTGTTTATTTGCCTGCAGTCATTAGTCGAAAATTCTGTGGAATTCTTCCAAAATATGTATTGATATTACAAAATATACACACACAGTATGTATACATGCAGTATGTATACATGCGTGTTTTGATTTAGGGGTTGAAATGATTTTGAGCCCAGGTGTTCACATGAAAGAAGCAAACCAACGAGATTCAGTTTATTTTCGAACGCGTTTTTCTCGAAACCATGTTTTTCAAAACTTTGCGCACGATAACTCAAACAGTTTTTGACCGATTTTGATATATGAGGCATGAAACGACGCAGAATTTACGCCGCTATAGCCCCTACCTCAAACTTGCCGAAAAAATAATGTTTACTATTTTTTTTCTACACTAGACTACAAAAAAAAAGGTCGAAATTCGATTTTTCATTTTCAAAGTGGCGGCTCCCCCCCTAAAAAAATTTCGATTTTTGTTTCCGAGGTGAGGCTATAGGGACATTCATTCTAAGTAACTGAATATTTTTTTTTTTTTTTCAGACGATGTTTACTCTTGGAATCGTGCGCAATTTGGACCCACCTTTTTTCCGGAGAACCTCGTTACCAGGCCGAGAACTTTCTGAACGGTCCATAAATTCACTTTTTCAAAATTTTGTATTTTTTTCAATAAATTAAGCTACCCAAATCAAAAAACGGAACTAAAATATCTTTACTCGTTCTCTTTCCACAATATTTTGAAAAAAGGCTAAAATTTGGCATAGATTACCAGAGGACCCCCTTAACGAGCTACCCCATAACACATCCCAGCAAACCAGATCTCGATAGTTAAATTTGGCGATATAATTTCGATATCGAAACGATATCGAATATTAAAAATTTCCGATAAATTTTTCGATACTTAATATTTTTTTATGTTTCTAAGCTTTATTGCTATGTTATATAATTTCTCTGCTATAAGGTGTTATTTAAGCAAAAAAACAAAAAGAAACACTTTCAACTTTATTCATAACATATAAACTTTGCTTAGAAAAATCTTAAATTTTGTTTAAATGTTTAAGTTAATTATTGATTAATAAGTGATTTAGTTTGAAGAAAACATTAAAATTGAGGTATGTTTGTAATAACTATATTTGTAGTTTGTATTTATGTATTTATGTATTTAAAATAACTTTTGTTCTCTAATAAGTTCATTAATTTGACAGTTTTTTCAAGGTGCATTCAGAAGCAAATATCAATGCAAAAACATCAAAGGTATTTATTTGAATTACATTATTAAAAATTATTTAATATCAATATGGTTTTAAAATCGAAATTTTCGACAGCATCGAAATCGTTTGGATATCGAAATATTTTTCAATCTCGATTTCGTTATAATATCGGTATTTTATTTAGAGCTGATATCGTTGCGATATTGAAATTTTATACAACCACGATATAGTAACGATATCGTCATTTTATTCAATCTCGATATCGTTAACGATAGGTTATTTTGTATCGAAAATGGTAATTTATCGATATCGAAACAATATCGTTTCGAAAATCGTTAACGATAAAAGTTATCACTTTAGTGATATCATTTCGATATCGTAACGATATCATTTGGTTTGCTGGGATGTATGTGCTCGTATCGCTCTAATTTCATGGAAGTTGTCTCTGCGCTGCAAAAAGTTGCTGCTAATGTTTTGAGGTAAGATGACGGTTTTGTTCACCAGTTTTTGTGCCAGGAGGCATCCATGTATTGCTGGTTTGCAAAATGCAACAAATGCTCTGGAATATCTGCAGAGTCGTTGAAAAGCGCAGTCGGCAATGTTTCGCTTCAGTCGCCTGTGTCATGGATTGTATGTGGGAAAAAAATGCACAATCAAAGCGAACTGAAAAGCATAAAAAGAAAGGAATTTTAGAAATTCTGATCGCATATATAGCTGCTTTATCACCGCAGTTCCTTAAGCACAGCTATACAAAACGTGAACAATCGCTTACAATCAATATGCATGACATTCCTCGCGCAAGCAATGCTGACTAAGCCATTTCGTCTTCGCACCAAATTTCCGTACCATTGGGGACGAAATAGTAACTTATACTACTTCTTAGCAAGGATACAATTAAAATTTATTTTTCCATTTTGGTGATATTTTATGTTTATTTATGTTTAAAAAAAAACTACAACTGAAGTGATGCTTTAATTTTGCAACAATTAACAAGACTGAAATTAATAAAGACTTTTTTATTTTCCAATAATAATGTGTTTTTATTTTACAGTGTGTCCTAGCGTCAGTTCGAAATACTGACACAAAATTTGTATCACCGTTAAGGAAGAAATTACACAAATATTTTGCAAAAAAAAAAGAGAAAAACAGAATTTCAATTCGACATTTTTCGTACTAATTAGGCGTTTAAACTGAAAAGTAGGAAAAAATTTCAAATTTTCTTTTAGTGATGCAAAACTGGTCAAAAACCAATTTCAACCCTCAAGCTATACACATTATTGAAGAGATAATTTAATTAACTAACACTACCCTACGGACAAAAGAACCGGTTCAAAACCTATCACGTGATAGGTTCCAAAGTGATAGTGACCGGTCCCAATTCTACCACCAACATATGAAACCAACCGGTCCCTTTTACATGGCGTTGTCATTGACAGGGGTAAATTGACACCGGCTAGATACCTTTGGACCAATCCTAGAACCGGTTCAAAAATATATGGGCAGGTGTCAATTGACACCTCTTAGATACCTTCGGACCTAATCAGTAGCCGGTCTATTTATAGACACGGTACACTTATACGCAAGTTGTTAATGAAATTGAATCAACGTTTTGGAAATTCATGTTTAGTCGAGCTTGTTAGCGTTCCTGCTTAGTACTCGACTGACCTGGGTTCAATCCTCGGCAAAATCACAAAATTTTTTTTTATTTTTTTTTTGGTTTTTAAATAAAAAATTAAATTTTCAAGATGTTAAGCAAATTTATTTTGAACGTTATTTTTGATTAAGCAGTTAATGAAATAGAATTAGAATTTAAATTATTAAATTTTATTATTAAACACAGCCAGGATTCGAACCCACGTCCACCGCGTGACAGTCTAGCGCACTTCCACTGAGCTATTGGTAACGATAAGATTAATAGAGCAAAACACATTTAAAAACTATTGGTCCCGTTCTGAGTAATATCGAACCTGTCCTGTGATAGGTTAAGTAAGAACTGTCACAGGATCGGTTACTTTAGGGCAATTGACCTTGCTTTGTCCGTAGGGTATTCCATCATACAAAAATCAGCTCTAAAGGGAAAGCCCGACTTACTACAATTTTTTTTATTAGCATTTTTTTTTACAGGGTTGCATCTTAAAACTTCTCTACTATGATTTTTTGGCCGTTTAGGGTCCCTCTATTAATCCAAGAAAAAAAGACCCGAAAATCCTAATGAAAATCGTGCGTGTGACGTTACTGACATTTTGCGTCACGTTACTGACACGGCTTTTATGTCATTTACGTGATTAAAACATAAAATATTGAGCCCACCTTTTGGATAAAAATCATCTTTTATCCTTCCTTTTTAATATACTGGGCAATAATAAACATGAACTCTTTTCAAAACACACTTTCAAAATCCGCTGACGTTACTGACGGCTTAAAATGGTCATAACTTCACAACAAAACGAGATACAGCAAAGTTGTCTGCGTATGAAACAACAGTTATGACGAGAACTTTCATAAGCCGCACACAAGTTGGGAGAAATAATTGTATTTTGTAAAGATATTGACCAAAATATGTATACGAGCGTGACGTTACTGACGGTGGCCTTGCCCGTATACTTTTTCCACCAAAACATGCAAGTGTTACAAGCAAGATTGAATATCAGCATCGGCTTGTCCAAAAATGTGTTTATTATTTAGATACGAAAAAAAAACCAAACACAAATTGGCCATTTCAACGCGTGAAAGTGTATGTTATTAAATGTTTGCACACAATTGACCGAGAACTGGACCTACATGTTGTATGCCGACTCTGAAAAGAGGTCGCTAAAGCTCATGTTCTCAAGAAGCTTTACATGTCATTATTTACTCCCTGAGGTTTGCCATTGTCTGCAGAGAGGTGGTGACCGATCAGAAAAATTTTTTTTTAAAAAAAAGCTTTTGCCTCGACTGGGGGTCGATATCGGGCTCCTGGCATGCTAAGCCACATACTTAACCTGTATATCACGGTCACCACAAATTGGTGATAAGTTTTGGATACGAATACTTATCGAAATAATGCACATTTTAATTATTTCCAAAACCTAGCAAGAAAATATAAGATAATAAATGTATATAAAGGGGAGATAAGGGGGCGATCTTCACATGGCAACGTGTCTGACTGCCTCAACTTGGCGAGGCCAGCAGTATCCATATCGAAATCGTCTCAAGTCGACTCAAACCTCCGCGTGGTGTCTCCTGGAAACGTCAAAAAACTATCATACCAAACTTTGGCGGCGAATCTGAGCGGCGGGCTTCCTTTGGCCATCAAGCAAAGGTTAAGCGTTGGGTTTGAAGCCCACCATGTAATAAACCATTTCAATGAAAAGTTTAAGAATAAATAAAAGAATGATCCCCAAATCTGATGACGACAACCGCAAACGAAAAACTGATAATGATTTACTGATATCACTGCAATCCAAGAAATGCGATGGAAGGGACAGGGTTGCTTACGGCAAGCATCCTGTGATATCTACTACAGCGGCCATGCGGAGAAACACGAGTTTGGATGCGGATTTGTAGTTGGCAAGAGAATACGGCATCATGTCCTGCGATTCACTCCTGTGAACGAACGACTTGCCATAATCCGCTTCAAGGCAACATTTTTTAACATAAGCCTAATATGTGCGCACGCTCCGACAGAAGAAAAAGATGACGAGACCAAAGAGAGTTTTTACTAGCGCCTTGAAGACGCATACGAGCGCTGCCCCCGTCATGACATAAAAATCGTGCTTGGTGACTTCAACGCCAAGGTGGGTAAGGAAAACATATTTGGTCCAACAGTCGGAAAGTTCAGCCTCCACGACAACACATCCGATAACGGAATGAGGTTGATTGACTTCGCCGCAGCACGAAACATGGTCGTTAGTAGCACTAGATTCAAGCATCTCAATATTCATAAGGCCACTTGGCTGTCCCCTGATCAAAAAACATGCAACCAAATTGATCACGTTTTGATTGACGGAAGGCACTCTTCCAGTGTACTGGACGTACGCACGATCCATGGTGCTAACATAGACTCGGATCATTATCTTGTCGCAGCCAAGATCCGCACACGTCTGGGCGCGGCTAAGAATGTTCGCAATCCTACACTAAGAAAGCTAGACGTCGACAAGCTGTAGTCAAAACGGACGGCCGAAGCCTTCGCTACTCGACTCTCACTCCTGCTTCAAGAAAGCACTCCTCCGATCGACGATATATGCGGACAGTGGACGCACATATCCCACTCCATGCGTACGGCTGCCGAAGAGGTGATAGGCTACCACCGCCCTCGCCGAAACCAGTGGCACGACCAGGAGTGTCGCGACGCCACTGCAGAGAAAGACATCGCCTACCAAGCCACCCTGCAGTCGGTTGTAACGCGTGCTGTTATGGAGCGATACCGAGAGAAGAGGAGGGAAGAGAGACGCCTTTTCAGGCGAAAGAAACGAGAGGCGGAAATGCGTGAGTGCGAGAAAATTGAGATGCATGGCGACAGGAATGAGACTCGAAAATTTTTCGAAAAAATAAGACGCCTGACAGATATCCAGAGTACACTGATGCTATGGAGGGAACACTTCTCTAGTCTTTTAAATGGCGACGCTGACAACAATCCCACCAGCAGAGATGATATCCCGGAAACCCCAATTATGGATGACAGCGTTGAAGTTCCGCTGCCCGACTATAACGAGGTTTTAACAGCTATAGCTCGGCTTAAAAACAACAAAGCCGCATGAGCCGATGGTCTACCGGCTGAGCTGTTTAAGACCGGTGGCGAAGCTCTGTTTAAATGAATTCACAGACTTATATGCAGAATATGGTCGGAAGAATGCATTCCAGATGATTGGAACCTCAGTGTGCTCTGCCCAATCCACAAGATAGGCGATCCCACCATTTGCGCCAACTACCGTGGGATTAGCCTTCTAAATATCGCATATAAGGTCCTGTCGAGCGTATTGTGTGAAAGACTGAAGCCCATCGTCAACCAACTGATTGGACCTTATCAGTGTGGCTTCAGACCTGGAAAGTCCACCATTGACCAGATCTTCACGCTCCAACAAATCTTGGAAAAGACCCTTGAAAAACAAATCGACACACACCATCTTTTTGTCGATTTCAAAGCCGCCTTCGACAGTCCAAAAAGGAATCACCTATACTCCATCATGTCTAAACTTGCTATTCCTGCGAAGATAATACGTCTTTGCAGGATGACACTGAACAACACCAGCAGCGCAGTGAAAATCGGGAAAGACCTCTCTCTTCCATTTGATACCAAGCGAGGTTTCAGACAAGGTGATTCCTTATCGAGTGACTTCTTTAATATAGTAATGAAGAAGATCATCCAAGCTGCTGACCTGAGACGCAGCGGCACAATTTTCTATAAGAGCGTTATGCTGCTGGCGTATGCTGATGATATTGACATCATTGGTCAAAATACGCGCGAAGTCAGTGCAGCATTCTCCAGGCTAGAAAAAGAGTCGAGTCGAATGGGTCTTGCAGTGAACGCAGATAAAACGAAGTATCTTGTGTCAACAAACAAACAGTCCCAGCGTCTTGGAAACCACGTCACTGTTGACAACACCTCCTTTGAGGTAGTGAAGGACTTTGTTTACCTGGGATCCAGTATTAACTCCTCCAACGATATCAGTATTGAGATTAAACGAAGGATAACTCTTGCCAACAGGTGTTACTTTGGGCTCAGTAGGCAATTGAGAAGCAGAGCTCTCTCTCGATGAACAAAACTGACGCTCTATAAGTCAATAATCATGCCCGTCCTACTATACGCATCACAAACCTGGACGTTGAGCAGCTCTGATGAAAGGGCTTTGGGAGCGTTCGAGAGAAAAATCCATCGCAAGATCTATGGTCCAATCTGCGTCAATGGCGAGTACCGAATACGATGGAACCACGAGTTGTAGGAGCTATATGCCGACACCGATATAGCCAAGCGTATTAAAATAGAGCGGCTTCGCTGGCTAGGTCATGTCGAGAGAATGAACGACGAAGCTCCAGCGAAAAAAATATTGGATTCGGTACCCAGTGGTAGCCAATGCAGACGAGGAAGACCGCATCTCCGTTGGAAAGACCAGGCATTGGATAACCTGACGACGCTTGGAGTTTCCAACTGGCGCCAGCAAGCGCACGACAAAAGAGGCTGGCGCAAATTCTTAGACCAGGCCAAAACCGACCAACGGTTGTAAGCGCCATCTAAGTAAGTAAGTAAGTAAATGTATATAAAAATCGAGTTTGTTTCTCAAACTTTGATCTCTCCCCGAATAAAAATTAAAATTTTATAGTTCAAGCTGTCCTGCAACGGTCAAACAAGGAAAAAATTTAAGTAACAAGTTGTTAAACGGATGTACAACGGGCAGTCTTAGGAAATATTGGCCGTACAGAATCTGTACAGCAGTGGTAGCGATCGTTTTAAAATGAACTTGCTTCAGCTTTGTTTAGCATCTTTAGAATCGGACAAAAAGTTTTGAAATCGCCAGTTCTACAGCCGTTTATGGAATTTTTTTCTTGTTCTAAGAAGGTAATAAGAAGGTTTTAGGAAGTTATACGAAGGTTTTAAGTTTTAAGGCTTGAGCTATAATATTTTCAATTTTACTCGGGTCGCAATAGGGGTAACAAAAATGCAATTTTTCTTCGCACTTTGAAAATTTTTTCCCAAAACTTCACTTCGATGTAAAAATTATAAATTGGCGCAAGCCTTAAAATTCGTCCTTCGGTGAGTTTTAATGGAGCTCATTTTCGAAAGTATGAAATGCAAAATTTCTGACACCTTGGGATGAAAAGCTTAGTGCCTAAATATGAAAAAGTCGTTTGAGTATTCGTCACCAAAATAAGCGATGAAATTTCCTTTAAAATCACAGTTTTATATCGTCATATTTAACACTAATATACTAATCCAAATTTTTTGGGGAAATCAAGTATCGAGTGAAGCCACGTGATTCAGTAAAAAAAAATCTGATTCAACTTCCGAAACTAGTAAAAAATATTTTTTATTCATAATCTTCAATTGGGTTTTCAAAATCAGGTTCATGATAATCCATTAAAATTGCACAAATATTATCCGATTTTTATGAATGAGGAATGCTTTTTGGAAGATTGTCGGAAAACGTTCGTTAAAAAAGATATTATTTCGATTTATCTGAGTATTTGCTAATTCATGCTCATTGGTTTAACTTTATTATATTACTGAGTACTGAACGGGAGAACAGAAGCAAAATCGACCCAACATCTTTTTTTCTAATAAGCCATAATTTCTTAAAATCGGATAATATTTGACAATTTAAACAAATTTTTATGAAACAGATTCGAGAAAATACGTTGAAAAATTATGAATTTTAAATTTTTGCACCAGTTTCGGAAGTCAATCGGAATTATTTTTTTACTAAATCACATGACTTCACTAAAAACTTAATTCCTACAGAATTAATTTGTGTTTAAAAGTAATCATAAAAAAAAGAAGGAAAAATAGCAATTTTAGGAAATTCCTTTGATCATTTCTCTGCCTCAAGTTCGCCGTTCTTCCGTTCTTCCTCAAATTCAGGATTTCTTATTTTCTATAACTTTTAAATTCATTTTCATTCAAATATTTTAAGTCGTTTTAGTGGGTTTCAAGCTAGAAGTTGAAAAGACAACTCAAATCGAAGTTTGGTCGAGAACGCCTCAAGTGATCAGAAGTAGTCTGAAGGAAAAAAACATGAAAAATTTAGTAGATTATGCATCAAACAGAATCGATTTGATATATACATACGAAACATTAACAAAGATATATTTGACAGCTCTTGCCAAAATCAATATTGTTCAAGTATAGTATAGTATAGTCGTAAAAGCACAAGTGAACCCCATGTGATCACCACACCAAAAATGGTCATTCAAATTCCCGATATCGTGTTGGCCAATCGCATAGTTTAAGTGTGTGAGATTGTTGAGGCCATAGGCAGCTCAGACAAACTATTGCGAAACATTTTGCGAAATCATTGCGATATGAAAAAAATATGTGTATGGCCGCCACCCAACTTTAACCAACTTTAACCAACTAGCCAACTTTAACCCAAGAAAGTAGAGAGTTTTAACGTAGATATGCCGACCGTACTATATGTAGTACATCTACTTGTTTTAATATGCTTCTCTAAGCAAGCTAGAGCAGGACTGAATAAACTGTAGATTCAAGTTGAATACCTAAACAAGAGATGTAAGAATAGCAAAGCGAACATCATAGACCCGTCGGTACTTAGGATACCTTAGGAAGGATGATCGCTACTCATGGAAACTCACTTTCCGGGTTGCAAAGATCCGGATCAAAACGGAGCTACCAGCAACCCGGAAATGATACAGAATCTTTACAGATCCTTCTCAGAACTCTTACAGGAACTTCCAGCAATATCAATATCTTTCAAACCCTACAAATCTTTGGGATCAGATGCAGCATGCCCTTCCTAGCATCATACCCTGGCTCAAGGCAATCTTAATCGGTTGCCTTAGGATAGGCTATGTTCCAAAAATCTGGAGAGAAGTGAGAGTAGTATTCATTCCCAAGGCAGGGAAACCGATACACTCTCAACAAAAAATTACAAGCCTATCATTCTCTCATCGTTGCATAAATGGGGGCTGAGTGTGGTAACGAAGGTGGCCACAAGAGGTACTCCACAGGGAAGAGTTATATTCCCCCATCTGTGGCTACTTGTGTTTGACAACATCCTCTCCAAACTTAAAGCTGGTGGAATAAAAGTGGTCGCATATGCCGACGACGTTGCCATCCTAATACATATGCGGAAAATTCCTACAAACAATTAGTGATCTAATGTAGGGAGCACTAAGAGAGCTATCAATATGCGCAGAAACGAACGGCCTGAGTGTGAATCCAATCAAAACCGAACTCGTTCTGTTCACAAGAAAAAGAAAAGATTCATACTGCTTAAACTAAATTGAGTTACTCTGAAGCTCTCCACTGAAACCAAATATCTTGGAACTTTCCTTGACAACAAGCTCAGCTGTAAAGGCAACACAGAGGAGAGAAGAAAAAAAGCACTAAAGGGCATGCGCCCTTTATGCCTGCCAGAGGACCTTCGGTAAGAAAAGGGGCCTGCAACCACACATCATCCATTGGTTGTGTACAGCGATCGTCAGACCTATTCTCACCTAGGGCTCTCTGGTGTGGTGGACAATTGTTCACAAAAGGAGCTACCTTGACTTTCTAACAGGAGTGCAAAGGCTAGTTTGCATAGAAGAAACAGGAGTTATGAGATCTACGCCACAGGCGAGTCTAGAAATGATGCTACATCTTCTTTCCATAGAAGAGTTCCTTAAGTGTTCGACAACCAAGAGCGCGATTCGTCTTAGAGAGTCACAAGCCTGGAAAACCAACACCTTCGGACATACATCTATTCAAAATCTCTATGGAACTGAGGAATCAAAAAGAACAACTGACTACATCACACCTAGGGTGGGATTTGGTACTTAATACACAACATTCACTCGCAGCAAACAAGAATGGGAAGAAACGATCATATAACCTATTTTTTCTTTATCTCCAATTCTGGTTCTAAAATGAAAAAAGGAACAAGATCAGGGGTGTACTGCGAAACGCTGCAGATCAAGGAGTCGTACAAACTCTCTGATAACTGCAGTGTTTTTCAGGCAGAAATTTATGCAATTGGAAAAGCAGCACAGGTTATTTTCAGCAAAAATTTAATTCCCACAAGGATAGTAATTTTTGTAGATACCCAAGCGGCCATAAAAGCGCTAGAAAGCAAAACGACAACAGCCGGAACGTTACTAAATTGTAAAAAAGTCCTGAACAGTGTCTGTAATACCCACAATGTCACTCTCTGCTGGGTCTCTGGACACAGCACTGTTGAAGGGAATGAAAGAGCAGATGAACTGGCAAAAAGTCGAGTAACAATATATACAAACAGAATCATTACAGAAGTGTACATTCCAATAGGTGTCGTAAAATAGAACATAGACTTCAAATCCAGAGATAATGCAAACACAAACTGGACCTCCAGAAGTGACTGCATTATATCTAGAATGCTCTGGCCAGAACTAAACAAAAACAGAACTAAGAGCCTATCCGGATTCTGGTAGGAATCTTGACAGGCCACTGCCCCATCGGGGTGACGGCCAAAAGGATTGGCATTACAACACCGTGGTGACCGTGGCATGCAGGTTAAGTGTGTGGCTTAGCATGCTCGGAGCCCTAGTTCGATCCCCAGTCGCGGAGAAAAGTTTCTTCAATAAAAATTTTTTCTGATCGGTCGGTCACCACCTCTCTGCAGACAATGGCAAACCTCAGAGACTAAATAATGCCATGTAAAGCTTCTTGAAAACATGAACTTTAGCCGTTCGGAGTTGGCATAAAACATGTAGGTCCAGTTCTCGGTGCAAACATTTATTAACACACACAACATAATTGATCATAAGAAGCTCGGTCAAAGTTCTTTCAAGGGCTGAAATGGCCAATTTGTTGTTTGTTTGTAATAATCCGGAAGAAACGGAGACATTACATATGACATGACATATGACATGACATATGACATGACATATGACATGACATATGACATGACATATGACATGACATATGACATGACATATGACATGACATATGACATGACATATGACATGACATATGACATGACATATGACATGACATATGACATGACATATGACATGACATATGACATGACATATGACATGACATATGACATGACATATGACATGACATATGACATGACATATGACATGACATATGACATGACATATGACATGACATATGACATGACATATGACATGACATATGACATGACATATGACATGACATATGACATGACATATGACATGACATATGACATGACATATGACATGACATGACATATGACATAAGCATTGTTATTTTTTAAACGTAACTTTTAAAAAAATTTGTTTTGCGATTTTCGTGTTTAGAGACCCCAAAACTATAAGAAAAATGTCGTAGGAGGCCGTGTGCAGACATTTTTTATTCTAATATGACGCATATTGTTATTATTGAGGTTTCTGTACTGTAATTAGATTTTCGATGCATTGAAATGTGAAAAATAATTTTTGGCTACCAAATTTTCAAAGTCCACTGACCGCTTTTCGTCGATAATCAACTACTGGCTGCAATTTATATAAGCCGACGCCGTTTAATATTGCTTTGTGCTAGTTTATAAAGTTCTACTTCCTAGTTTCTTAAAATAAATATTGTATTATTTATGACGGCTATAACGTTTAGAGTAAAATTTAGCTACTGTGTGAACAACAAAAAGCACACCCAAGTCACGCTTCTCTAAGATATTGTTATATATAAATAACATTAAGAGCGTAACTCTTAAATAAAAAAAAAATAACATGTTATTGCATGTGTACAGCGCATGGCATAAAAAAAAGAAATTCAGATTAATTAATTTTTAATCGCAAAATAAAAAAAAAATAATCTTAAATTTTAGCAAAACATTTGTAACACACAAAACGCAAATTTGTGGTCATAAACGCATATTTTTTGTAGAAGTTATATATTTCAATAATGTCATGTATATAAAAAAGGGTGTCATAAATGAAAGCTAGAAGGTCAAACAACATTTTATAATCAGCAGTTATAGATTAATAAAAACGTATAAAACTACTTAGTTTCATGCCAGACATTCATTTGGTGTGAAACAGAAAAGAGGTTCTTACCTTTCGAAGAACTAGCCATGCACAATTTTGTTGAGTATGACAAAAATACGAAAATTTGGAAATCAATAAAAGATCCTTATGAAGAAATACGTGGTCAAAGTATAGGAGAAATATTTCTGAAACGCATGCGTGGATTATCGAAGGATTTTCGAAAAAAGAAGATAGTAGAAACTCATCATGATAGTGGAATTGCCAAGAGTGAAGAAGATATCTATAGAGACTCGGTGACAGCGGCTATAAATCTTTCAGAGTTGGGCATCAAAAAAGGAGATGCTATACAATTGTTTTCGAAAAATAATGAGACAATAACACCGCTAACAATGGGTGGTTATATGATTGGAGCTGCAGTTAATACATTTGAAACGAAAAACGAAGAAGGTAAAACGTCACTTGACTACCCATTAAAAATATCATAAGCTTACTTATCTTTTTTTTTTTTGTTTTGTGTCAGCAAGCGATATAGCCTATATTCTGCAACTTTTGGAACCAACATTGATTGTATATGAATCGGTTTTCAAATCGTTGATCATGGCGGCTTTGCAGCTCATTGAACTGCCAATGTTGAAGCATTTTGTGTGCATTGATAATGAAAATACTGCACCAGAGCACAAGTATATAAAAAATTCTCTGCTAAAAAATGTCACATCACTAGAAATTGAGCAATTTAACTGCCCGGAGCTGGAAGATCCTGCCACACAAGTTGCTGCACTGCTGTTAACTTCCGGTTCATCGGGAAAGCCAAAAGCTGTCGCCATCAATCATACACGTGTATTGCATGGCACGCTTACTTGGTGGGAGGATCAGCGCTCACCGGAACTAAAGCCACATACAGAATCAGTTATGTTGTACTTTAGCAACATGCGTTGGATTAGTCAAACCATTTCGCTGCTACTGACAACAGTTTTGGGTATTCCAAGAATTTGTTTCTACATGTGGCCTCCAGTTGGTTCGTATTTTAGAGACATAGTGCTACAGCATCGCGTTACGCACATACTGGCAATACCTGAGTATTATAAAGAAATGCTAGAGTCTGTGGAGCCAAATGACAAAAACACTCTGGCATCGTTGCAGTTAGTTATACTTGGCGGTGACAAAACTTCTGATGCAACTATTGAGCTATCCAAGCAACGAGCAGTGAACTGCACAGTTTGGCGTGCATTTGGTATGACAGAACTAGCCGCTGCTTTAGTCAAGGATAAAAACGTAAATGGTGGCCTCTTGGTAACAGGTGTGGAAATGAAAATTATCGATGATCATGGCAATGCCTTGGGTCCTATGCAGAGAGGTCAGTTATGTCTAAGGGTACCAGCGCCATTTCATTACGTAAAACTAGATAGCAACAAAACTTTTCTACCGGATGGTTTCTTTAATACTGGTGACTATGGATTTGTTGATGAGAACTGTTTACTAACTGTGCTGACAAGGTACGGTAACCTAGTAAAAACAAAGGATTTAGTGGTAAGTTGACATTTTTTGTCTAATAATATTGAAAGCATTATAATATTAATAATATTTTAATTTACAGATTGTTCCAAGCGAATTTGAATCGGAAGTTAATAAAATAGACGGCGTTTTTGCCTCTTCGTTAGTGTCATACCAACCCGATGATACTACCAATTCCTATGACTTGGCGGCACTTTTTATAGTGTTGAAACAGCTTGAGCCGGCTACGAGTAGAAATCAGATTAAAGCTAACATTGAAAATACGATTAACTCAAAACTCTGCTCGAAATTACGCATTGAAAATATTTTCTTTATTGTCAACATTCCCAAATTGGCTGGTGGTAAAATAGATAACTTAGCACTTAGAAAAATTGCAAAAGATGGAACTCTTGAAAATCAATGCTAAAGTAAAGAACTCTCTTGAGACTCTTAGGCTGATGTCAGAGTTAGGGCTACAAGCGAAGCGATACCTGAGGCTTTGCTATTAGATGCTTTAAGCAATGCTATTCTCTGTCAGAATGAAAGTGTTTTTTTTCTAAATAAAAATGCTGAATCATTCATTTTTATGTTCATATTTCATACAAATCATTTCAAAAATCTATCGAATGCTTGAAGCTTTCAAAGTCGCTTCATATAGTTTAAAGCATAGCTTTAACTCTGACAAGATTTGAATTTTTTCATAGAAAAACACAAGCAAAGGTTTGTAGCTTCGAATAAATTTATAGCATCGTATCGCTTGTAGCGTTTACTCTGACAGCAGCCTAAGCTTTGGGATATGTTTTTGTATTGTTAAATTGAATGTAAAAATACTAAATAAATTAAGTTTCTAGTTAGTAAAAATATTGTTGCGAAAATAATAAAATATTGAAAACGTTCTCAAAATAAATTCACAGGGGATTGTATTGTATGAAAATTCATGAAAAAACTTGGCATATTGCAAATTTGTAAAGAAAAAAGCTTTTAGTCAGCCCATTAAGTGTTCATAATTATTTTCTTAACTATTATTATTATTATTCTTTATTCGCTTGCAGATACAAATTACAAAGTTTTTGGCTATTTGAGCATTGCAAGAATTAAGAGGCATTCTTATTTTTATATAAAGAAAAATAGTGATAAATGACACATGGAATTTTCGAAATATATATATATTAGGCTGGGTCGATTTGTATGGTGGCAAAAAATCTGATGTTGCCTGGACGATTTTCTGTTCGGGCATGAAAAGTTATTGAACAAAACAAAAAAAAAGGGGGCCTGGAGGTATACTTTACCCCATCGCACCCTAAATTTTGTGAATTTTTTCTATTTTTTTTTAGAACGTGCACAGCTAGGGCAAAACTAACACCAGATATGAAATCCTCACACCCAATTCAACAAAAAAACGGTCTAACATGTATACGTTGTTATACAAAAATTTACCGTAACAAATTCCTAAAGAAAAAATTTCACTAAATTCAAAGTACATTTTTATCGCCGGTGCGTATGTAATTGTGTGCGTATGTAATTGTGACCATCATGGCTGAACCACTGCAGCTATCCACTTTATATTCACACCCTACCAAAAATTTTTGACCACCAAATTTTCAAAGTCCACTGACCGCTTTGCGTCGATAATCTACTATTGGCTGCAATATAGATAAGCCGACGCCGTTTTATATTGCTCTTTTCTAGTTTATAAAGTTCTACATCCCAGTTTCTTTAAATAAATATTTTATTATCTTTGATAATTAAATATTATTATCAGTGATAATCGATCTGTCGTGGGGACAACACGTTTCACTTCGTGCATAATTTCGTTATTACTGCATTGCAATTTTTTTTTTAATAACAATATGCCTTGTGTGTGCGGACAAAAAGTCGATAGAAACGACAAAAACAAAATTAATTGTGTCACATGTAGTGAACTATTTCATTTAAAATGTGTTAATTTAAATAACGCTGACATTGAATATCTAGTAAAGTCTAATCAGCCTTATCGATGTGGTTAATGCTTGTCGGTTCGTAGAAATTCGTTTCGATCTCCGATATTGTCAAATCAGACTGCGCAAGCGTCGGCTTCAGCTAAAACTGCAGCTGATATTCTACAGAATCAGCATGAAAATCAAAACATGCAGAAACAACAACAACAAAGTACCGCTTATCAACAAAAATATCAGCAAGAACCAGGTCAACTAACTCCACTGCAAATTGAGAAACAGTGCAATAATAAAAATTTGCAGCAACAACAACTACAGCACAACGATAATGATCAAGCCAAAAATTCATTCGATCAGCATGTACGACGTTTTGATGATTTCGAAAAAACCTTTAAGAAGATTTACGAAGAACTTTTGGCGCTCCGTGGCGATAATGCGCAACGTTTAAATCGAGTTGTCTTTCTTGAAAACGAGAATAAAGAAATCAAAGAAAAATTATTTCAGCTTGAACGCAAGCGCAGTTATGTCGCCAGCGAGAACATAGAGAAAAGTGTTGAACTTGTTGGTGTTCCTAATGTAAACAACGAGAACGTTTTGAGTTATGCTTTGAAGATTTTTTCAGAAGGCATCGGTGTGGATGTGAAAGAAGAAAACATTGATAACTGCTACGTTAAAAAAATAAAAACAACATCTGATAACAGTGCAAGCAACCGCGCTAAAAACATTGTTATGGTAAAATTTACAACGCTGCTGAAGAAGAGACAAATAATGAAACTTAAAAAGAACGCGAGAAACAAACTTACTACCAAGTTATTTAACTGCAATTATAACAATAAAATATTTCTAAATGACTGTTTAGATGGTCAAACTAGAATGCTTTTTAAACAAGCTAAAAAAATTAAAATAGAGAAAAATATTTAATATTTATGGGTAAGAGATGGCAAAATTTTTATGCGTAAAGCAGATAATGACAATTTTATTAGCATAAACTCAGAGACTGATTTTCAATCTTTATTTTAATTTTCTTCTTTTTGTGTTTTCTTATTGTTTTTATTTTGATATATGGTTCTTATTGAACAAGAATTTTTGAATCAATCTCTGAGTGATGATTTTGCCATTAATTATCTTTCCCAATCTTTAGAATTATTATATGATAAAAAATATAAAGAGCACTTGCGTGTTGTTCATCAAAATATTCGCAGTATACGAAACAATTTTGATAGCTTAGTTGCTCACTTGAGTTCTTTTGTAAACAGTCCCGATTTGATTTTTTTGACTGAAACATGGATTTATGATGCCGAAGTAGCGCACTATAATATTCCAACTTATACATTTGTTTCATGTTGTAATAATGCTTATGCGTCTGGTGGTGTTGGTCTTTTTATTAAAAGTAACCTTACATTTGAAAGTAGAAGCTTTAATTTACATAGTTGCGATGTCATGAAAGTTAAATGTAACTTTAATGAGCAAATTTTCAACTTCCTATGCATATATAGATTTAATGGTGTTGCGAATCATTTGTTTCTGAATGAAATTGAAGAAGTTTTGTTAGAAGTTGGATCAGGAAATTGTATATTATTAGGTGACATTAATATCGATTTATTACAGACAACGATGGATATTGATAATTATATATTTTTGCTATCGTCTTTCGGTTTGGAATCTGCTATTCACTCTCCTACAAGTATTACATCTAATTCTGCTACGTTTATTGATCATATATTTATTCGTGTATCTGTTAATCTATATTGTTTAAGTGCTATTGCGGACTTAGATATATCTGATCATTGCATGACTTGTCTAAATATAGCGAATGTTTTCTTAGTAAATCAATGCAAAATGGATAAATCACCTGCTCAGAAGTATACTAATTATTCAATGCTTGATAACCTGCTACGTTTTGAATCATGGAATGAAGTATACGCTGAATCTGATGTTTCTAATGCTTTTAATATATTTTCAAATACTTTAGCAGATTATGTTAACCGTTGCACTGTGTTTGTTAGGCGTAAAAAAGGTAAGCTAAAAAAACTTAAGCCGTGGATAACAAATGACTTAGTAGCAAAGATCAATACAAAAAACTCTTTATTTAGAAGGGTGAAAAGAAATCGGAATTGTGATGATTTAAGGAATGCTTATAGACTGTTATGTAAGGAAGTAGCTATAGAAGTTTCAATGGCCAAAACTTCTTATTATTCTAATGCCTTTAATAATGCCTTTGGCAATTCGCGTAAAGAATGGAAGCTTGTAAATGAAATTATAGGCAGATCATCTTCGCGTGACACTAGTGTAGAAAGAATTGTAGTAGATGGGGTAAACATTTCGGATAAACAAAATATCTCCGAGCAATTTAATCAGTTTTTTGTTTCGGTAGGTGAAAATGTTGCAAATCAAAATGTTTCTCAGGAAAAGGTTTGCAGTTGTTCCTACACTGATGCTGTCATTGACCATTGCTTCGTTTTTATTCCTTTCACATCTTTCGAGGTTTTTAATATCATCAGATCCTTGAAGGGTTCCTATTCTGCAAATGAAAACAGTTTTTCAAGCAACTTAGTAAAAAAAATTGTCCTTAACATTGCAGATATTTTGGTTTATTTATTTAATAAAAGTGTTCTTGATGGTAAATTTCCGCTTCAATTGAAGGCTGCTGAAGTCATTGTGTTGTTTAAAAAAGGGGACAGAACATTGCTGAATAACTACAGACCGATCTCGCTTTTGCCAGTTTTTAGCAAGATTATTGAAAAAGGAATTAAATCCCGAATGCTTAGCTTCCTTGGGAAATTTAATTTTTTTAGTGAATGCCAATATGGTTTTCGGAAAGGTCTGTCTACTGAAGGAGCGTTGTTAAATTTTTGTTCCAATATTTACAATGGTTTAAATAACAAACAGTTCATGGCCGCGCTATTCGTTGATCTTACTAAGGCGTTTGATACCGTTAACCATACAATTTTACTGTCGAAGCTTTTTAAATGTGGTTTTAGAGGATCTGTGTATGATTGGTTTGAGTCATATTTACGTTCTCGAAAGCAAAGGATCAAGATAAACGCTTTAATGAGCTCATATAAAGATATTAATTTAGGCGTTCCACAAGGTTCGGTACTTGGCCCAATTCTTTTTCTAACAAAAAAAACAAATTGGCCATTTCAGCCCTTGAAAGGACTTTGACCGAGCTTCTTATGATCAATTGTGTTGTGTGTGTTATTAAATGTTTGCACACAATTGACCGAGAACTGGACCTACATGTTTTATGCCGACTCCGAACGGCTAAAGTTCATGTTCTCAAGAAGCTTTACATGGCATTATTTACTCTCTGAGGTTTGCCATTGCTTGCAGAGAGGTGGTGACCGATCAGAAAAATTTTTTATTGAATAAAATTTTTCGCCGCGGCTGGGGATTCTTTTTCTAGTCTACATAAATTCGTTATTGAAATCGCATGACAATATCTCTCTTGTGGCTTTTGCTGATGATATGGCTTTTACTTTTATAAGTGATTCCCCGCTTAATCTCAGCGTTGAGATCAATTCAAAACTAGAATGGCTAAGAATATGGTTCTTGCATCACAAACTGGCTATCAGCGAAAAGACAAAACTAATGTATTTTAGTACAAGTGGAAAGGATTCTCATCCAAATCAAATTCAGTATCATTGTGGCAAATGTCAGAAATTTTTGTGCTACTGCCAACATTGTAAAGAAAATGAAAGTGTAATTACTTATTGTCTTAATACTAATTGTGATAAAAATTGTTTCATGATTGAAAGTGTTAATTCTTTCAAATATCTAGGAATTTTTATTGATAATAGGATGAATTGGTCTGTTCATACATCTGCTATTAAAAAATATCTCATTGCAGTCAACCGTTGTATTTTTCGTTTAAAATCCTTTTGCTCTACAAACCTATTGAAAGCAATCTTTTATGGCATTTGTCAATCAAAATTAGAGTATGGGTTAACTTGTTGGGGTGGCACCCATTTCAACAAAATTAGGCCAATTTTAATAGCTCAAAAGCAAATCATTCGACGAATTTGTGGAAAAAATGTTGCTCATAATAGTATGCCACTTTTTAAAGAACTAAATATTTTGCCGTTAAAGCATTTATACTGTTACAAAGTTTTGAAGTTCTTTGTTAATCAAAATAAACATCTGGAGACTAGAAACTGCCCACACTATAGACTTCGGGTAAATGACAATAACTTAGTAGACGTTCCTAGACACTCTATTATGCTTTTTTGTCATTTTTATGACTCCGTTGCGCCGCGCCTTTTTAATAAATTACCACAGAATATTAGAAATATTAATACTTATCATATTTTAATCAACTCAATCAAATCGTGGATCGCTAATCTAAATTTTCTTGATATTGATGTATTGTTTATGTTTACTTCTTGAATATTGTGCAAATTTTTTATTTTTCTAAAAACTTAATAATTTTTATTTTTACAAACTGTTCCCCACATTACAAACTGTTAAATTTTTCGTTTTGATTATTACTCACTCATTTCATGTATTTCATTTACTTTTTTATGTTATTTTCTCAAAATTATAACTTTTCTGCAGGGCATTCCCTTATGGAGTGTCGGCTGTGACGATCCCGCGGATCCTGAGTCATTACTATAACTTTTAAGTGTATTTTTAACTTTTAACATTCTGTACTTACTATCGGGAAGCTTGTCGATACTAGCCTTCATAGCTACAGACATGCAATCCAGTTTATCTTAAGTCTGTTAGTTCTTGTATTATGTACTTATGTAAGAAGTTTTCGCTCAAATAATAATAATTATAATAATAATAATAATAAATTATTTTAAGGCTTTAACGTTTAGCGTAAAATTAAGCTACTGTTCTAAATGAACAACAAAAAGCACAACAAGGCACTAATATTTAATTACGCTTCTCTAAGATATTGTTTTTTATTAATAATATAAAAAGAGCGTTATAGTAAAATCTAAAAAAAATAAAATGCTATGGCATTTGTATAGAGTATGGCATAAAAAAAGAAATTAAAATCAATTAATTTTTAATCGAAAAATAAAAAAAAAATAATCTTAAATTTTAGCAAAAATTTGTAACAAACAAAACGCAAATTTTATGACCATATATATGTGGCCTGTAAACAGTATATCAATAATGTCATGTAATTAAAAAAGGGTGTCATAAACAAAAGCCAGAGGGTCAAACAACATTTCATAATCAGCAGTTATAGATTAATAAAAACGTATAAAACTATTTGGTTTCATTTCAGACATTCATTTAGTGTGAAACTGAAAAGAGCTCACCTTTCGAAGAACTAGCCATGAACAATTTTATTGAGTATGACGAAAATACAAAAATTTGGAAATCAATAAAAGATCCTTATGATGAAATACGTGGTAAAAGTATAGGAGAGATTTTTCTGAAACGCATGCGTGGATTATCGAAGGATTTTCGTGAAAAGAAGATAGTAGAAACTCATCATGATAGTGGAATTGCCAAGAGTGAAGAAGATATCTATAGAGACTCGGTGACAGCGGCTATAAATCTAACGGCGTTGGGCATCAAAAAAGGTGATGTTATACAATTGTTCTCGAGAAACAATGAGGCAATAACACCGCTAACAATGGGTGGTTTTATGATTGGAGCTACAGTTAATTCATTTGAAACGAAATATCAAGAAGGTAAAACGTCACTTGACTACGCATCTAGATTATCATAAGCTTACTTATTTTCTTTTTTTTTTGTTGTTTCAGCAAGCCTCATAGCCTATATTCTGCAACTTTTGGAACCAACATTGATTGTTTACGAATCGGTTTTCAAATCGTTGATCATGGGGGCTTTGCAGCTCATTGAATTGCCAATGTTGAAGCATTTTGTGTGCATTGATAATGAAAATACTGCACCAGAGCACAAGTATATAAAAAATTCATTGCTAAAAAAAGTAACATCACTAGAAATTGAGCAATTTAACTGCCCGGAGCTGGAAGATCCTGCCATACAAGTTGCTGCACTGCTGCTAACTTCCGGTTCATCGGGAAAACCAAAAGCTGTCGCCATCAATCACACACGTGCATTGCATGGCATGCTAACATGGTGGGAGGATCAGCGCTCACCGGAACTAAAGACACATGCAGAATCAATTATGTTGTACTTAAGCAACATGCGTTGGATTAGTCAAACCATTTCGCTGCTACTGACAACAGTGTTGGGGATTCCAAGAATTTGTTTCTGCAAATGGCCTCCAGTTGGTTCGTATTTTAGAGACATAGTGCTACAGCATCGCGTTACGCACATACTGGCACTACCTGAGTTATACAAAGATATGCTAGAGTCTGTGGAGCCAACTGACAATAACACTCTGGCATCGTTGCAGTTAGTTATACTTGGTGGTGAGAAAACTTCTGATGCAACTATTGAGCTATCCAAGCAACGAGCAGTGAACTGCACAGTTTGGCGTGCATTTGGTATGACAGAACTAGCCGCTGCTTTAGTCAAGGATAAAAACGTAAATGGTGGTCTGTTGGTCTCTGGTGTGGAAATGAAAATTATCGATGATAATGGCAATGCCTTGGGTCCTATGCAGAGAGGTCAGTTATGTCTAAGGGTACCAGCGCCATTTCATTACTTAAAACTAGATAACAACAAAATTTTTCTATCGGATGGTTTCTTTAATTCCGGCGACTATGGATTTGTTGATGAGAACTGTTTACTAACTGTGCTGACAAGGTACTGTAACCTAGTAAAAACAAAGGATTTAGTGGTAAGTCAACATTTTTTGTATAATAATATTGAAAGCATTATAATATAAATAATATTTTAATTTTTACAGATTGTTCCAAGCGAATTTGAATCGGAAGTTAATAAAATAGACGGCGTTTTTGCCTCTTCGTTAGTTTCATACCAACCCGATGATACTACCAATTCCTATGACTTGGCGGCACTTTTTATAGTGTTGAAACAGCTTGAGCCGGCTGCGAGTAGAAATCAGATTAAAGCTAACATTGTAAATACGATTAACTCAAAACTCTGCTCGAAAGAACGCATTGAAAATATTTTTTTTATTGTCAACATTCCCAAATTGGCTGGTGGTAAAATAGATAACTTAGCACTTAGAAAAATTGCAAAAGAGGGCACTCTTGAAAAGCAATGCTAAAGTAAGCAACTATCTTGAGACTCTTAGGCTGATGTCAGAGTAAGAGCTACAAGCGAAGCGATACTTGAGGCTTTGTTATAAGATGCTTTAAGCAATGCTATTCTGTCAGAATGAAAGTGTTTTTTTCTAAATAAAAATGCTGAATCATTCATTTTTATGTTCATATTTCATACAAATCATTTCAAAAATCTATCGAATGCTTGAAGCTTTCAAAGTCGCTTCATATAGTTTAAAGCATAGCTTTAACTCTGATAAAATTTGAATTTTTTCATAGAAAAACACAGGCAAAGGTTTGTAGCTTCGAATAAATTTATAGCATCGTATCGCTTGTAGCGTTTACTCTGACAGCAGCCTAAACTTTGGGATATGTTTTTGTATTGTTAAATTGAATGTAAAAATACGAAAATAAATTAAGTTTCTCGTAAGTTTAATAGATAGCTCAAAATAAATAGCGAGTTCACAGGGGATTGTATTGCGCATTTTGAACGCAAGCTTTCAGAAGGGTATTGGTAAGGTAAAAGGTTATATGAAGATATGGTATAGGAGTTTCTCTACAGAGTAGTGTGAAAACCAGGCACTGAAACGAAAGAGCCACACTTGAAAAAAAAAATATTTATTATTTTGAAGTACAACAATTGCCGAACTGTGGAAGCATTTTTATATCCTAAACCTGAAAGGTCAGGGTATATTAACTTTGTACAAACGTCTGTAACGCATAGAACGAAGAGATTCCGTTAAAGAAAAGTATATATATTCTTGATCAGGGTCACTTCGTGAGTCGAAATATTTATGTCAATCCGTCCGTCCGTCCGTCTGTCCGTCTGTGTGCTGTCCGTATACACAGGATAAGAAGAAGGAGTTGAGATAATTGAATGAAAGTCGATACACATAGTCACATGGATCCAAGAATCTGTACTATTGAATATTTCTGGAATCCGCCCACCGACACGCCTACCTCACATACAACGCAAAAATTGAAAACTGCATAAATGACCTCATTATTAGCCTACATTAATAAAATTAGGTATGTATGAATTTTATATCAAAACAAAAATGTCTTCAAAAAATGTGTGTCATCCGCCCACGGACACGCCCACCCTCATACAACCAAAAATTAAAAACTTAATATACAAGCTCATGCTTAACGTACATAGAAAAAGAAATTGGTATGTATGTATTTTATATCAAAACAAAGATGCCTATGAAAAAAGGGTGCAAAAATTTTAAACTCAATAAATTAGCTCATGTTTAATATACAGATATAAAATTTGGTAATCAAAAGAAAGATGTCTTTGAAAAATTGGTGTCACCCGCCCACGGACACGCCCACCTCCAATACAATCAAAAACTTAAAACTCAATAAATAAGCTCATGTTTAATGTACAGAGATAAAATTTGGTACATATGTATTTTATGTCAAAACAAAGACGTAAATGGATATCGTCTGCCCACGGCCACGCCCACCTCCCATACACCCCAAAAATTGAAAACTCAATGTATTTTTAAATACTCATGTATTTTATACCAAAACTAAGATGCAAATAGTTTTAAATTGTGGTGACCGTGGCATGCAGGTTAAGTGTGTGGCTTAGCATGCTCGGAGCCCGGGTTCGATCCCCAGCCGCGGCGAAAAGTTTTTTCAATATAAAATTTTTCTGATCGGTCACCACCTCTCTGCAGACAATGGCAAACCTCAGAGAGTAAATAATGCCATGTAAAGCTTCTTGAGAACATGAGCCGTTCGGAGTCGGCATAAAACATGTAGGTCCAGTTCTCGGTCAATTGTGTGCAAACATTTAATAACACACACAACACAATTGATCATAGAAGGCTCGGTCAAAGTCCTTTCAAGGGCTGAAATGGCCAATTTGTTTTTTTTTTTTTTTTAGATGCAAATTGGGCGTCATCCGTTCACGAACGCGCCCACCTCCCATACAACCCACAATAGCGAAACTACAATTAAGGCATTAACATGTGAGCTTCAGGAGTAAAACTTGAAATTTTTATAATTTTTTTTTCAAATTTTCATCAAAATTGAAATGCATATAAAATATGGGCTTCATCCGTTCACGGACACGCCAATTTTCAATACTATTATTGTATTCTGAAAGAGTAGGTTTCGGGTAATTCATAGTCGGGCTAGACCGACTTTAGACTTTCTTTACTTGTTAATTTTCTAATTAGTGCCATAGAACAGGCTAAGTGGGAGGTATTGCAAATCATTCTTATAGCACTTGAATCTTTACGAAGTCTTATTCGGATGTTTTCAATTTGGTGACAAAGCATGAAAAGGAAAAGGCTTGGATTAGATTTCTTTAAAAGGCACGGTGCCTGGAATAAACATCGGCTTATCGCAGTTTGATTTTTGGCCGTGATCATTTGTTTGGGCTGTGGGAGAGCCGCACATTGGTAAATTATTTTTTTTTCAAAATGTTCTAAAAGCAATGCAGTTTTTGCTCTAAACAAATAATAACATAATAACACAAATATATACAAAGAAGTGGTTCATATTTTAATAGACGCACGGTCTGAAGATTTATTTTTTGGTTAGAGGACCTATTTACCCTAACGCAGTCAACGCAAACTACCGGGCCTGATTCATAGTATTTTTAATTTCGATATTAAATTTAGGTAAAACGTGAAAACGCCAATTGGAACCGCAGGCAGAAAGAATGAAGTGTTGGATAAGGTAAATCCGCTGATTCTCGACATAACAGGAAAACAATTTTCAGTTGTCGATGTCGATGTCGATTCAGTTGTCGATGGCTATGATTTACCTGATATATGGAGCCGGTACCTCAAGCTTGTCTAAAGGAATGGATTCTCAAGTGAATACGCCAACAGCTGATACACATTCTAAAACATATTATTAAAAGGTGATCCTTTTGATGATATTAACAGAAAGGTTTAAGAATCGGAACTTTATATTAATAAACCAAAGAATTCAATAGCATGATGACAAGTACATGCGTATTTTGCAATTATGCGTCCTCACTTGGAGTACGCAAGTAAATTTTTGTCCCCAAGTTATAGTGTGCATGTTATAATACGAATAGAGAGGATCCAAAAACGTTTTGTTCGGTTTGCTCTAAGGGGCTTAAGTGGAACTGACATTTTAAACCTTTCTCTTTTTGAGAATCGTTTAAAACTATTAAGTCTTAAAGTGTGCGAAGGAGGTACGCAAATATCGTGTATTAACACCAACTCATGACCGGTGTTTTCGATTCTCCGGAATTTTTTTCTCTCATTAATTTTAACTCCAACCGTAGAAGTAGTAGAAACGCTAGCACTTTAATTTATTCACATTTTTGTAGAACAAACTGTATGTCAACTACACTCCTTTAAACTGCATGAGTTGACTTGTCAAAAGGTCAACTCAAAAGTAGACTAAAAGCAATTTTGTAATTAGATCTATGTGTGCATGGTTAGAAGTTACGCCCTGTGTTGTCCCTGAGCGCCCAACCCAAATCTTGGTGGATACATTTTTTCCACATTAACTTTATTTTGAGCCATTATATTTTTGATGATATGGATTGTGGCTTTAAATAGGTTTATGCTGAGAAAATTCGAAAAAGCTGTAGTAGATGAACTCTATTGTTATTGTGAGGATGGTTTTCTCGATGGCTGAGGTAAGCTCAGCCAATCCAGGATCAGACAAAGGATCCACTAACCTTTGTTAAATAAAAGACGCAGTTTCGATATTAAATACAATTCCGTGAGTTTTTATTTAAGTATTAATTCCTTATTATCCTAATTATCAGACAACAACGAAATCAACAAAATTTTTTCGTTTCGTTGAGGCCGAAAAATAACTTATCAAACTTATTTCGTTTTTTACATAACGTTAAAAATTTATCAAATCAAATTTCGTTTCATTGAAAAACGAAAAATTTTCTATAATTTTCTCCTATGCTAAAAAAAATTTCTTCTGATACAAAAAAAACGAAATTTTTTTGTTGAAATTAACGTTATTTTTAACGGTTGATTGGGGAAAAAAACGAAAAAATTTTATATCGTTTTCTCCGTAACGAAATAAATATTTTTCGTTTTTGAATTAACGTTATTTTTTTTTATATCGTTTCAACGAAACAAAAAAAATATTTCGGTTACCTATAAAATTAACGTTAACGTGCATGCCTGTTTATTATACTTCTTTAAGTATTAATTCCTTCCCAGCAAACCAAATGATATCGTTACGATATCGAAATGATATCATTAAAGTGATAACTTTTATCGTTAACGATTTTCGAAACGATATTGTTTCGATATCGATAAATGACCATTTTCGATACAAAATGACCTATCGCTAACGATATCGAGATTGAATAAAATGTCGATATCGTTACTATATCGAGGTTGAATAAAATTTCAATATCGCAACGATATCAGCTCTAAATAAAATACCGATATTATAACGAAATCGAGATTGAAAAATATTTAGATATCCAAACGATTTCGATGCTGTCAAAAATTTCGATTTTAAAACCATATTGATATTAAATAATTTTTGATAATGTAATTCAAATTAATTTCTTTGATGTTTTTGCATTGATATTTGCTTCTGAATGCACCTTGAAAAAACAGTTAAATTAATGAACTTATTAGACAGCAAAAGTTATTTTAAATACATAAATACATAAATACAAACTACAAATATAGTTATTACAAACATACCTCAATTTTAATGTTTTCTTCAAACTAAATCACTTATTAATCATTAATTAACTTATACATTTAAACAAAATTTAAGATTTTTCTAAGCAAAGTTTATATGTTATGAATAAAGTTGGAAGTGTTTCTTTTTGTTTTTTTGCTTAAATAACACCTTATAGCAGAGCAATTATATAACATCGCAATAAAGCTTAGAAACATAAAAAAATATAAAGTATAGAAACTTATCGGAAATTTTTAATATTCGATATCGTTTCGATATCGAAATTATATCGCCAAATTTAACTATCGAGATCTGGTTAGCTGGGTTATGACACTTAGTAGAAATCTCTGCAGCACAAGATGGTAAGGCAGTCTCAGACAGTTGTGGGTGGGTATCGAGTTAGGCGAGCGTGAAGTCGGTAGTCGTCGGTAATGGGCTTAGTAACCAGATGGTAATTGGTTCGGTAACCGACTGGTAATCAGGTGGTAGAGGCTGGTGAGCAGATGGTAGTCAGTTCGGTAATCGGTGGATAACCAGATGATAATCGGTTCGGTAATCGACTGGTAACTAGATGGTAATCGGCTTGTGACCAGATGATAATTTATTCAGAAGTCGGTTGGTAACCAGGTAGTAAGCAGTAAAGTAATCGGTTGGTAATTGGACCTAGAAGTAGATTTTTGTTAATTAGTATAAGAATTCAATGTTAAGTATGATCACTTGATGTTGGAGCGGCCTGCACAACCTGGCTAGGGAGCTACTTAGCCGTGCAGAGCAGAGTGCCGCAGAGTAAGACAGCAATTATATACAATGATGACTTTGCCATGCAGAGCAGAGGGCGGCAGAATGTCAGAGTGCCGAGCACAATCCGGCTAGGCTAATCTAGTGGAGTGCAACCAAAAATTAACGTAATCAGCACAATCGGGCTGTATTACGCTATTAACAACGTAATCAGCATAATCTAGCTGTATTACGCTGTGAACAATGTTGTACTTACCTAAAAGTAGATTGTTGTTATGTCGAGCCTGTTGCGCACTCTTATATTCTTTACAATTGAAACCAATTGTGAATTCTAACACTGAATGTAATTCTGGCTGCCGTTGTCATACTTGCTACTCTGTTGTTGTTGTTGTTATTATTGTTGGCTGGTGTCTGTAATTTAATATTCTGTTCGTTGTTGTTGTCTTAGCTTCGGTTATTGTGTGTGGGTTTTGTTGTTGCTGTAATTGTTGGCTGGTGTCTGCGAGTAAGAACTTTTTCATTGTTGTTGTTTTAGCTTTCGCTATTATATGTAGTTTTGTTGGTGCTGTTATTGTTGGCTAGTGTCTAAAACTAAATAGTTTGTCGTTGTTGTTGTTATCGTTGTCTTGTGCTTGCATGTAGGTCTAACTTATATTAGTTTATTTAATATATTGAATAATATGAACCTTACTTAAATAAATAAAACATTAAAAATATTTTATAGTAAATATTAAAGATTTATTAAATTACAATGCAGTAAGTATATTTTATAACGTAACGCATGTTTAAAATATATACAATGGAAAAGGAATTGCGATTATCCTCTTCTGAATTTACGAACGAGTTCTTTGATTTCTTTAATAGTTATATGTAATATGGAGAGAGTATGGAAAGGACGTAAGTCATAAATTTATAATTTTGCAGGAAAATAAAATAACTTCTAAAAATGTTATGTAATTGAAAATAATTTAATGCAGATTGTAAACAGGTATGACAACTGGTGGGGAATTCCCCAATTTGTGGGGAATATTAAGTTGGTCGGGGAATCAGGGGGAATACTTTAGAATCGGGATTTTTTTTTCTCAAAATAAACTGCTTTTATGATACATATAACATATTTTTTATTTATTGCCATGAGCATATATATGAAATTAAATAGGTCTATAAAAAATTAATAACACTTTGTTTTTGGTGGGGAATTTTGAGAAACACTGCGGGAAAAACTTCAAAATGAGTTGGCAACCCTGATTTTAATGAAAATCGTCAACAAATTTAGTATTTAAAATCATGAATTTCAGTTTTTTTGGTTTCGATTTCGAAAAATTAGGAGTTACGTCCTTTCTATATTACATAACCACCTTAGTTGATTTAGTCATGTCCGTTTGTCTATCTTTCTGTCCGTGGACACGATTACAGCCGTAATTTTAAATCGTGCTGAAATTCGGTTTTTGTCTTTTTTCTAAAAAACTAAGCTCAAGTTCGAGAATGGGCTAAATCGGATGAAAGCCATGCCTACCTCCCATACAACCTCAATAATGAAAACTCTATAAAGATGCTACACGCAAAGAAATTTTTCGTTTACCGTAACTGAAAAATTCACCAACTATACTTCGTTTGCGAACTGTATTTGCTGCAAACGAGTATTCAGTTATCATCAACTTAAAAATATTCTTGCTTGAAACGAAAAAACATTGAACTTAATGAAATTTTATCCTTGATTTGGAAGTTCAAGTTTAGCCGAGCGTGCTAGCGTTCGAGTGTAGGAACTTGAGTGACCTGGGTTCAATTCCCAACAGGAACACCAATTATTTTTTTTTTTAATTAATGTTTTTTATTATTATTTTTATTTTTCTTATATTGAAGGTTATTTTTGACGAGGCAGTTAATAATTTCAATAATTAAATTAAAATTTTTGATACTTAAACAGTAGACCGTTATAGGCGAAAAAAAAATGTCGCCGCACACCAGCTAATCTGAAGCATAATTGAAAGGAGGTTTCGAAAAAAAAATTTTTTTTTTTGACCGAACGTAGGGGTCGCGCATCGACATATTTCTTTATAACTTCAATATTTACCGTCCGATCTTAAAGAATGATATGTTTTTGTTTTTGTCTCAGGAAGACCTATTTTTTGCCTCTAGAATTCATTGACCTCAGTTGACCCCTTATAGTACTGACCAACCAGATCTCAGTTTCTACCATCTTAACGTACCATTTTGGTTCGAGAAATGGAAAGCCCATAAAAAATCATAAAACTCTTATAAAAGAAATTTTTCGCTTTTTTCACTAGAAATATTTTAAAAATTGTTTTATTTAATGTTTTAACAAATTTTAAATTTTTTGTCAAATCGTATTATTTTTATAAAATATCCACCGAAAACCTTACACCGAGTAAAAACCATAGTAAAATTATCTAAGATGGCTTTTGTGAATAATAAATGTACTGAATGAAATAACTATCTATAAAAACAAAAGTTTTTGTGTAAGCTGAAGATGGTTTTAAAATGAAAAATTTGATAATTAATACAAAAAACAAAATTTTTAAATTCACAAAGCACAACTTTGTAAAGGTAACTAAATAAAATTACACAAACACTGCGAACAAGGAAGATGCAAATAGTTATCAATCAATAAATTTTTTACATTTTAGAATGTTAATCATCGGAATGTATATATAATACTTCCCAATCAATTGTATTACTTCCCAACAGTGCAATTCTACTAATATACTTGTGAAAATATGCTTACAACTAATGGTTTTTACCATAAATATAAAATTCGATAAATTAGCAGATTAAACTTTGTTGTCTTATCCAAGAACTTTTTAGGCTTAAAACAGACCCTTAGGTAAACTAACATAGATTTTTTGTTAATTTTTCTTAAGTTTTTTCTAGGTGTATCCGAATCATTATGCAATTGTTGCCGTTATTTTAAACTTCGACAAACCTTGGACATTAACAGCATAATCTTAAAGAATAGTCCGGAAAGTTTAATACGAAGGAAGTTTTTCGCAGGCTTTAATTGCATTACTTTAGAATTGTACATTAGGATGCTTTTTTCGGATGTGAACGTTTTCGGTAGATATTTTAAAAAATAATACGATATGACAAAAAATTTACAAATTTGCAAAAAAAATTACAATAAAAATTTTTCATGTTTCTAGCGGAAAAAGCGAAAAAATTCTTTGGTAAAAGTTTTATGATTTTTTATGGGCTTTCTATTTCTGAAACCAAAATGGCACGTTAAGATGGTAGAAAATGAGATCTGGTGGGTCAGTACTATAAGAGGTCATCTGAGGTCAATGAGTTCTAAAGACAAAAAATAGGTTTTCCTAAGACAGAAACAAAAACATATCATTCTTTAAGATCGGACGGTAAATAACGAAGTTATAAAGAAATATGTCGATGCGCGACCCCTACGTTCGGTCAAAAAAAAAAAAAATTTTTTTTCGAAACTTTCTTTCAATAACGCTTTAGATAAGCTGGTGTGCGGCGAAATTAATTTTTTCGATACGGTATATTACACAGCCAAGATTCAAACCCACGTCTTCCGCGTGACAGTCTAGCATGCTTCCATTGAGCTATTGTTAGATATTGTGTAGAATGAATTTTTTTAGGTTACAAATGTGTATGTCATAAGAAATGGATCTGTTTTCTACAAATGAAGTTTTCAGTTGAACAAAACAAATTTTTCGGTTGCTAAAATTTAAAAACAACTTGCCTTAATGGCAATCGAAATTAATTTCTTGAAACTAAATAACGCGTTTCCCGCAACTGACTATTATTATAACAACAACAACTAAAATTTTTGTTTAAACAAAGTGCAAAGGTTCAAGCGAGATGCCATTTGTGTGGCTGCGCTTACTTTAACTGTAACACATTCTTGTTTTTTCGTTTATGGCAAATATTTAACATTTGTCATCAACGACATTTGTCACAGCTGTGTAGCGAGCTGTGAAGCGAGCTGTGTCTGTTTGTCCACACTCTTAAAAGACTTCCTTTTCGTTGATGACAAATATTAAACACTTTTCTCAACGAAATCAAGCAACTTTTTTTGTCAGTTGAGAACTATTCGCTTTTTACAAATTAATTTTTTTTCCTGCAAACGAAGTTTTCAGTTGGAGAAAACAAATTTTTCGGTTGCTGCAATTTAAAAATCACTGCCGTTTATGACAAACAAAATTAATTTCTTGCAACTAAATAACGTGTTTCCCGCAACTAACCATTATTATGCCAACTGTTCAAACGTTTACAAAAAATGATTTGAAGCACGACAAACGAAGTTCGTTTGCAGCAAACTGGAGATAAACGTTTTTTTTTTTCTCTGCGTGTAATATGTAACCAACAACACTTAAATTCAGTATTTGTGTAGTCTATGTCAAAAATAATGTGTGTCAGAAAAATGGGCGTCATCCACTCACAAACACGCCCAGCTCCCATACAACCCTAGAATTTAAACCTATATAAAGTAGCTTCTGTCGAAGCTACATAATTAAAATTAGATATTTATTCACTTTATATCAAAACTAAAGCTTTTTACGAAAATTGGGCGTCATTCATCCACGAACACGTCCACCTTCCATACAACTCCAAAATTGAAAACTATATAAATAGGCTTCTGTCAAAGCAACAGAAGTAAAATTAGATATTTATTCATTTTATATCAAAGTTAAGACATATTAGAAAAATGGGCGACATCCACCCACTAACACGCCCACATCCCATACAACCCCAAAAGGGAAAATTATATAAATAGGCTACTCTAAGCCACAGGAAAATAATTTGATGCTTTTTTTTATATCAAAACTAAATTGTCGAAAAAAGTGTTCGTCAACCGCCTACAAACACACCCATATCCCAAACAGCCCATAATAGTGAAAACTCTATAAATAAGTCAACATTTAAGCTAGAAAACTCAAATTCGGTATTTGTGCATTTTATACCTATTAAAACTGAGGCATGTTAGAAAAATTGGCGTCAACCACCCAAAATTGAAAACTTTAAAAAGAGGCTTGTCTTTATTCTGCAGGAAAACCATGTTGATATGTATGTATTTTAGACGTCATAAAAATAGTAAAATTTTTTGAAATCTCATACAGAAAGAGCTACAATTAAAGATTTTGTACTCTTACGAATCGGCCGTGGGGGTATTTTAACTTCGGCCAAGTCGAAGATATATGTACCTCACACGTTGCAAGTTTTTCGAGTTCGTGTAAGCTTTTCAAATAAATAATTGTTACAATTTTTACAAATTTTTTGTTAATGAACAAACTCAGTAATTTAAAAGATTTTTTTTCGAAAAAAACGACGTGTGAATTTCTCAATTCTGAAAACTAATTCAAAGAATTTCCCTTAAATGTCTTGATAAAATAATATAAAAAGTTAAATAGGCTAGGAATGGCCAATATCTTTTAAAAGCTGGGTATTTTATTTTTATGATGTTTGATTGAATTGATTTTTAAAATAATTTTAAATTTATTCATTTGTCCCTTTAAATTTTTCAAAGTCCCGTTTTTCCCGTACCGCTGAAAATAATCTGGCAACACTAACTTAGAATATAAAACGAGTGATCGGGTTCACAAACCATCGTAGCATTAGTGGCGTGTTTCCCATACCGATTTGTGAAGTGTTCTTCGTTCAGTGTTGGTGCATCTATTTCAATAATAGTTCCATCAATGCATCCAGTTACTCTTGGTAGTCCTTTTTGCTTGACGAACTCTGATGCGGTTTTTTTGCATATTTTCTGGCCAGCGAATAGTATCGTTCATCATTTTATCTTAATATATAAAAGACAAGAGTTCTGCTCCGTACCTTAAACGTTCCAACTTTTAATAATTGCTATTGCTATGCTTTTTTAAACCTGTTAAGCCTGAACCAGAACCTGTTTTAAAATTATTCATTGGAAATCTTAGGAAATGAAGAAAAGCACAATTTTTTCAACTACTGTACATCAAACTGTACATAATTTTGTCTTGCTATTACAGTGCTTTCAAAGTTCTATCCAACAACTGAACCAGAACCTGTTCAGCCTAGCTCCGCACCAAATAACGCTCAAACTGCTAGTTCTTGCTATAAAAAGGCTTTTAATATACGAAAAACTTGTCAGCCTGAAAGTATGCACACAAGATTTATTTGATATTATTCAGTAACGTCACGTTGACTACAACTGCAACATAAAAACATTCGAGGTGAATGTAAAAATGCTGTCATATCGTCAACATTTTAACTATTTGAATGGAACACGATAGGACGGGCTTTTATAATATTTTATAATAGATGTCACTTCTCTATGAAGAAACCTGCATACAGTGGATTTGTGAACTCCATGAGTTCAATAAGATGTTATTGTGTTCCACTGTCTAGTCGTTGTAAAGTTGTCAATAATTGTTGAAGAGGTGTGAGAGAATTACTTCGACAACTTCCATGCTCCATATCTCCAACAATCTTAAGCAAAAAAAAACAAATTCTATTTGTTGTTCTGATAATCAGAAAATTTCTTCAACATTTAAATTATCGAAATCAAAATTTGTCTTGCGATTTCTAACGCAAGTCTCTCTAATCTCTCTAATCTTTCCTAAGAATATCTAAGATTTTGCTAAGATTATCAAATTTTTTACTGATAAGTAACTGATAAGCTCAAGAAATTCGTGTAACAGAAAGTGATTAAAATTACCAAAACTGATTCAAAAGAGTGTAAGTTTTTATTCAAACTTTATTTAATACAACACTTATTTAAAATTTGAACTGTTATCAAACTTATCCAACTAAACTGAAATAGTTATCAAAATAAAATTGTTGATTTTTTTGATAATTGCTAAGAGATAAGTGGTTGGTGCAAATTACAAATTGACGCAAATAACAATTTGAAAATTTAGAACTTCCGAAAAATGTTTAATAAAAGCTAAAACTTCAGTTCAAAGCTTACAGCAAAAGCTTTCAGTGCATAATTCAAAACTGACTTCAAACTTGCTTCACCAAAACTATAGTTTCTATAACAACAACACCCAATAAATATCAACATTTTGTCATTACTAGCAGCTTCTAATCTTTACGCTTCTTTTATATCACCCTTCATAGTTGTTTATGATACAAGAAAATAGCAGCAACATAAAGCAGATGATCATCATAATGAATTGGCAACAAAGCAGCAAAAAGAAAAATATATATATTTTACGATAGTAAAAAAAAAATTTCGGTCACAAAATTGTTCATATCCATGATAGACAAAGAAATGAGATTGTATTTTGTCATAGCAAATAAATAATGAAACGTTGGTAATAAAAACAAAAAAATATATGTACAACAAAAACAGCAAAAAATCTATTGTCTACAAGTCATAGTAGAAAAGCTAGCAAAAGTAAGGCAGGCAAAAGAAAGTAAAGAATACATAAAAAAAAAAATTAATAATATAAAAGCACAAAAGAACTAAAGATAAACAATATGTGGGGCAGCTCAGCAATGCACGACGTCCTTGACCATTTTTCTTTGGAAAGCGAAGAAAGCAAGTCTTGTGTTTATGCTGTGCTACATTGTTTTCTCAGTCTTTTTCTTCGTACTGTTTACTTCAAAGCATACCTTAACGTTGTTGCCAATTTCTGTTGTTCTCATGCTGCTGGCAGGCAGTGCTACCAAGAAAGTAATGTTAGTTTTCTGTCGATAGTTATTTGTTCTTTGCTGGCTTGCTTGCTTGCTAGCTTTAATTATTATTTATTAATTTGCTTTTTAAATGGGGTTCCATGAGATTCTATTAAGAAATTACAAACTCATTACTTGATGAGTTGGAAAATAAACACTTAGTTGCCTTTTCTAACATCTTTATAGTAGTTTTTATAGTAGTTTGTGATGGCTTCAGCCAAACAAGTTAGTGTGAGTGTCAACGAACAGCGGAAGACGCGGTTTCAAAGCCTATCTGACAAAAACATTGTTTTCTTTAGATGCAGTTGACATAAATGTTTATGTTCGATTCTTGATAAATTTACGTACAACTTTATCGTACGCTTTTTTGGTATTGCTACGAACTCAAGGCGAATGAAACTTATATCTTTCTAAAGGTACTGTACTTACTGTACTCTACTTATACTTCAAAAGGTAGGTTCTAAAGGTACGGTACTGTATTTATTAATTATTTATCTGACGAAGACCAACCTTCTAAGACAGAAATTTTTGAGAAAAAAACCGCTCTTTGATCGATATGAAATTTGTGTGGAAGAGAGCTTTTAAGTTGGTCGAATTTGATTTTTTATCAAGAGTAAAAATTCCCTCAAAAAAATTTACTTTAATGCATTCATCAATTGAAAATAAAAAAAAAGTGTTTTAACTCAAAAGTTCATCTTTCCGTGTCGAAAATCGAAATATATAAGCCGAAATATAAAAATTTAAAAAAAAAAAAAAAAAAAAAAAAACAAATTGGCCATTTCAGCCCTTGAAAGGACTTTGACCGAGCTTTTTATGATCAATTGTGTTGTGTGTGTTATTAAATGTTTGCACACGATTGACCGAGAACTGGACCTACATGTTTTATGCCGACTCCGAACGGCTAAAGTTCATGTTCTCAAGAAGCTTTACATGGCATTATTTACTCTCTGAGGTTTGCCATTGTCTGCAGAGAGGTGGTGACCGATCAGAAAAATTTTTTTATTGAAAAAACTTTTCGCCGCGGCTGGGGATCGAACCCGGGCTCCAAGCATGTTAAGCCACACACTTAACCTGCATGCCACGGTTACCACTAAGTCGAAATTTAACGGTTTTTAAATTTTTGAAATTATATCTAAAAGTTTGTTAAAATTTCTTTCAAATGTGATAACAATCATTGCGAAGCTCGAGCCAAAAGTATTTTTAATGCATTTTCTTAAAATAGTCGTTACTTATTTAGCATGTTTTTTAAGCAAATGCCTAGAGAGAGCAAAACCTGTTTAAAATTGAAGATAATGATTTGGGAAGCCAATAACTCTGCCGTCTTTGAAAAGATTTAATTGATTTTTGTTTTGTATTTAAATCTTATTAGTTGACTTAATAAGTAGAATTAATAAAAATGTTACCGTTAATTTTTTGTTTATGTTTAAATTTGTCCTTTTGAAAAGAGACTGCAAAATTTAACATTTCCTCAAAATATGGGGTAAAAATTATTTTTGTTGTAAAAAGAGAAAAACTCAAATTTGCATTTTTGATTTGCTTTCCAAGGTTAAAGGTGAATTTACTTTGTCTCGACACTTTCCAGCAAAAGTTTTGATACAAACTAAACATGCATGCCTAGATTCACTGCTTTCAGAAGACATTCTCAAAATCCAATTGTGCTTCTCCTCAGCCTTATCGAAAAGTGCTTTCAGGATGCATTCTTATAAACTTTAAAAATGCTATTTGAATACCTTGGAAGGCACAAGCCATGCTATGTAAGCCTTCTTGGAAGCTATTCTTGGAAGGGCAATGGTTAAATATTTTCTTAGAAGAATTTTGTCTTATGTCCTCTAAGTCATGGAATGCTATATTAAAGTTTTCCGGGAAAATATCTACTCGAAATTTTCCATTAAAAAATTCTAGTAGCACTTCTAGAGAAGACTAAGAAAATCATAACTTCCAATGACAAACATATGTTAAAACAGTGCCTTCTGGGCATGAGAGTCGAAGAGATGGAACTCACAACTTTCCCTTCCACTTTACCTGCTTTTGGAAGCACTTTCTTTGCTGCGTACATTAATAAACTGTTGCCAAAAAAAAAAAAAAAATGTAGACTACACAAAGAAAAATATCAACTGTATTTTTAACAGTCGGCCGCTGTTCTTTCAAAATACTGTTAAGTTGAATGATTTGCATTTAAGTTAACAGTTTTCTTTGTTGAATGAAGGTTTCAAAATATTTTTGTGCTATTAAAATCATCTGTTAAATTATTTTGTGTTTTTGTTAAAATATTTGTTTTCTCTAAGCAATAGTTTTAAATGAGTTTTGCTAAAGTTATTTAATCATTATCAATAGCTCAATGGAGGTGTGCTGGACTCTCATGCGGAGCACGTAGGTTCGTACCCTAGCAAAATAACTATCAAACATTTAAATTTAATAATTTAAATTTTAATTCCATTTCATTAAATAATTGTTAAAAAATAATCTTCAAAATAAATTTTATTACATTCTTGAAAAACGTATACATATCTTTTTATAAAAAAAAATTTTTTAAGTCAAAAAAAAATATATATTTTATATAAAAAAAATTCTTTGTTGGTTTTGATTTGACCACACTCAGAAAAAAGTGTCTCGGAATATGATAAAAAAGGCATCATATTTAGAGAAAAATGGTATAGACTTTTCTCCAGAGAATGCTATTCTCTAATTGCGGTACTAAAAATTCTCTAAAAATGATAAAAAGCTTCCATGAAATAGAAAAATATATCGTTTTTAGAGAAAAATACTTTTTTTTTTGAGAAAATATTTGTTTTTACTGAAGAAAATACTTCTCATAGTGAATTTTTTATCAAAATATAAGAAAAATTTTTCATTTTCAATAAAATTTCTCTATAAATGAGAAATTTTTAATGCGAGAAAAATACTTATCATTATTGGAGACGTTGAAATATTTCCATTTCTTAGAAGTAAAGAAATATTTCTTCGAAAATGTGAAAATTTATTCTAATTGAAGAAAATTTTATTTGAAAAAGAGAAAATTGCTATTATCAAAAATAGAGAAATTTTTTACCGGAGCAAGGTATGTGTTTTTTTCTCAGTGCAGGTTTGATTTCAACCTGAAAGGTCAGGGTATATTAACTATGTGCAAACGTTTGTAACACCTAGAAATAAATGAGTACGGTATTAAAAAAAAAACAAATTGACCATTTCAGCCCTTGAAAGGACTTTGAGCGAGCTACTTATGATCATTTATGTTGTGTGCACTCAGGAAAAAACCACATATCTTACTCCGATAAAAAATTGCTTTATATTCGATATAAAGCAGTTTTCTCTTTTTCAAAAAAATTTCTTAAATTAGAATAAATGTTCACATTTTCGAAGATATATTTCTTCACTTGTGGGAAATGGAAATATTTCAATGTCTCTAATAATGATAAGTATTTTTCTTGCACAAAAAAAAATCTCATTTATAGCGAAAAATTTATTCAAAATAAGAAATTTTCCTATTTTTTGATAAAAAATAATATTAGAAGTATTTTCTTTAATAAAAACAAATCTTTTCTCAAAAATAAAAAGGTCTTTTCTCTAAAAACGATATATTTTTACATATTTTTATTTTTCATAGAAACTTTATCATTTTTAGCGAATTTTTTAGGATCACACTTAGAGAAAAGCATTCTCTGGAGCAAAATTGATAACATTTTTCCTTAAATATTATGCCTTTTTTATCATATGCCGAGAAACTTTTTTCTGAGTGTGTGTTATTAAATGTTTGCACAGAATTGACCGAGAACTGGACATACATGTTTTATGCCGACTCCGAACGACTAAAGCTCATGTTCTCAAGAAGATTTACATGCCATTATTTACTCTCTGAGGCTTGTCACTGGAAAATATTTTTTTATTGAAAAAAATTTTGCCTCGACTGGGGATCGAACTCGGGCTCCGAGCATGCTAAGCCATACACTTAACCTGCATGCCACGGTCACCACGGTTACTTTATTTATATTTTCACTTTACATATTTTTTTTTAATAAAACACTTAAGAGAAAACAACAACAAAAAGTTTTCTGCTTTGCAACACTGAACCTATTCTGCTGACGCGTAGTGTTTATTTGTTCAAAATCTCTAATCTGCCGAAGGACTGCACGGATTGCTTTGACATTTTGATTAAAAGTTGCAGTCGTTTCGAACCGTGTTTTTGTATAACTGTGCGTAGGTATAGTGTTAACAGGTAACAGGTGTATAACAGGTAAAATACTGGGAATGGCAGCTACCATACAACTCAAATTTGTGTTATCCTAAATGTTGTTGGACCTAAATGTTCCATAACAATGAATCTCTGTATGGAGATTTTATTGGGCAGTTCTTTCTACTCAAAAACTGTCCAAGGCAGAAAAAAACGGGAGTGCCTCCGAACATACAAGCCAAATTTTCATAACAGAAAATGAAAAAAAAAACAAGTAAGAAAACTCTTAAGTCGGTCTATCTTGACTGTGGAGTACGCTAAACCTACTATTATATATAAATATACTCAAACTAATATAAATAACTTCTGAATAATTTTCAAAATCCATGTATTCCTCTTCAGTTTTTAGCAGGTTCCACTTAAGTGGGTTGAATGGGAAATGGGCGTGTTCGAGGGCAGATGACGTCCATTTCCTGTGCTTTCACCTAAGTTTTGATATAAAATCCTCCCATTCCAAATTGTATCTCTGTAGCTCATACTTATACCTTTTTATGGTATTTTTAATATTGTGTGTTGTATTGCAGGTGGGTGTGTATGTGGGCAGAAGACGACCATTTTGTGTACACATCTTAATTCTGGTATAAAACACACACACCTTAGTTTTGATATAAAATTCTCACATACCAAGTGTTACCCCTGTAGGTCATATATAAACATTTTTAAAGTACTTTCAATATTGTGAGTTGTATGGTAGATGGGCGTGTTTGTGGGCGGATGACGCCTATTTTGTGACACATCTTAATTCTGAAATAAAATATTCACATACCAAGTTTTATCTTTGTAACTAATCTATCTTTTTATAGGTTTTTGACTATTATGGATTGCTTGGGTGGTAGGCGTGGTTGTGGGTGGACAACGCCCATTTTTTGAAAAGATCTACGTTTTAATATAAAATCTATATCTATTCAATTTTATTCTTGGAGCTTTCTCAATTTTTGGGTTTATATGGGAGGTAGGCGTGTTTGTGGGCGGCGCCGTTTTTGTGCATGTCTTAGCTACAATAAAAAATGCATACACATTAAATTTTACTTTTGTAGCTTAAATAAAACGATCTATACAGTGGTTTCATTTTGATGGTTTAATGGGAGGTAGCCGTGTCCGTGGGCGGAATCTAGAAATATGCAATAATGCAAATCCTGTGATCTATGTGAACATGTGTACCAAGTTTCATGCCATTATCTCAACTCCTTTTTATCCTATACTAGTGTAAAAGCCCGTCCTACGACGGGAAGGAACCATTTAGAGTTAAAAAAGGCGACAAAAAATGTATTGGACTTATATACAAAGGTTTTTATTTGAAAACATGTTTATTAAATTATTTTGATAAAACTTTTTTATATACAACATTTCTAGTAAAAAATTCTTAGAATTTTTAACCAATTAACCTTGTCCCTTGTCATTTATAATGCTTAGTTTTACATCGTCAGCCCGCTAAAACTGCCCATGACTAAATACCAGTTCTTTTAGAAACACTCCTACTTTTTGCAATATTTAACCTTGCAATTTATTTATGGTCATTGAAAATGTCAGTTTAACTGCAAATTGTCGCCTCCGGAGAGTGAAAGGCAAATCTGTGTTAGTCGGGGCCAAATCAATTGTAGGTATGAAAACTATTTGATGTTCGAAAGTGCGCCTGTCAATACCTGTGCGATGATTAATTAAGTTTTTAGGTTTTTCAAAACTAACCATCTTCTATTTCAGATATCTCTTTTGGTATTGAAATTTCGAAGAAGTATTATAATACTTCCAATTTTGAGGTTTAACTTATGCAGTGGCATTGCTGAAGGATAAAATTCATTCAAAAACTCGGCAGGGTAATTTTGTTTATCGTTATCATCACTGTCTTCAATTTAATCCGTGCTCAGATCTCTCACTGTGTCACCAACTAAAATATTTAGAACTTGCTCGTTGACTTCGTTCCATCGGAATTTTTTGGGTACAGCATAGCAATTTTGGAATAACGGTTGATGTTATTCGGACTCAAAGTATCACCAAAAATTTATTTAACCCTTTCAATGGATTTGTCCATTATATTGGACACTTCGGAAAAATTTTTTTTTTTTTATTTTCCAACGTCTTTTCTAAAATCAAATAGGTTGGTACTATGAAATGAAGTTGTGGCAACATGACAAAAATAATTTTAGGGAGATATACAACGTTTAACTTAGTTAGATTTTCGATTTTATGCCCAACAGAAGCCTTCATTTTTTTTATATCGCATGTTAATAAATTTTGCAAAAAAGAAGTGATTATTGTGATTGGTGTGCAAAGTATAATTTTTTTTTATAATAACAATTGCATAAATAACGCATTTGCATTTGTCTCCGATTGTTTTAGTTGAACTAAAATATTATAATACAACGTTATCATGGTTTTGTTCATTATATTAGACAGCCTCCCAAAAGCAAAGCAGCTCATGTAAAAATCAGAGGGATGATTTTTAATCTTTTTATTGCTTAAATGATGGGAATATAAGCTCAAAAAAAATGTCCACGATTATTCTAGGCAAGTCATTTAAAGGGTTAATAAGCGAACATTTACAAACAAAATGATTGCGAATTTCTATGATATCTTCATCTCCATTTCCTAACTTTAGTAGCCAATCGCTAAAACTTGGATCAGAAGACTGAACATTGTGATTTAATTCTAGCAATTCCAATTGACACCAACGTCACTGAATGTAATAATTGCTGTCCAGTTTATGCAGACCGAATAGGTTCTGGTTCTGTTAATTAAGAAGCACTGTCATAGCAAGACATGATGTTTGATACATAGTAGTTGAGGAAAATGACGATAGTCTTCAAGTACAAAGATTTCCAATACGTAATTTAAAAACAGGTTCTGGTCCAGGCTGAACAGGTTTAAAAAGGTTTAGTAAGTACAAACATTTAAAATGGATAATTTTACAACAGGTTCTGGTCCAGGCTGAACAGGTTTTACGATATAAACCAAAAGGTTTAGTAAGTACAAACATTTCAAATGAATAATTTTATAACAGGTGCTGGTCCAGGCTGAACAGGTTTTAAAAAGTATAGTATGTACAAAGATTTCAAATGGATAATTTTACAACAGGTTCTCGTTCAGGCTGAACATGTTTTACGATATAGAGCACGGAGCAGAACGCTTGTCTTTTATATATTAAGATATTTTGGACAACACGCAGACGGATGGACCGCGTGTATCCCGTTCAAACTATAAGTTACCTTGGTATACTACTGGTCTAAAAATGTTAAAGAACCTACGAAATAAATTTTTTAAATTGTTTAAAGAATCGAATAATTACTTTTATCATTATCAACACGCTCATTATGTGAGTGAGCTTAATTTTCTAAGTAAATTTTTATATAAACAGTATATTTCAAAAAGGGGGGAGGTTCTCAAGTTGGTTGGTTTCTCTGTTTTAATTAGCAATTAAAATTACAAGGGCAGGCACACATATTAAAAGTTACGATCACTTAAGTGGGCGTTATTCTAAAAAAGGGTGTGGCAATATTGGTAAAACTCTGTTTCTCAAATTACATTGAAACTAGAGTGCTAAAATTTAGTGCAGAGGTAGGCACAATTATTTCAAATTAATATCAAGAAAGTGGGCGTTGTTCCAAAAAATGGTGTGGCAATATAAGAAAACTACTGTATCTCGAATAATATTGACACTAGGGTACAGAAATTTATTACAGCGGTAGACAGGATAACAACAAATTTTTGTAATAAAAATGGGCGTTATTCGATAAGAGGTGTGGCAATATTAAAAAACACTGTATCTCGAACACTTTTGACGCCAAGATAATAAAATTTAGTACAGAGGTAGGCACATGTATAACAAACTACTGCCAATAATGTGGGCAGTATTCGATAAAGCGGCGTGTCAATGTAAGAAAAACACTGTTTCTCAGTAAATATTGACACTAGCGTACTGACATTTACAGCAAAAATGCAAGGGTAGGCACAATTTTAGAAAATTAAGGTCACTTAAGTGGGTGTTAATCGACAAAGAGGTGTGGCAATATTAGAAAAACTCTGTATCTCGAATAATATTGACACTAGAGTACTAAAATTTAGTGCAGAGGTAGGCACAAGTATAAAAAATTAATTTCAATAAAGTGGGCGTTGTTTGATAAAGGGGTGTGGCAGTTATTGAAAAAATTTTATAATATTGACACAAGGATGATAAAATTCATTGTGAGAATGCGTAGAATTATTGAAAAAAATTATGAAAAAGTGGGCGAAATTTGACAATGAGGCGTGTCACTATTAGAAAAAACACTATATCTCAGTCAATATTGACACTAGGATAATGAAATCAATACACGAATAGATAGAGTTATAACAAAACACAATCAAGAAAGTAGATTAGATTCAACAATTAGAAAAACACTGCATTTTACTTAATATTGAAACTTGCGTACTAATATTTGGTAGGTGGGTAGGTAGAATAATTAAAAAGGTGGGAGATGCTAGTGACTGATGCTAGTGAACTGAAATTTGATGCAGGATAAGGTTGAATTATTATATAATACAATCAATAAAGTACATAAGAGGGATTAAAAAGAGGGCGTGACACTTTAATAAAAATTGTAAAGAGGCAGAAATTCAAAATAACCAACAAACCATGAAATAGTAAAACTTAATTTTTAATAATAAAGTTTCATATATGAAATTTTCCTTAATAATTCTTGTAAATATAAGAAAAAATTCAAAAGAGTACAGAATAAAAAACGACAGAAAACAATATTTTTAAAATTATGAGCTTAAATAATTGTGTTTACGAAGTTTACAAACTTTTTCTGAAAATTTATCATATTCTCTAAAAAGGAAGAAATAAAAACTTTTTAACAAAAAAAAAACCTACTTAAAAATCACTACAACGTAAAAAATAAATTTAAATTACTTTTCCCCTATTAATCCTGGAAAAATCTGATAATTTATTTATAAACATTATATATTGGAAATTTTATTAATTTATTAATTATTTGTTTTATTTTTATCATATATATATTCTTTTCTTATGATAATAAAAGCTTCGAAGTCGGGATAATAAAATTACTTTTAAACTAAATTTAATAAAAAAAGTTGAAATTAGGGCAGGGATGGTAAAAATATCATGATTGAATGACAAAGATTAGCGCCGACTACAAAGCTTTTATTATCATAAAAAAAATAATTTATTTATGATAAAAATAAAACAAATTAGGAAAAATTAAAATAATAAGATTGAAGTGATTAACACCGATTTTTCGGAATCTTTTGATAAAGTGCCTCTTAGGTTGCTTTTGGCGAAGCTAGCTAGAATGGGTTTTTACTCTGCTTTTTTTATGTGGATTGAATCTTATTTAGTGGGTAGAAAAAAATATTGTATTCCCATAAATATTTTAACACACAAAATAACAAAAACGTGTACATTCTTTAAACTTCCTTTCATTTCTTAACTTCCTTATCTATATAACCAGATGAGCCACAGCAACGCATGGAGGGACATATTTTTTGAAACAGTCTATAAATAACCGAAAAATAAAACAAAATTAAATTTTAAATTTAAGTGAAAACAAGTTTTATGACAGAATAAACATGGTCATAAACGAGAAATTTTCTATAAAATTATATCATTTATGTCATGTATATTAATCGGGGTGTCATAAACGAAAGCAGGTAAAACAAAATTTCATAATCAGCACTTATAGATAAATAACAATTAAAGAAAATCTAAAATGAGTCTAACTCGACTATGCAATACCCAAAACCTCCAATAATATTTTAATATAAATCAACATACTTAAACGAAGAGAAATAACTTCTAGGGTGGATGACGCACACTTTTTTTGTGCACACCTTAGTTTTAATAAAGAATACGCTCGTATCAAGTTTCTCTGTAGGTATCTCTGTAGGTCAAATATAAACATTTTTATAGTATTTTCAATTTTGTGGGTTATAGGAGGAGGTCAGGTTTGTGGGCGGGTGGCAACCATTTTTTGTGTACGTCTTAAGTTTGATACAAGAAACATATTTATCAAATTTTATTTCTGTAGCTTCAATGCAATGCTCTATAGAATGATTTAAATTTTTTGTTTGTATGGGAGGTAGGCGTAAACGTACACGGTTTCCAAAAATATGCAACATTGCAGATTCTTCGGTTTGTATGACCACTTCTGCAAAGTTTCATGCAATTATCTTGACTCCTTCTGCTAATCCTGTCTTTGCGGACAACACACAGACGGACGAACAGGTCGTAAGGACGGGCGGACATGGATAACTCGACTCACTAGGTGACGCTGATCATGAATATATATACTTTTCTCTACAGGACTCACTCATATCTAGGTGTTACAAACGTTTGCACATAGTTAATATACCGCGACCTTTCAGTTTTAGAGTATAAAAACGTATAAAACTTATTCGTTTCATTCCAGACATTCATTAAGAGTTAAACTGAGAAGAGCTCACCTTTCGAACAACTAGCCATGCATAATTTTGTTGAGTATGACGAAAATACCAAAATTTGGAAATCCACAAAAGATTCTTATGATGAAATACGTGACCAAAGTATAGGAGAGATTTTTCTTAAAGGCATGCGTTTGAGAGATTTTAAAAAAAATAAGATAGTAGAAACTTATCACGATATTGACGTTGCCAAGAGTGAGGCAGATATTTATAGAGACTCGGTGACAGCGGCTATAAATCTAACAGAGTTGGGCATCAAAAAAGGAGATGTTATACAATTATTTTCGAAAAACAATGAGGCAATAACACCGTTATCAATGGGTGGTTATATGATTGGAGCTGCAGTTAATACATTTGAAACGAAAAACGAAGAAGGTAAAACGTAACTAAACTATTAATCTCGTATATCATAAGTTTCATTATTTTTTTTTCTCTGTTTGTTCAGCAAGCGATATAGCCTATATTCTGCAACTTTTGGAACCAACATTGATTGTATATGAATCGGTTTTCAAATCATTGATCATGGCAGCTTTGCAACACATTCAATTGCCAAAGTTAAAGCATTTTGTGTGCATTGATAATGAAAATACTACAGCAGAGCACAAGTATTTGAAAACTTCTTTGTTCAAAAAAGTAACATCATTAGAAATTGAGCAGTATAACTGTGTGGAGCTGGAAGATCCTGCCACACAAGTTGCTGCACTGCTGCTAACTTCCGGTTCATCGGGAAAACCAAAAGCTGTCGCTCTCAATCATACACGTTTATTACATGGCATGCTAGTTTGGTGGCAGGATCAGCGCTCACCGGAACTAAAGCCACATGCAGAATCAGTTATGTTGTTCTTAAGTAACATGCGTTGGATAAGTCAAACTATTTCAGTGTTACTGACCACACTGTTGGGCATTCCAAGAATTTGTTTCTACATGTGGCCACCAGTTGGTACGTATTTTAGAGACATAGTGCTACAGCATCGCGTTACACACTTACTTGGCATGCCTGAGTATTACAAAGAAATGTTACAGTCTGTGGAGCCAACTGACAATCACACTCTGGCATCCTTGCAGTTAGTTATACTTGCCGGTGAAAAAACTGCCGATGCAACTATTCAGTTATCCAAGCAACGAGCAGTGAACTGCACAGTTTGGCGTACATTTGGTATGACCGAACTAGCCACTGCTATAGTCAAGGATAAATACGTAAATGGTGGCCTGTTGGTCACTGGTGTGGAAATGAAAATTATCGATGATAATGGCAATGCCTTGGGTCCTATGCAGAGAGGTCAGTTATGTCTAAGGGTACCAGCGCCATTTCATTACTTAAAACTAGATACAAACAAAACTTTTCTACCGGATGGTTTCTTTAATTCCGGTGACTATGGATTTGTTGATGAGAACTGTTTACTAACAGTGCTGACAAGGTATGATTACCTTGTAAAAACCAAGCATTTAGTGGTAAGTCAACATTTTTTTGCAAATGAATTTTAAATATGTAGGTATATAAACTATAATTACAGATAGTTCCCACTGAATTTGAATCGGAAGTTAATAAAATAGACGGTGTGTTTTCCTCTGCGTTAGTTGCATACCGTCTCGATGATGCCTCAACTTCCTATGACTTGGCGGCACTTTTTATAGTGTTGAAACAGCTTGAGCCGGCTGCGAGTAGGAATCAGATTAAAGCTAACATTGAAAATACAATCAACTCAAAACTCTGCTTAAAAATACGCATTGAAAATATTTTTTTTATGGAAAACTTTCCCAAACTGGCTGGTGGTAAAATAGATCAATTGACACTTAGAAAAATTGCAAAAGAGGAAACTCGCGAAAAACAACGTGTAGGCAATTAACTCTTTTGAGACTCAAAGCTTTGAAAATTATTTCTGTATTGTTAAATTGAATGTTTAAAATCTGAATAAATTAAGTTTCTAATGTCAGAAACATAATTATGGTGAACGTGGCATGTGTGTGTCTGAGAGTAAATATTGCCTTATAAAGCTACTTGAGAACATGAACTTTAGCCGTTCGGAGTCGGCATAGAACGTGTTGTCCTAGTTCTTGGTCAACTGTGTACGACAGACGACAAAATTGATCATAATAAGCTCTGTCAAAGTCCTTTCAAGAGCTGGAATTGCCAAATTTTTTTATTTTGTTTTTTTATGAAAGATATATGATCGTTGAATGTCATGGTATATACTTATAATGCATACTTATAATAATAAGTTGCATACTTGATCAAAGTTAATATTAAGTTTACAGGGAAATGTATTGAATGAAATGGGGATAAACTTGTTGGCCTTGTTTTGGGCTGCTGATTGCAAATATGTCATTTTAATCAATCTGCCATGTCGGGAAGTTGAGATAGAAGAGATAAATAAGTAATTTTTGATTTTTCACGTATGTTTTTAGACAAGAAATATTTTAAGCAAAAGTAAATATGAATGTGGTGACCGTGGCATGCAGGAGCCCGAGTTCGATCCCCAGTCGCGGCGAATAGGTTTTTCAATAAAAAAATTTTTCTGATCGGTTACCACCTCTCCACCTCTCTGACAATGACAAACCTCAGTGAGTAAATAATGCCATGTAAAGCTTCTTGAGAATATTAACTTTAGCCGTTCGGAGTCGGCATAAAACATGTAGGTCCAGTTCTCGGTCAATTATGTGCAAAAAATTAATAACACTCAAAACACAATTGATCATAAGAAGGTCGGTCAAAGTCCTTTCAAGGGCTGAAATGGCCAATTTGTTTTTGTTTTGTAAATATATGAATATGTTTAATAAAAAGTTCAAGTAAAAGTTAAACTAAAGTTAAAGTTCAGCTTGTAGAGATTATTTTTTTCTAAAAGTGCTGAGAGCAAATTTTTAAGAGTTATTTAAGAAAGCTTCTCACAAAATGTAATTCCAGTCATACTTTACCACAGACAAAGTACACAAGATACAATTTGAACATTCAGAACGAAGAGAACATGTTTGATTTGAACAAAAAACTTCCATTTAAAGTTTAAAGTTTTTTAAAAGCTTTCAGTGTAATATTCAAAAGTGACTTCAAACTTCTTGCACCGACTCTATAGTTTCTATACCAAAAACACATATTGGAGCTCAACAGTCTGAAATAGTCTTACTTCGAGCTAGCGGAAACAGTTCATGTTTCATGTTTCAACAGAACACCTCAAATCCACCTGCTGAAAATGAAGAACTGTGAACACTTTTAGTTCCAAGGAATGTATTTAAATTTGAGCGTCGTTATAAAGAAACTATCACTAGGCAAAGAAAGCATAAAATATGATATAGCTTATGATAGATGATTGAATTAATTCGTCTTCAAAAAGAAGATGAAACTCAATTGGTTGTTGACATGGTTTGTAGTAAGAGAGCCGTGGGCAGATCCATCTACCAATTGAAAACTCCTCTACGGAGAAAAGAACCGGTTCAAAACCTATCACATAACAGGTTCCCAAGGGATAGTGATCGGTACTTATTCTGTCACCAACATATGAAATTAACCGGTGCATTTTACATGGCGTTGTCATTAAAAGGAGTCAATTGTCACCTCAAAGATACCTTTGGACCTAACCGGTAGCCGGTCTATATAACGGTACACGTATAAATATCAACTTAATGAAATTTTATGATTGTTTTGGAAGTTAAAATTTAGCCGTGTAAGTTGGCCTTCGCTTCAAGTTCTCGACTGACCCACGTTGGGCAATTTACCCTGTTTTCTCCGTAGTGTTGATTCTCCAGTACAAAATCAAAAACAAAATTAATGCTCAGAGCAAAGGCAACTATAAAACATTGACCAACAAAAGGACATCAACAAAGATCAGGAAACGAATTTTAACAAAAAATTTAAAAATAATAAGAAAAATACTTTCAAAAAGTACACGTAAGTATAATGATTTGAACAAAGAATATAACAAGGATTTAGGACAGGGATAAGGACAAAAACAAAGATTTAAATATGGATAAAGCATTTGAACAAAAGCAATTGTTTGAATTACTTGGATGAGAAACAGAAAAATAAAAAAAAAAATAAAAAAATAAGGATAGAGATTAAGGAAAGATTTGAACAAGGACTAGGATAACGAACTAGGATAACTAAACAATGAGCTTAAACATTATTGCCATAAGGATTAGCACAAGTATTTGAAGATAAGAATATGGACAAAGATGTAGGAAAGGAATTGAACACGGATGATGATTTAGAACAGGGTAAAAAACACGTCCAGGACAAGGATTAAAAAAAAACTTAGAGAAAGGATTTTATTAAGCACTATGACAGGATTAAGACTAGAATGTGAATTTGACCAAGACAAGGATATAGACAAGGATAAGAGCAGGGAATAGGAATAAGACAATAATAAGAATTTAAACGAGGATAAGAACAAGGATTTAAAAAAAGATTAGGATTAGAATATAGAAACGGATTTGGACAAGAATAAGTATAGTAAGAAATATGAGGAACACAACAAGCAACAATAAGAACAGGGTTTGTAATAAGGACTGGAAAAAATATGAAGAAGGATAAAGGCTTCGTCAAAGAATAAGGTATAGATTAAGACAAGGGTTAGAGTTAAAATTGAGATAAGGTTTAGACAGCCACTTGAACAAGGATTTTGCGAAGAAAACCGACAAATTTTCAGATATAAAGTAAGATAAAGAAAGACCATTTTATTAGGAACAAGACAGCAATTAATATAAGTATTCGAACAAGAACTAAGGAAATATAATTTTGAGCACTAAAAAAAGATATGAATAAGATTTGGAACAAGGTTTTGAAAAAAATATAGACCAGAAGGGCTAAGACAAGGATTAAGACAGGCATTTGAAAAAAATTCGGACGATTCATTAGGCAAAAACTTTTAACATTAGGACAATGATAGGATTTTTTAAGTCAGATAGGAAAGAATTTCAACAAGGATAAGAACAAGAATGTAGGCGAAGATAAAAACAATAAGATTCAATAAAAGATGAAGTAAAAAGCGTAAGAGAAGGATTTGATATGGACAAGGATTAGAAGAAAAATTTGGGAAAGAATTAAGTAAATTGTTAAACAAGAATAAAGACAGATATCAGAAAAATGATGTGAACAGAAACGAGTAGCAGGAGGATTATGATACGCTCCCACGTCTTAGTAAGTACGGATTTGTCGGGATGCAACCAGTATGGAACCAGTACTGGTACTGGTACTGGTACTGGTACTGGTACTGGTACTGGTACTGGTACTGGTACTGGTACTGGTACTGGTACTGGTACTGGTACTGGTACTGGTACTGGTACTGGTACTTGTACTGGTACTGGTACTGGTACTGGTACTGGTACTGGTACTGGTACTGGTACTGGTACTGGTACTGGTACTGGTACTGGTACTGGTACTGGTACTGGTACTGGTACTGGTACTGGTACTGGTACTGGTACTGGTACTGGTACTGGTACTGGTACTGGTACTGGTACTGGTACTGTTACTGGTACTGGTACTGGTACTGGTACTGGTACTGGTACTGGTACTGGTACTGGTACTGGTACTGGTACTGGTACTGGTACTGGTACTGGTACTGGTACTGGTACTGGTACTGGTACTGGTACTGGTACTGGTACTGGTACTGGTACTGGTACTGGTACTGGTACTGGTACTGGTACTGGTACTGGTACTGGTACTGGTACTGGTACTGGTACTGGTACTGGTACTGGTACTGGTACTGGTACTGGTACTGGTACTGGTACTGGTACTGGTACTGGTACTGGTACTGGTACTGGTACTGGTACTGGTACTGGTACTGGTACTGGTACTGGTACTGGTACTGGTACTGGTACTGTTACTGGTACTGGTACTGGTACTGGTACTGGTACTGGTACTGGTACTGGTACTGGTACTGGTACTGGTACTGGTACTGGTACTGGTACTGGTACTGGTACTGGTACTGGTACTGGTACTGGTACTGGTACTGGTACTAAGATAAGATAAGATAAGATAAGATCAGATAAGATAAGATAAGATAAGATAAGATAATATAAGATAAGATAAGATAAGATAAGATAAGATAAGATAAGATAAGATAAGATAAGATAAGATAAGATAAGATAAGATAAGATAAGATAAGATAAGATAAGATAAGATAAGATAAGATAAGATAAGATAAGATAAGATAAGATAAGATAAGATAAGATAAGATAAGATAAGATAAGATAAGATAAGATAAGATAAGATAAGATAAGATAAGATAAGATAAGATAAGATAAGATAAGATAAGATAAGATAAGATAAGATAAGATAAGATAAGATAAGATAAGATAAGATAAGATAAGATAAGATAAGATAAGATAAGATAAGATAAGATAAGATAAGATAAGATAAGATAAGATAAGATAAGATAATATAAGATAAGATAAGATAAGATAAGATAAGATAATATAAGATAAGATAAGATAAGATAAGATAAGATAAGATAAGATAAGATAACATAAGATAAGATAAGATAAGATGAGATAATTTTTTCTTTTTGTAATATTTAAGGGAAAAACAATTACAGTTCGATATTTGAAAGAAGGCAGGTTTTTTGGATTTCGGTGTGCTGCAAAGTTATAGTTAAGATGATGACAAAATATTTTGTTGAAGCAATAAAAATGATATCGCCCAGAGTTTCCAAGATAGACTTTGTTTTATTTAAGTTGGTTTTTTACCTCCTTTTGAAAATAGTATTTAAATAAAAGCAAGAACTTTATTGAAACTTCTAAATCAAAATTGTGCTTTGTTAAGGATTAAAAGGAAATTAACTTCGTCTCATAGCATAAAATTTGAACTTTGAAAATCGGTTATTTACGGTTACCCAGAAAAATCCTCTGAATGATATTTTAATAGGACAATGGCTATCAGAAACCGAGGGAGTTTTTGCAATTATTTCTTGTGTAATTTATTACAATTTATACATCTTTTTTTTTATTTTTTCACACTGAGTGCCTTGGCCACTTACATTTCTTACTATTGTCGTTGTGACCCTCTTTTCTTTTCCCAACAAGTACCGACAAAGCATGCATGTTATGTGAGATAAGGAATAACAACAACTCAGACAACCAACTTAAGAACTTCCTTATAACGTTGAGTGAAAAACGACACGTAGCAAACCCTCAGCTAATTGACACCTATTGACAACGAGCACAACTAATGAGGCGTGTAAAAAGTTGACATGTCAACAAAATGTCAAAAAGTTCTACGATTACTACACATGACTGCGGCACACAAACAAAACCTGACACACACACACACATACCCATATGAGCATATACTATATATGAAATCTCAATTTCTTTAAAAATTGTCTCAAACTAAGAAAGAAGAAAGAAAAAGAAAAATATTGTGAAAGAAATGATGGCAGGCATCTCGAGGCCGGAAATCATTAAAATAACAACAAAAAAGAATTCCTGACAAATGGAAGCAAACTATTTAAACATCATTAAAAGTTTAAATAAGCAAGAAAACGGCAAAGTTGACGCCGGAAATTGGCAATTTAAGGGTGGTTATGAGTTAGCAGAAATGCCCAAGAAGCAGCATAAGAAAGAAACACAGGAAAGCCAAGCCAGCTTGGGACTTACTAACTATGTGTTCGTACAAGAATGAGTGTTAAGTGGGTGTTCAGAGAACTGTGCACAATGAAGAAAAGCTGCAGCTAAGTTAAATAAAAGTAAAGAAAAAACATTTGACAAGCAGGTATAAAAAACAAAACCCAAATGATGCCAACATTTGTGTGATATCTTAAAGGATAGCACGATATTGAGATTGTTATTAAGGCACATGAATTGCCAACAGTTGCGGAAGCTGCGGTATTGTGAGCAAAATTAAGCAAATAAAATTAAAAATTTTTGCCAAAATGTTACAAACATTAGTGTTAGTGTATTGAAAAGCTTAATAAAACATGCTACACTAAGCAAAAATTGACGTGGATAACTTAGAATTTGTAGTTATCAGAAACAAAAGAACTGTATAAAAGCAAAAAACGAATGCTTTTTGAGCTGTAGTTAATGACACTTTTTGTTGTTGTTTCTTGAATTGAACTAATAGAAATGTTTGTCAATTTTCCAAACATGCTACACTAAGCAAAAATTGACGTGGATAACTTAGAATTTGTAGTTATCAGAAACAAAAGAACTGTATAAAAGCAAAAAACGAATGCTTTTTGAGCTGTAGTTAATGACACTTTTTGTTGTTGTTTCTTGAATTGAACTAATAGAAATGTTTGTCAATTTTCCAAATTACTGTTGTCTGAATTTTTTAACTATATCAACCATTCCCCCCCCCCCCTCCACCTCCCCACAATACACAAAATTAAAAGCCAGGAAGTGAAAATAATATCTTATTGTAGCAAATGTGCTCGAATCATCACTTTGGGTGTCATGAATGAAAATTAAATGAGGTCATTAAATATAAGTATGTAACAGAGCAGCCATTTATTTATTTACAAACATTCGAACCTCTACTTAACAAAACTTATGTAAATGCTTAAAAGCTTTATATTTAAACTCTTAATTTTTTTATTTTTTTTTCGTTTTTGATTAGTCTTGTATGACATTGGTAATTATTTCATAAGCTAGACTATAAATAACAGTTTCATTCAACATTTAAGCATGCATATTTTAAGCGAACAAATGATTTTTAAAGTTTCATAACGTGCATTAAATACTAAAAGCTAAGTTAACTCCAGAATATAGAAGAGGAAATTTTTAAACAAACAGTTGTTATGCAGATAACAAAGCTTTTAACAAGCTTTAATTTAATTTAATTTTAAAAATTAAATTTGAAATTAACTTGAAAAATTCATTTAGTATTCATTAAAATTTAGTAAATATTCTTAAGATTCTAAAATATCATGGAAAAATTCCTACGGGTTCCATGGCATCTCGAAACCATGTTTTTCGTACTGGTTGCGGCACTAGTTGGTTAATTTTTGACTGATTCGCTATCGTATGACACGAGCTATTTTTAAATTTTTTTTGATTTTTTTATGAATTTCCAAAAAACACACTTTCAAATATGGAACATCCCAAAAAATTAAAAATAAACTTTTTTTGTTAAAATTTAAAAAACTCATTTGTTTTCCAGATCGGACAATTTTTGCGACTCCCAGCGCTGCAACCAAGAGGCACCGTTTATTTCTCTGCCGCCAGTTTGGAGCTCTATAAAACCATGTTGTAGTGAAAAATATATTTTTTTTTTTATTTCTTGTAATTTCTTCAATTCTCTACAATAATAAAAACAAATTTTGGAAAAAATCTTTGTTTGGGACTGAGTTATAAATTTTTAAAAAAAGGTCTGTTTTCTCTGCCGCGAATGTTATGTCCCACCTTAAGAACATTGCTATTTTGGAAAAAACTTGATTCGCTTGTATTGGAATTTAAGTGTCGAAAATCACGAAGAGTATCAGAAATACCTATGAAAGGTTTTTTGACCTAATGGGGCCAAGGACATTTTTTTGCGTATTTATTTTCATATTTTTGTGAAGGTTTGGCAAGTTTTGGTGGCTTATAGACTAAAAAATGTGAAAAAGTCAGAGAAAATACACAATATATTGGAATTTTGACCAAAAGGTGCCCAAGACCTATTTTTTGGTATAAGCCTAAATTCTAAAATATTCTAAAATAACAACTTTTACGACCTGTAATTTCAAAACTAAGCGGTATTGCAAATTGGGCTGGCATATGTGAGGTGCCACGCCTCTTTTATCGATTCTTTCCAAAGTAAGTAAGTAAGTTTGTACTTTACATCAAAACAAAGATGTCTTAGAAAAATCGATATCATCCACTCACTGACACGCCTACCTCCCACGCAACCCCAAGAATGGAAAACTTAATAAGTAAGCTTATGTTTAACCTACAGTGATAAAATGTATGTATGCATTTTATGCCAAAACTACATCGAGTTCAAAAATTGGGCGTAATCCGTCCACGAACACGCTTACATCCCATACAACCTACAATAGCGAAAAACTATAACGACATTAACATGTGAGCTACAAGAATAAAACTTGGTATGTGTAAATTGTTCATCAAAATTGAAATGCATATAAAGTATGGGCTTTATTCGCCCATTTTCAATACTATTATTTAATTTTGAAAAAGCAGGTTTAGTGTATTTCATAGTCGGGCTAGACCGACTTCAGACTTTCTTTACTTGTTTCTAAAACAATTTAATTGGTCACTGCTTAGGAATCTACACTCAGATTTCAGAAATGCACGTTGATGGCAACAAACTGTACTTCGTTTCAAGTAGTTTTTCTATATATATTTTCTAAAATATATACGTTCCTAGAAAAATATCCTTAAAGTAAATTTAAGGTATAGGTAAATTTTTATTTTCCTGTCCATAGGGTTTTAATAATTATGAATTGAAGTTGTTTATCGCTATCTATTGATGATTGTAAGTTTTAAGGGGGTCTTCTCATTGAGCAACTTTTTTTTCGACTTTTTTTTTATTTATAGCTTGGGTAGTTGTGAATATGCCCCTAAAAGGATTTTTAGAAATTCGAAATACTTTAGAAGATACAGCCTTTTTTGTGAAGCAAGGTCTTCGTCAAAATGAGCTATTTTTTTCGCCTCATTTTCGAACGAAGCGGCATAAAGTAACCACCGAATTCTGTTGAAAATGTTTATTGTTAGGTAAAAACGTGTTTGCACACATATTCATACAAACATACGAATACACATTTCTGCTTATTTTAGGGGTTGAAGCATTTTTTGAGTCCAGGTGTTGAACTGAAAACATCATTTAGTTCAGTTTTTAGTTTAGTTAAACGCGTTTATCTCGAAACCACGTTTTTCGAACTGGCGGCCATGATATCTCCAGTTCAACTGAACCGATTTTCATGAAACAAAGAATCGACGCAGAATTGTCACCATTTTCGGGTGAACCTCGACCATAATTTTAAAAAATTTTTTACTATTTTTTTTTTTACACTAAACTACAAAAAAAAAGCCCGAAATTGAATTTTTTTTTTTTTAGAATGGCCGCCATTTTTTCAAAACAAATCACAAAATTAAGCTTGATGTTCACCCGAGAATTACGTCTATACTGATTATAACCCCGTTTTTTTTTATTTCAGACGCTCCGGAGACCCGGAATCGTGGCCGCCGTGACGACACCTTTTTTTTCACCACCAACTTTGAAGTCTCATTACTTTTTGAACAGCCCACGTATCGAGGCAAAAAAAATTTTTTATTTACTTTGAAACTTTTGTAATACAATAAATAAAAAAAGTTTTCAATTTTCTTTGCGTTTTCAAATAAGAATTTTTTTAAAAAGGGTCCAAAAAACCGGTTTTGAATGAGAATACCGCCTTAAGTCAAATATCAGAAATTTTTGAATAGCTAAAAAAAGTATTATAAATTGGTATAGCACAAAAGGTGTAAAATTAAAAATACATAAATAGCTACACATTTTTGATGTAGAATTACGTCTTACAGCGCGGTAAGTATGGGATATTTTTAGCACTTTTTTTCAAGACCATGAAACGTTTTGACTAATACTTTATAGTATACCCACAGCCTTTAATACTCATCGTTCAAAGATAATATATATACTAAAATATCAGATATATTCTGCGCTGAATGAACACTAATTTTGGATTTTGTCACTATTATATTAAAGTCGCGAAATAGTTAAATATTAAAAGAAAAAATATGTGTGTGTCAGCCACGCACGGTATAAGTGAAACTTTAACCCAAAAAAGTAGAAAGTTTTTAATTTAGTTTTAATTAAAAAAGTTCAATTTCATATAAAACCATGAGAAGATAATGTTAACTTTAAAAGAGCGAAAATGCTGATCCTCAAGGTCATGCGACATCAAAGAAGCAAATAGTAGGGGTAAGACATTCCATTTCAGCGGTTCAAGGTATGTTTTGACCGGCTGCGTTACATGTGGTCGAGCGTTGTCATGTTGCAAAATAACCTTGTTGTGCCTTTGATCGCACTATGAAGCACTATTTTTGCTTCAATGCTCGGTTCAAACACATTAATTGAGTTCGGTAGAATTGTCCTGTGATAGTTTCACCTAGCTGTGGCAGCTATTGTACACCACGGCCTCACCAAATATAGAGACAAAACACAGTCCTTGCCACTGTGAATATTGGGCTTTGGCGTCGATTTTTGCAGCCCAGCCTGTATGGTTTTTTAGCGCTAAGGGTTATCGTAATGAATCCATTTCTCTCCATGGAGTCCATGAAATTGCCAATGACCCGTCTGTGACCTCAGATAATTCCATTGCATCCATCATATTTGTCCAAGTGGTCCATGGAATTCATAAAAATTAATCATACTGGTTGAAAATTTCAGCGTAACGTGTCAAGGTTGGAAATTGAAGCTTAACGTATATAGTTAAAAATTGTTGATTAATTCATATGTTAGTTCGGACTCAAACCATTGTTTGATAATTTTTTCCTTCGAATTTTTTGTTTCGAACACCTAATTTCAACTAAATTCTCCTACATTCACCTTAATTGAATTCAGCCAAATACATCTTAGCTGAATTCACCTTAGTTCGCCGCCTTTTCATTCGTTTCATCGGTTTTACTATCCGTTTCGTTCGCCGTAAGTTGTAGACGCGGCTAAAGAAGTTTCACTTAAAAAAGTTAAAGTAAAAGAGTAGATTAACAGCCCTATTCTGGCAACTTAACTAAGCTCACCACATAAACAAAATAGTTAATATTAACACCCTGTTAAGGTTTCGTATTCTGGCGAAAAATTTAAAGCTCTTTTCTTAACTATTTTGTTAATGACAGAAAACATCTTAACAACGAGTTTTATTTCAATGTTAAGCAAACAAATTGATGTGCATACGTTAAAATATCAATATAGTATTAAATAATAGTAAAGTAATCTAACACAATTGAAGAATGCAATAAGTTTTACGTCTTTTAAGCGATCACACTGAGCAATATGAACGAAAAAAACTTCACACGCCTTTCAATTAACGTCTTTATTACAAAGAATTTAAGTAGATTTTAAATATTAGCATTTAAAAGTATCACTTTAAACATAAAATATGAAGCAATCTTTAAATTTCTTACTTCATAACATTTATTATACTTCTTGCAGAAATAATAAACTCTGAAATAAGTAAGAAACAACAGCTGATGCTTGATATGTATGCCATTTGCATTTTCACCATGCGTGGTGAACTTTAAAAGCTTTTTAAAGCTTTCAAGTTGTTAATGATTTGTTAGAATATGAATATTTACATTACATAACAAGAACATTAAAAAAGAGATTCTTAACAACGCCGTGTTAAGTTAACAAGCAGAATAGGGCGGTAAATCAGTTTTAATACAATTTCGAAAAGTTCAAAGGTTTTCTACCATCAATTAATCATACAATATTCATCATACCATACGACTAGTATTTATTTATTTAAAAAACCTTTATCCAAAAATTTTATGTAGAAAAATGGCTATTGGTGGTGATAAAAAGGAAAACAAAATTGAAGACATACTTATATTGCTACCGACATTTTTTTTTTAAAGAAAAGACAAATGGCAGTTTCCTGTTTAAGTGGTATTCGGCAAGTTATGAAACGTTATGAAACGATGTTAAATTAATTTCATTTAGACGAGACAATTTTGGGCCTGATTTAAAACAGATTCAATGCAATTAGCTGTGATGCAATGCAATCACCATTCTAAAGTACTTTACACTTGGCAATAGAAGCACAAACTCCGAGGTTTTGAACCTTTTAGTTCGGTTGTTCTATTGGCTATATTGTTCTGTAAGCTGCTAATGTAGTTTCACTTTAAAAAATTACCGACTCAAACTTTGATGATTAGGTATTTTTTTCGTTAAATCTGTTTGGTTGTTTCGTTAGTTTGTACTCAAACCATTTCACCATTGCTTATGGTGAGTTATTTTATTTGTTTACTTTCATTATTTTGAACAAACCATTTCACCATGGCTTATGGTGAGTTATTTAATTGCATGAATTCGCTGCGTTTCATTAGTGTTTCATTGGTTTTACTTTCCGTTTAGTTCGCCGTATGTTATATACGCGGCTAAAGAAATTTCACTTCAAAAATGTATGTGTTTATATTAGAACATCAATCATCAGCTGCTTATTTGTTTGCTGTTTTCTATGTTTTTGTTTCGTTGTTTTTGCTTGTATTGTTTTTGTTTTATACGAACTGATTTCCAGTCTTCTTCATTGAGTTCTTGTATGTACTACTTCTTTATTGGGTATGTACCACTTAGAAATGAGTGCTCTATTTTAACACAAAATGTCAATGACAACCTCTTTTCAATTCAGTCAATGAACTAAAACTGTGAAACTTTACGAAATGGTTCTGTGATCCGGTTAGATTTAACTCTTATGAAAAAACGATTTGGATCATATTTCGTGTTATGCTTTTACCCAATAGATAGCGTAAAATTTTAATTTTTGTATTTAATGCAAATTAATTTGGACTCCACATCCCACTAGCACTAGCGAGTGAAGCTCGCTAATATCGCACAGAGACGAAAGTGTAACTCGCAAACCAAACATCGGACAGAAACAAATTGGCACTAATGGAAGAGCATGTGCTAAGCGTGAAATATAGTCACCATACGATTTCTTTCAAAATCGGTGTCTTCATTTTATTTTGAAATTAGTAGTTAAACTGACTATAGCCCGCAAACTATATATCGGGCAGAGACGAAAGTAGACTTTTCAAACCAATGAAAAGTGCCACTTTTTTCAACTTAGTCAATGAACTCAACCTGTCAAATTTAACGAAATGATCGAAAAAATTTGACATTCCGCTTATTTCTTTTGTGTTTATTTCATTTTATCATACTTTCTATTAACTTTTTCTTTGTTTTGGTGTCGATAAGAAGTACTCTTTTCTCTCTTTCAAGACTCATATATATGAGGTTTTATCGTCTAAAAACGCTTAATACTGTGGTCTTGTATTGCATTGCAAGAAGGGTTGTACTACATCCCCTAAATGCATAATCGTTTACAAATCTTAAACTGAAATCTATGAAATTGATCTGATCAATGAATCAAATGCTTATACAAGTCTTAAATCGAAAGTGAAACTTAAATGTGAATCTTGAAATTGCTAATGTTGAAGAAGAGGGTGCTGAATTCACACCTAATTCTAGTAATCTGAGCTAATTGCTTAAAATCTTATAAAAAAAGACTCTTTTCTAAGTACATTTTCGTGTGTTGTGGGCCTCAAAATATGGTGTTATAACTATTGATAAATTTTATAATTAAAAAAGAGAGCATATGTATTTCGAGTCTTATGAATGTATATTTTATGTATTTCGAGTCTTATAAAACTGAGTAAAACTTACCGGTGTGAAGTTAGCATCTTTTTCGCAGCATTCGGCGAATATTATTTGTTCGATCTCTGTAATCTCATCTGTTATCAGAAAAAGGCTGTTAATTCAAGTGAGCTTTTTAATTCTAAAGCGAATTCAAAAAGCTTTCTAGCACAAGATTAGATTGTGGTTTGAGTAATGACTAAGTATTTGTTCCCTTTTACAGCGCCATCTATGATCTATTGATGCTGCTGTGGCTAACTTGGTAAGGATAAATGAACATAGAAAATTCTTATTCACGTATTGATCTCAGTTTGGAGGTTTTTCGACTAATATAGATAGATATAAACATTAATTAGATGGTATATAGATATAAACATTCTAATTCATGTTTATATTTTGCGGATTGAAAATAGATTAATATTGAAAATAGTTTACATAAAGAATTTCAAGTTGTATTCTTTACAAAGGCCATCTAGTGGCCTTTATAAAGATATTTATATTTATATTCTACGAATTAATAAGAAAATATTTTTAAAAATGTCTCTAAAATATCTAGCATAGTTTTAATGCGATTGACGTTTGATTTAGTTTTTGTTTAAAATTTTGAATATTTAAACGAAGTATTTTTTTAAATAGAATATATGCATACAACACTAATAATAAATTTCTAAATTGTTTGTTGCGTTAAAAGATTTTTTACAAAAGCTGACAAATGATATCAAGTATTATTACCTGCATTATAACCTTCTCTCAAAATCAGTTAAAATTGCTTGAGCTAGCTGCCTGTCAATTGCAAAAAGATAATTTTGAAAAAAAAAACCGTTTTAAGTTGGTTCATTGCAAAAAAATTATTATAAAAATCTCTTTTACTAACAGATTTCTAAAAATAAAATGCTCTTAGAAAAGCTCTTTATTATTTTCTATTGTGTTTTCCTTGTATACAACGAAAAATATAAAAGAAATCAAAAACAATGCGATTTATTAAAAACTGTTTCAACGAAACTATTGATAAAGAACTTCGAATAAAAGTTTTGTGTGATGATGTGTTATTAATTTAAAAAAGTAGAGCTTGAAAAATTGATAAAAAAATCAATCACTTTGGAATAGTTTTTGCATTGTCTATTGTCATTTTATCTATGCGCTCAAGTATTTAAAAACCACTCGCTCAGCTTTTCAAAATGAGTTGGAAAATTTAAACTTTTGTCATTTTGCCAAAATTAGCCAAACCGTAAGAACCACAGTTTCTTTTAATGAAAATAACTTTTTATCAAATCTTATACATAAGTGCAATGGCAGTTTCAACTTGGACCTTAGAAATTTTTATTAAAAAATCATAGTTCAGTTTTTTTTAAATTGAGTTCGAAAATTTTAACTTTTGTCATTTTGCCAAAATTGGCCAAACTGTTTGAACCACTGTTTCTACAAATGGAAATAACTTTTTATCAAATCTAATACATAAGTATTATAGCAGTTTCAACTTTTACCTCAAAAATTTTTGTTAAAAAATCATAATTCAGTTTTTTTTAAATTGAGTTGGAAAATTTTAACTTTTGTCATTTTGCCAAAATTGGCCAAACTGTTAATACCACAGTTACTACAAATGGAAATAACTTTTTATCAAATCTAATACATAAGTATAATAGCAGTTTCAACTTTGACCTCAAAAATTTTTGTTAAAAAATCATAGTTCAGTTTTTTTTAAATTCAGTTGGAAAATTTTAACTTTTGTCATTTTGCCACAATTGGCCAAACTGTTAGAACCACAGTTTCTACAAATGGAAATAACTTTGTATCAAATCTAATGCATAAGTGCAATGGCAGTTTTAATTTTGACCTTAGAAATTTTAAATCAAAAATCATAGTTCAGTTTTTTTTAAATTGAGTTGGAAAATTTTAACTTTTGTCATTTTGCCAAAATTGGACAAACTGTTAGAACCACAGTTTCTACAAATGGAAATAACTTTTAATCAAATCTAAAACATAAGTATAATAGCAGTTTCAACTTTAACCTCAAAAATTTTTATTCGAAAATCATAGTTCAGTTTTTTTTAAATTGAGTTGAAAAATTTTAACTTTTGTCATTTTGCCAAAATTGGCCAAACTGTTAGAACCACAGTTTCTACAAATGGAAATAACTTTTTATCAAATCTAATGCATAAGTGCAATGGCAAATTCAACTTTTACCTCAGAAATTTTTTATTCAAAAATCATAGTTCAGTTTTTTTTAAATTGAGTTGGAAAATTTAAACTTTTGTCATTTTGCCAAAATTGGCCAAACTGTTAGAACCACAGTTTCTACAAATGAAAATAACTTTTTATCAAATCTAATGCATAAGTGCAATGGCAGTTTCAACTTTGATCTCAGAAATTTTAAATCAAAAATCATAGTTCAGTTTTTTTTAAATTGAGTTGCAAAATTTTAACTTTTGTCATTTTGCCAAAATTGGCCAAACTGTTAAAACCACAGTTGGAACAATACAAAAACTGTTTCAAAATAAATTTTAATGCCCTTTTTTGTTTTTTTTTTTTATTTTGTTATATTTTTTTCGTTTTTTGCAATGAAATTAAAAGAGCAAAATAAAAAGAGCTTTTCTTAGAGCTTTTTATCTTTATAGATCTGTTAGTTACAGAGATTTTTAACTTTTTCTCTTTTAAAATTCTCACTGTTGCTAACAGAGCTCTGTTAAGTTTTTTTTCGCCGAATGCTGCATTTCGCCGTATGCTTACTTCACACCAGTGTAAAACTTAACTTATTCGACTAACAATCTGACACTTCCAACATTATATTTATTGTGAAGATTCTGTACTGTAAGTGTTAACAGGTTAATTTAAGTTATTTTTGCTCTATCAAATCTGATTTTTTACACACTCCAAAACAACAAAGATGCATTTAAATTGTCAAATTTAATTAAAATCCATATAATGGGGATAACAACTTCCATATTCATATATAAGGACTTCAGTTTTATTAAAATTACATGTAAATTTATAAAATAAGCATCACTTTCTCTTCTAACACAGAAAATTAATAATAAAAAATGTTTAAACAATTTTTATAGTTTTCGTTTATTTACCTTTTCAAAGCTGGTGTTCGTCCTTTTCACTACTTACAGTCCTTTGCTATTTTTCTTAACATGCTTCATTTGTATTTTTGCACAGTTTTTAAAATCTTACTTCAAAATAAAAAGATTCACAAATTATATCGTAAAACTCGATCCATTTGTTTGATTTAATTGCGCGCACATTATTTCACTTTACATATAGCTAGTTTTCAAAAAATATTAATTTATTTTCTCATACTTTTAAGCGTCCTACTCACTTATTAGGCAGACATAATAAAATTTTATGGCATACATTTTAACCACTTCAAGTTATAGTAAAAACTTTTTGCATTTCATTTCATAAACTTGCTTACTCTCGGTTATCGTTTTTATGGCATAAATTATGACACATCATTACAAGAAGTAGTTCAGATTTTTCTTCAGTCAGTCATATATAACTACATACATAAATGCATGTATATGTCTGATAATATTTTTCTACAATATTGGCTTTTAGGTTTTCTTCGTTGCTTTATTTATGCGATTTTGCTGTAACGAGATAATAAATAAGTTTTAGTATAAAAAAAAAATCAAGCTAAATAGCAGTAAAATTTATGTATGGCTATATATATATATTTATGTAGATCTGTTTATACATAAACAGCATGCATTTGGGTTGTTATGGCAATATTTTATGGCAGGTAAAAATTCTAGAAACGATTTCTAAGTTCAACAACACAAACAAAAACAAAAGAAAAAAAAAAAAAAGTAAAACAAAATATGAATCATTTCATTGTGCAAAAAAGCTTAAATAAATTATTCATTGTGAGCGCATGTGGCCAGAATCAGCAGAGTTGAAGTAAGATTAACAGCAGGAAGCATTATAAAACTATTTCTGTTTATTGCATAATTCATTGATTTTTATACGGCAAAGTTTTTATATGAGTTGCTGTATAAAGGATAATGCTCTATGGTTTTTATTATTATGAAGCAGCTTGTTTACTTGCTTGTTTCTGTCAAATTGTAAAAAATTTGTTATTTTTTTTTATATACAAAAGATTTCCATAAGACTTAAGCAATCCATGAAGTTTTGAAGTTACTACCATAAAATCTACTTCCTTTTCTAAAACAGTTAATAAAGCTTTGAACTAGCATGACGCGTTAGATTTTGACTATTCCATAAAAAGCACATAATTTGAAAAAATATAAAAATTTATTGTATTTTTATTGTTGGCAGAGATCGTCACAATTGGTAATAATTTCATTAGTTGCGGATATATTTGTGTCTATTACAGACACGTGCGGAATTTTAAGTGTGCAATGAAATAAAATGTTGTTTGCAACGATTCGGTTGAAGAGAGAAAATTTATTGGTTCCACAAAATGTGCCGCACAGTATATTTTGCCAGAAAACTTTTTAAGCACTTTTGTCATAAGTTTTAAAAATGGAATGGAAAAAATGTATTTTCAAAAATGTATTTTCAAAAATGTTTGTGTGTATGTGTGTTTCAGCGATGGCATGGTAGACATTAAATTTATAGCCGAGAAAGAAAAGTGGTCTAATGATTCAACTCTCAGCTAAGACTAACGAAATATTTATTCACTATAAGCTGTTGTATAGAGCACATAAATTGAGTTTAAAAACAATTTCTACACAATTTAATGGTACTAAAATATTTATGAACAACACAAGAGAGTTTCAAAATATAAAAATTTCATCTTCTCAAACATTATAAAATATCGTAAGAAAGTCCATTATACAACACTCACTATACTACATTCCTAACACCTTCAAATCAAACACATGATACCAAACCCATGACATCATTTCGTTTATAACATACTCTCATACCTTCCTCACCTATCATATCATACCTATCATACAACAAAACACACATTACTATATTAGCCTTTGCGCAAAATTTTCGTATTACAGGAGAGCGGTTTTTTCCATTTTTCCCACTTTATAGCCGACACACATTGACTGCAACATGCGTTCGCCGACAAAACGAAAACTAGTCGTCAGAGAGCATTTCCGCAGTGTTCTCGACGACTTGATTATTATGCATGCAACAGCAACAATCTATATTTCTGTAATTCTGATGAATATTATTCAATTTATTAACTTATAAAACTTGTGATTAAAACAATAATCACAAATCTCACACAATGAAAAATGCACAGCTAGCTTGAATATAATTGAAACATAAACGTAAACAAACTCCTGAGTCCTCTTTTGTCGTCTGTCAAACAAGAAATAGATTGAAGTCTGCGGCTACAACAATTGTGGTCGCATTCTTTCTTTGTCGGGCTGCATACAAAAATTATATTTACATAAGAAAACATGCGTTCTATTTTTTGACGCGTGTCGTTTGTTGAATGTTGCAGTCAATGTGTATCGGCTTGGAATGTAAGTAAATCTATCATAGTTCATATCTATCATAATTAACCTATCATGCCATACTTCATCATATAAAAGACATTTAACCAAATCTTTCCTACCATATTCATCACATCGTTCCGCAGGGAAGGATTAAACGTTATGAGATCTTTCGGGGCTAACAACCCCGCGGTCGGCAGTATTACAACCTATCCGTAGGTATAAAAGGATATGGGAAGATTATCTTGAAAATAAACTTTTTACAAGAAATGTCGGCTAACAACAATACTACTCCAGTTTGCAGCCACAATATTGGAAACTCATCCGTGGGCACTCCCAGAGTTGGAGTAGAGATTCCGGAGGCCCCTACCTATATTTCTCCATACAATACTGCTGCAGCGGTGGCGCACTTAGCCGCTGCACCAATTTGAGCTACGAGCTAAAATAATTCTACAGTAGAATCCATTTAAAATGAGCTCGAAGGTACAACAATCGCCCACAAAAGGCACCCCAAGGGGCTTGCAAATGCAGCACCGAGAATCAGTGATTAAGCATAAGACTAGGATGACCCAATCACGTTTTGATTGACGTAAGGCACTCTTCCAGTGTACTAGATGTACGCACGATCCGCGGTGCAAACAAAGAATCGGATCACTATCTTGTCGCAGCCAAGATTGACACACGTCTGAGCGCAGTTTAGGTTGCGTTTATAGTGGACAACGAGTCAGACAAGCAGGCAGGCAGGCAATGAGAACAAGTGGGATAGATAGCTATTTGCATCTCGTTTTTTTACACAGATTTCAGCCTGCCTGCCTGCTTGTCTGAATCGCGTTCACTATAAACGCAACCTAAGAATGCTTTCAATCCAACACTGAAAAAGCTAGACGTCGATAAGCTGCAGTCAAACAGGACAACCGTAGCCTTCGCTATTCGACTCTTACTCCTACTTCAAGCAAGCACTCCAGGAATAGGTGATAGGCTATCACCGCCCTCGCCGAAACCAGTGGCACGACCAAGAGTACCGCGATGGCACTGCAGAGAACGACACCGCTTACATGCTGCTATGGAACGATACCGAGTGAAAAGAAGGGAAGAGAGACGCCTGTTCAAGCGAACAAAACGAGAGGCAGAAATGCGTGAGTGGGAGAAAATTGAGATGCATGGCGTCAGGAATGAGACTGCAAGACAGGAATGAATTTATCAAAAAGATAAGACGTCTGGCCGATGATTTCAAGACCGGAGCCTCTTCCTGCAAGAATGAAAACGGGAATCTAGTGATAGATATCCAAAGTACACTGATGTTATGGAGGGAATACTTGTCTAGTCTTCTAAATGGTGACGCTGACAACAATCCCGCCAATAGAGATAATATTCCGGAAACCCCCAAATTTTGGATGACAGTTTCACTGCCCGACTTTAACGTGGTCTTAACAGCTATAGCTCGGCTTAAAACCAACAAAGCCACAGGAGCCGATGGCCTACCGGCTGAGCTGTTTAACTTTACACTCGTACACGATGATTTCAACATATTTTCGTGAGTTTGGGTCAGATCGACCCTTAGGCAATTTATATGTACAATGTAAACCTGGTCAGGGTATATTAACTTTGTGCAAACGTTTGTAACACATAGAACGAAACGAGTATATTCTTGATCAGCGTCACTTCGTGAGTCGAGCTATTCATGTCCGTAGGTCCGTCCGTCCGTCCGCCTGTGTGTTGTCCGCATACACAGGATAAGAAGAAGGAGTAGAGATAATTGAATGAAACTACACATGGTCACATGCACCCAAGGATCTGCACTATTGAATATTTTTGGAATCCGCACACGGACACGCCTACCTCCAATACAACGCAAAAATTTAAAACTGCATAACTCAGCTCATATTTAACCTACAACTATAAAATTTAGTGTGTATGTATTTTATGTCAACACAAAAATGTTTTCGAAAAATGGAGATCATCCGCTTACGCACACGCCTACCTCCCATACAACCCAATAATTGAAAACGCAATATATAAGCCTGTGTTTAACTTAAAGAGCTTAAATTTGGCACAATGTTTTTTATGACAAAATAAAGATGATTTTGAAAAATGGACTTCATCCGCATACGGACACGCCTACCTCCCATACAACGCGAAAATTTAAAACTGCATAAATTAGCTCATAGTTAACCTACAACAATAAAATTTGATATGTATGTGTTTTATACCAACACAAAGATGTCTTCGAAAAATGGACGTCATCCGCTTACGGACACGCCCACCTCCTATACAACCCAAAAATTGAAAACGCAATAAATAAGCCTGTGTTTAACCTAAGGAGCTAAAATTTGGCACACATGTTTTTTATGACAAGACAAAGATGGTTTTGAAAAATGAACGTAATCCGCTCACGGACACGTCCACCTCCCATACAACCCAAAAAGTTTAAAACTCAATAAATAAGGTTATGTTTGTCATAGATGAATTAAATTTGGTATGTATGTACAGTGGCTCACAGCTTATTTCGTGCAGACGATGTGTTAAACTTTGAAATGCTATAACTTGGTAACTAGTACTGGTAATGAAAAAATTTAAACGACATTTGTTTGCTAGTAATTATACATTTAAATATAAACTTTCATTTCTTTATATAAAAGTCTACTAAAAAGATAATAAACAAAAAACTGAAAAAGCAGCAGAATTCAACGCCACAGCTTATTTCGTGCACACTGTTTTTACATGTAAGCTTTTGAACGTGATGCCGTTATTTTCTTTTTCTCGTTCGCTGTTTTTATCTTGACTGATGTCCTGATTCTTCTGATCGGAGTTAACAGTTGTTTTTAGTCTGGACTTAAAACCTTAAGTGCACTAATTGATTTGTTTTAAAAATGGGCCGTCGCACAACAATATAACAGCACGAAATAGTTTTATTTCACTTTAAAAAAGAAAAAATCCAACCGCAAATAGCTGAAATAGTAAAATTGAGACCCTCTACAGTGCAGTACATCATCCAGCGCTTTTTGCAAGAAAATCGTGTGGCTGATAAGGCCAGAAATGCTCCAAATAAAATATGTACAGAAGCGGACGAGCGACTTATTCTGCGAAAAATCGTAGAAAATCAGAGGCTTTAGGGTCCCAAATTGGCCAAGGAGGTTGAGAAGGAGTTGGGCAAGAAATGCTGTGCCGAAACAATTCGTCATCTGCTGCGGGCCAACGAGTTTAATGGTCGAGTTACACGCAACAAATCTTATATTAAAAAACAAAAATCAGCTATGTCGACTGAACTTCGTCAAATAACACGTTTTATATTCTAGGACATTCTGGAATGACGTCATTTTCTCGGACGAGTTTAAGTTCAATATTTTTGGCTCCCAAGGAATGCAATATGTATGGCGTAAGGCTTATACCGAGCTGAACAATAACCATCTCAAGCCTACAGTAAAACATGGTGGCGGCAGCGTAATTGTTTGGGCCTGTATGGCTGCATCGGGCGTTGGAAAATTATTTTTTTTTGGAGGCATTATGGACAAGACAATGTACCTAGATTTTATAAAAGAAAATTTGCTTCAAAGTATCGACACCTTGGGCGTACGAGAGACATTTCGGTTCTACCAGGACAACGACCCAAAACATAAATCGAGAATCGTCCAGTCATGGTTGATTTGGAATTGCCCGCATCTTATGAATCCGCCTGCACAGTCACCCGACTTAAATGTAATAGAAATTTTGTGGGCAATTTTGGAGAGTGGCGTTCGCAAGCGGAATATTTCCAATAAAAATTAAGTAAAAAATGCATTGATGGAGGAATGGCAACAAATACCCCCCAGATATTACAAAAAATTAATAGAGTAAATGGATAGCCAGTAAATGGATTAAAGATTTAATTTAACAAAATGGCGGCCACACAAAATATTAAAAAAGACAAACATATTACATTTTCTTAAGATTCAGTGGAGTGCACGAAATAAGCTGTGGCGTTGAATTTTGCCGCTTTTTCAGTTTTTTGATTATTATTTTTTTAGTAGACCATTATATAAAGAAATGAAAGTTTATATATAAATATATAATTACTAGCAAACAAATGTCGTTTAAATTTTTTCATTACCAGTACTAGTTACCAAGTTATAGCATTTCAAAGTTTAACACATCGTCTGCACGAAATAAGCTGTGAGCCACTGTATTTTCAACCAAAACTAAGGTGTGTTCAAAAATTGAGAGTAATCCGTCCATGAACTCGCCCACCTCCCATAGCGAAAGCACAATAAAGGCATTAACTGTGAGCTACAGGCATAAAACTTGGTATGTGTAAATTTTTCATCAATATTTAAATGCATATAAAATATAGGCTTCATCCGCCCTTGGAGACGCCCATTTACAATAAAAATTTTTTGTTTTTGAAAAGTAGGTTTAGGGTATTTCATAGTCGGCCTAGACCGACTTTAGACTTTCTTTACTTGTTAATATATAAAATGAAATGTTTGTCCTTCTGTCTGTCTATTCCGATTGAGCTAAAATTTGGACAGCGAGTGCCTTTCATAGAAAGAAAAACATAGGTGGGTTGAAAAAAACTGGGCGGAAGTATGTGGGCGTGGCACTCTATAATAACTTATAAACACCTGGACCGATTTCAATGAAATTTGGTATGAAGGTTCAACTGCTCCCAAAATAAAACATAAGCCATAAACATAAACATAATTCTAAAGACTTACGCAAGAGGGCGCTTTAAGTAGTACATTTTTAAGATTTACTCCTCAATAACTCCTAAACGCCTGGACCTATTTCAATGAAATTTGGTAGGAATATTCAAGTGCAACCAATATAAAGCAAAGGTTAAAAAGTGGGCGTAAGTATGTGGGCGTGGCACTTTGTAATAACTTCTAAACGCCTGAACCGATTTCCATGAAATTTGGTATGAAGATTCAACTGCTCCCAAAATAAAACACAGGCAATACAAAATTCCAAAGACTTCCGCAAGAGAGCGCTTTAAGTAGTGCGTAATTAAGATTTAATAACTCCTTAACTCCTGAACCGATTTCAATGAAATTTGGTATGAAGGTTCAACTGCAACCAATATAAAGCATAGGTAAAAAATTGGGCGGAAGTATGTGGGCGTGGCACTCTATAATAACTCCTAAACAGCTGGAGCGATTTCAATTAAATTTGGAATGAAGGTTCGACTGCGCCCAAGATTACAGAGGCTATAAAAATTCAAAAGACTTCCGTAAAAGGGCGCTTTAAGTAGTGCGTTGTAAAGACTCAATAACTCCTAAACGCCTGAACCGCTTTCAATGAAATTTGGTATGAACGTTCAACTGCACCCAAGATAAAACATAAATTATAAAAAATTCCAAAGACTTCCGAAAGAGGGCGCTTTAAATAGTGCATTGTTAAGACTAAATAACTCCTAACTGACTTGATAGATTTTCCTAAAATTTGGTACGTGAAATAACTTGACTCTGCAACAGAATTGAGGCCATTTAAATTTCAGAAAACTTCCGTGAGAGGGCGCTTTATTCAATCAACTATGTTCGGCTCATTCACGTTAAAACGGATGAACCGATTGTTATGAAAGTTATCAGACATTTGTATCTGTTAAAATTAACCGAACAGTATCGACCAAAACCGAAGTTGAACGAGGCCAATCCAAAAATCGATTCGGTGCTTATAGGAGTTTTTAAAATTGGAATTGATTTGAGATAAAATTGCATTTTAAATGCATGCTAAGAAAAACTTTAAACGCATTTTTCTCGAAATGACTTTCCAATCTGCACTCAGAAAAAAGTTTCTCGGAATATGATAAAAAATGGCATCATATTTACTGAAAAATGGTATTGACCTTGCTCCAGAGAATGCTTTTCTCTAAATGCGATCCTAAAAATTCTCTAAAAATAATAAAAAGCTTCTATGAAAATGAGAAATATATAAAAATATATCGTTTTTAGAGAAAAGTACTTATTATTTGTAAGAAAACATTTGTTTTTATTAAAGAAAATACTTCTTTTAGTGAATTTTTTATCAAAATATAGGAAAAATTTTTCATTTTCAATAAATTTTTTTTCTGTATATGAGCATTTTTTTGTGCTAGAAAAATATTTCTCATTATAAGAGACATTGAAATATTTCCATTTCCTAGAAGTGAAGAAATTTTTCCTTGAAAATGTAAAAATTTATTTTATTAAAGAAAATTTTATTTGAAAAAGAGAAAATATTTGAAAAGAGAAATTGAAAAGAAATTCAATCAATACGAAATGGAATAATAATTTGTTGATTCAATATTTGCATCCAGGGACCGTATCGAATATGGTTTTTCTCGAAAGTATCACATATTAACTTTTATCTTTTAATTTTTATTTTTTCCGACAAAAATAACAGTTTTTTGTGCCTTATAGTTTTTTTGGCAAAAACAATAGTTATTTTCTGCCGTTTATTTTTCGGTCAAAAATATCAGGTAATTTATATTTGTTCAAGTCATTTTACCGATAAAAAAAAGAGTGCGTGTCAGCTCCGACGCGCGATTGGAGTTTACTTCTCATCGCTTGTCTTGGAATTAAATAGAACCATGTACAATAGGCAAAGTGGGGAAATATATAAGCTCATCATGTATAAACAGTTAAAATAATAAATTTCATTACCAATATGAAATGTCGTTACCAAAAACTGAGGAAATAAAATTGAAATAACTTAAACTCGAAACGTGAAAGTCTGAAGTAAAATTTTTTACAAATCGTGAGGATTGAACCAAATCTAGAAGTCCCAGTGTTCTTCCAAAACTAAATCTATATTATGCTTATGACTCAAAAATTTTAAGACCTCACGTAGTTAAGTTACATCCTTGACCACAGAATCATCCATTTATGTCTAAATACTTCGTATAACTCATAAAAGTGACAATGACCTCAGACAATCCCATTGCATACGATTAGCTATAGAATCATCAATTTTGTTTGAAATGTTCCATGGAACCCATAAAAGTTCCAATGAACCGCCTGTGACCTATAAAAGTTCCAATAACCTTCCTATGACCTCAGATAATCCAATTGCATCCGATTGGCCATCGAATCACCCATTTTAGTCCAAATGTTCCATGGAACCCATAAAAGTTCCAATGACCCGCCTGTGACCTCAGATAATCCCATTGCATCCGATTGGCCATAGAATCATATTTTTTGTTCCAAATGTTCCATGGAACCCATAAAAGTTCCAATGACCCGCCTGTGACCTATAAAAGTTCCAATAACCTTCCTGTGACCTCAGATAATCCCATTGCATCCGATTGGCCATAGAATCACCCATTTTGGTCCAAATGTTCCATGGAACCCATAAAAGTTCCAATGACCCGCCTGTGACCTCAAATAATCCCATTGCATCCGATTGGTCATAGAATCATCCATTTTGGTCCAAATGTTCCATGGAACCCATAAAAGTTCCAATGACCCGCCTGTGACCTCAGATAATCCCATTGCATCCGATTGGCCATAGAATCATATTTTTTGTTCCAAATGTTCCATGGAACCCATAAAAGTTCCAATGACCCGCCTGTGACCTATAAAAGTTCCAATAACCTTCCTGTGACCTCAGATAATCCCATTGCATCCGATTGGCCATAGAATCACCCATTTTGGTCCAAATGTTCCATGGAACCCATAAAAGTTCTAATGACCCGCCTGTGACCTCAGATAATCCCATTGCATCCGATTGGTCATAGAATCATCCATTTTGGTCCAAATGTTCCATGGATCCCATAAAAGTTCCAATGACCTTCCTGTGACCTCAGATAATCCCATTGCATCCGATTGGCCATAGAATCATCTTTTTTGGTCCAAATGTTCCATGGAACCCATAAAAGTTCCAATGACCTTCCTGTGACCTCAGATAATCCCATTACATCCGATTGGCCATAGAATCATCTTTTTTGGTCCAAATGTTCCATGGAACCCATAAAAGTTCCAATGACCCGCCTGTGACCTCAAATAATCCCATTTCATCCGATTGGTCATAGAATCATCCATTTTGGTCCAAATGTTGCATGGATCCCATAAAAGTTCCAATGACCTTCCTGTGACCTCAGATAATCCCATTGCATCCGATTGGCCATAGAATCATCTTTTTTGGTCCAAATGTTCCATGGAACCCATACAAGTTCTAATGACCCGCCTGTGACCTCAGATAATCCCATTGCATCCGATTGGCCATAGAATCATCTTTTTTGGTCCAAATGTTCCATGGAACCCATACAAGTTCTAATGACCCGCCTGTGACCTCAGATAATCCCATTGCATCCGATTGGCCATAGAATCATCTTTTTTGGTCCAAATGTTCCATGGAACCCATACAAGTTCTAATGACCCGCCTGTGACCTCAGATAATCCCATTGCATCCGATTGGCCATAGAATCATCTTTTTTGGTCCAAATGTTCCATGGAACCCATACAAGTTCTAATGACCCGCCTGTGACCTCAGATAATCCCATTGCATCCGATTGGCCATAGAATCATCTTTTTTGGTCCAAATGTTCCATGGATCCCATAAAAGTTCCAATGACCCGCCTGTGACCTCAGATAATCCCATTGCATCCGATTGGCCATAGAATCATCTATTTTGGTCCAAATGTTCTATGGAACCCGTAAAAGTTCCAATGACCCGCCTGTGACCTCAGATAATCCCATTGCATCCGATTGGCCATAGAATCACCCATTTTGGTCCAAATGTTCCATGGAACCCATAAAAGTTCCAATGACCCGCCTGTGACCTCAGGTAATCCCATTGCATCCGATTGGCCATAGAATCACCCATTTTGGTCCAAATGTTCCATGGAACCCATAAAAGTTCCAATGACCCGCCTATGACCTCAGATAATCCCATTGCATCCGATTGGCCATAGAATCACCCATTTTGGTCCAAATGTTCCACGGAACCCATAAAAGTTCCAATGACCCGCCTATGACCTCAGATAATCCCATTGCATCCGATTGGCCATAGAATCACCCATTTTGGTCCAAATGTTCCATGGAACCCATAAAAGTTCCAATGACCCGCCTATGACCTCAGATAATCCCATTGCATCCGATTGGCCATAGAATCACCCATTTTGGTCCAAATGTTCCATGGAACCCATAAAAGTTCCAATGACCCGCCTGTGACCTCAGGTAATCCCATTGCATCCGATTGGCCATAGAATCACCCATTTTGGTCCAAATGTTCCATGGAACCCATAAAAGTTCCAATGACCCGCCTATGACCTCAGATAATCCCATTGCATCCGATTGGCCATAGAATCACCCATTTTGGTCCAAATGTTCCACGGAACCCATAAAAGTTCCAATGACCCGCCTATGACCTCAGATAATCCCATTGCATCCGATTGGCCATAGAATCACCCATTTTGGTCCAAATGTTCCATGGAACCCATAAAAGTTCCAATGACCCGCCTATGACCTCAGATAATCCCATTGCATCCGTTTGGCCATAGAATCATCCATTTTGGTCCAAATGTCCCATGGAACCCATAAAAGTTCCAATGACCCGCCTATGACCTCAGATAATCCCATTGCATCCGATTGGCCATAGAATCATCTATTTTGGTCCAAATGTTCCATGGAACCCATAAAAGTTTCAATGACCCGCCTATGACCTCAGATAATGCCATTGCATCCGATTGGCCATAGAATCACCCATTTTGGTCCAAATGTTCCATGGAACCCATATAAGTTTCAATGACCCGCCTATGACCTCAGATAATGCCATTGCATCCGATTGGCCATAGAATCATCCATTTTGGTCCAAATGTTCCATGGAACCCATAAAAGTTCCAATGACCCGCCTATGACCTCAGATAATCCCATTGCATCCGATTGGCCATAGAATCACCCATTTTGGTCCAAATGTTCCATGGAACCCATAAAAGTTCCAATGACCCGCCTATGACCTCAGATAATGCCATTGCATCCGATTGGCCATAGAATCATCCATTTTGGTCCAAATGTTCCATGGAACCCATAAAAGTTCCAATGACCCGCCTATGACCTCAGATAATCCCATTGCATCCGATTGGCCATAGAATCATCCATTTTGGTCCAAATGTTCCATGGAACCCATATAAGTTTCAATGACCCGCCTATGACCTCAGATAATCCCATTGCATCCGATTGGCCATAGAATCACCCATTTTGGTCCAAATGTTCCATGGAACCCATATAAGTTTCAATGACCCGCCTATGACCTCAGATAATGCCATTGCATCCGATTGGCCATAGAATCATCCATTTTGGTCCAAATGTTCCATGGAACCCATAAAAGTTCCAATGACCCGCCTATGACCTCAGATAATCCCATTGCATCCGATTGGCCATAGAATCACCCATTTTGGTCCAAATGTTCCATGGAACCCATAAAAGTTCCAATGACCCGCCTATGATCTCAGATAATCCCATTGCATCCGATTGGCCATAGAATCACCCATTTTGGTCCAAATGTTCCATGGAACCCATATAAGTTTCAATGACCCGCCTATGACCTCAGATAATGCCATTGCATCCGATTGGCCATAGAATCACCCATTTTGGTCCAAATGTTCCATGGAACCCATATAAGTTTCAATGACCCGCCTATGACCTCAGATAATGCCATTGCATCCGATTGGCCATAGAATCATCCATTTTGGTCCAAATGTTGCTTCAACCAATAAAAGTTCCAATGACTCCCCTGTCACCTCCATGGAATCCATGGAATCCATTTAAGTGCTAATGACCCGCCTGTGACCTTGATAATCCCATTGCATCCGAATGGCCATAGAATCATCCACTTTTGTCCAAATTCTCCATGGAATCCATTAAAGTGCCAATGATCTGCCTGTGACCTTGATAATTCGATTGGCCAAGCATAACGCAAAAATAGTTGAAAATTCAACCATAACGCAAAAAATAGTTGAAAATTCAAACGTAACGAAAAAAAGTTGAAAATTCAACCATAACGCAAAAAATAGTTGAAAATTCAAACGTAACGAAAAATAGTTGAAAATTTGACTTTACCCCCTAATATAATTTCTTTTCATGCAAATCGATTCTAAAGGAGTAAACTCCAAAAAATTTTGATATTATTATTTTCATCTCATCGGTGAGACATTTTACACATGGTGTCGACAGTTCAATCTGTCAAGCGGCCTTTAAGAAAATACAAATTGCTTGATATTTTTGACCGAAAAAATTAAAGTCACAAAATAACTGCTATTTTTGACCGATAAAATAAAAGTCAAAAGTAACCTTTATTTTTCCTCGAAATATATCCTCGAGGCAAGAAATTAACTTTTAAAGAATCAGTTTCAAATTTAAAAGCGACATAATATTCGTGAGGCTGAGGACATTTGTAACATAATGGTATATTTGAAAAAGTCTTTCCACAATTTTTTGCATTCGAAAATTGTAAAATAACAGTTATTTTCGGTACTTGTTTTAGTTGCTTTCGAATGTCTTCTCAACATTGTTACTTTTTGAATGCTGGATTGCATTTGCATAGTACTCTTTGAAAGAGCTTCCGAAAGCAGAGGCAAATCTTGTTCATTATTACCTCCTGCTTTCTGATCATAATAATTGCTATGTTGATAGAGGGCCTCATAAAGCAGCGAACGCTGATTGTTAAGTGCATCAACTTGGTTGGCTTTAAAATTTTGTTGAGATGCATCAGTGTGTTTTTTGGGATTGGTTCTTTGTAGATTCAACAAAATACACTGATGTTTCGTAAAAATGCATTTTGAAACTCAGCCGTTGTTGCAATCAATCACCTTACCTTCATCATTAGTTGCAGACCCAGCTGCGGCTGTATTCTTAAGAGCTCTAATTCGCTCTCTATATCCAGGAACGCGTTCTACTCCTGTTTTAGCTATTTTTCTATTTTTTTTCCGTGCATACTTGTAGGATGAAAATTAATGTTACGGTTATGTTAATACTGTAATAAAGTTAATGTTAATTATGTTATTTTCATTATGTTACGTGTTCAGTTTTAATAACATTTTTTTGGCTGTTCATCATGTGCCTACGTGGCGTAAAGGAATAGATTCCGGCTTATAAGCAACGATGTTCGGGGTTCAATTCTCGGCAGCGGCAGTTATTTTTTTTTTAATTTTCATATGAATTGAAAACGTTAGCCAAGCGTCACGAAAAAGGACCTTGAAATTTCACTCGCCGCCAAAGAAGTTTCACTTCAAAAAACTTGAATTTTGATCAGTGTTACTTACACTTCAATTGATCATAAGAAGCTCGTTCAAAGTGCTTTCAAAGGCTGAGATCACCAATTATTTTTTGTTATTTTATACATTTTTTCTTTCGATTTTGTTTTTGTATTTATTAACTGTGAATTTAGTTAATAGATTTGGTTGTATGGATTGTGTTGATAAATTTAATTGAAATTAAAAAATCAAGTCTTTCATTAATATATTAATTTGGGGAAAAAACTTTTCCTTTGTTTTGACTTTATTTTCAAATAGATTTTTGTTCGAATAGAAAAACAGAAAACAGTATGAAAAAAATTTATTTATTCTCTCAAATGGCTTCTTATATGTCTCCTTAAAAATCTTCTAGAGAGCTTTACTTAAGACTTAAATATATTTAATCAATACATATTCCATATCGACAATTTTATCTTTGAAAAATTGTTGGAAAAACTTTATACAAAATGCGTAAAAACTTGAATTAAGTTCAATTAATTCATATTTCAATTCAAGAAATTCAAGAGAATCATTTCAAAATGCAACGCATAAAAACGGAAAACCGCAGACAAGCAGCAAACAATAGTAATTTTTTATTATTATTATTATGACTATTATTATAATTTTTTTTTTTTTTTTTTTTTCTTGTTGCATAAAAAACATTTTTGCAAAAGTATAAACAATTTTTCTTTTCCGACTCAGCGTGTTCTTGTCGCTCTACTGACATTTAATTTTTACATTTGTCGCCCGCCACAAATGCAGCATAACAAAGGTGTGGGTCCAAAAGCTTTTATATGACAGTATATGTTCGCATATTTTTTTGTGTATGTGTGTGTTTGTGTGTTGTTTTTTGTATATGCTTGGCAGACTTTCCGGCAATTTGTATTGCCGTTTGTCTGTCTGTCTGTTTGCTGTCATTTATTGTCTGCATTTAAATTTTTTTTTTATTGCATAGTCTTGATTTGTCATAGTTAAATACATGTCTTTCTTATTTTATGGTTATTTTTTGTTTTTCTTTGAACGTGGTTTTACACTTTAAAAACGTGTCCTCGTTCCCGTCTACACGTGCATTTATATATAATTGCGCTATTAATTAACGTTACATGCACGTCGCTTAACGTGTGTCACAAATGAAAAATTTTCCACAAACGTGCTTTTCCGTTCTGCTTGGTGGCATGCAGCAATGAAATATATAAAGCAAAATAGTAGCATACCTTGCGGAGCATGGACAATTTTGCAACGTTATGGTGCAGAACTTTAAGCTGAAAGAAGAAAGCTTCTGCAGCAACGACGTGAATAATCTTAAATTTATTAAGTGTGATATAAAGATATCAGCAAGTTGGCAAGTTGCGCGCTACTTATTTAACACTGTGCACCTTAAAGTATGCAGCATATTTTAACTACTCTACTCAAGCCAGACCATTTACATATAAGCCACAACATGACATTGAGGTGTTACGCTTATGAAGCCTTGTTCTGCGAAATAATGTTTATGATGTTTTAAGAGTCTTAAAGTACGCTTTATTGAAGAAGCAGCACAAAGCACAAAGGTGCTGCTTACAACTTATTGTAGCCACATAATGTCTAAAAGTAGGCTGCTAAATTTTTAGATACTTAGCAGCTCTAGGCTTGTGTACCAAATTGTTGTTACTTGTAAGTTAAGTCGGCTTTCTTGTGTTATGTTGTCTTTTGCTTAAGGCCTTAAATAATTTTGGAGGTTGTGCGGCAAACAACAAGGTAGGCAACAAAATTATTAATGACATCATTTAACACCTTAACACGCGCCAACAAAATAACACAAGTAAACAACAAAAAGCACAAAAAGCATATAACTCGTACATATAAAGCTCAGGCATGTCGCGTCTATTTTTTTGTGTTTTTCTTTTTTATAACATTACAAAGATTTTCCCCTTCACTGTCTTCTGCACTCAACATCACAACATTTTAACATTTTATGTTCGAATGATTGATGTGCTGGAAATGCTGCTGAGCCGCTGTTTTGCTTGTTGTGTTCTTTTTATGAGTTATTCTACCATTTTAACCATATATAATTTCTATTTTAACCATATGTTCAATAGCCGCAGGATATGTATTTTTCTTGTTATACATTTCGACTAAGTAACATGAGCGATTGAAGTTGATGCTCACAAGCAGCATGCCAGAGGGATGATCATTAGAAGGGCTCAATAATGGAGTAGAGCATTGAATTTGTAAAGCATTGAAAATGGCTTGAGTTTGTAAAGTTTCATTGTTTGCATGGCTTTGTTATTTAAACTACTTACCTTATAAATTTTAATGCATTTACTTTTTATTTACTGCACCAATTTTTACTGCACATAATAATTTTATCGTTAATGTAGTCACTACTGCCATAATCAGTTGTTTTTGAATTGATGATTTCTTCAAATTATTAAAATACTTAAATACTTGAAATAAAAAAAACCAGCAAACATTAAGACTTTTAAAAGACTCTTTCAAGACTCATATAAATAAGGTTTTATCGTCATAATGCGCTCAAAAAAAATCTCTTTTATGGGTACATTTTCGTATGTTGTGAGCCCCCAAAATATGATTCATAATAATGACTGTTTTATGAGTCTTTTGGACTCATAGCAATGACAGTTTTAAGACTAATTTTTAATACTCTTTCAAGACTCATATTAAGTACTTTTTTAAGACTCATATTTAGTACTCTTTTAATACTCGTATTCAATACTTTAAGACTCATATAAGAAGTCCTTTTGCAACGAAGATTTGTTGAAGTTTAAAAGAATTCTCCGAAAAGCGACGCCAGGATAGCATGTGGCTATAAAGGACCGTTACAAAGTTTTATACATTTAGAAAAAAATATGCTCGATTAAGTTCTTATTTATTTATTAGAAATGGTGCTTTTGTAACAATCCGATTCTATTATCTCATAAAACACTCGTATATAAGACTCTTTTATGTGTCTTCATTATGATTACGCATATATCAATCAATAAACGATCATTTTATGAGTCTTTTTTTATGAACAATTCTATTTCCATCATTTTTAGGACTCTTAAATGAGTGTCTTCTATGAGTACTCATACAGCAGATACAATAATGAGTACTTTATGAGTCTTATTTTTAAAATCATTTAACAGTCATATTAAAGACTCTTTCATGAGTCCTTTTAATGAGTCATCATTAAACATGCATAAAATACACTCTTTTTAGAGTCATTTTTTGGAGAACCTCATAAAATGTTTGCAGGGTACTTCCAAACACTTCCAAAATTGTCGACGCGTCGTAAGTTAAGCTACGACAATTTTGAATTGACGACACTGAAGACGACGCGCGTTGACAAACGTGAAGTCGACACCAAGCAGTCTACGCGACACATCACTGACGGTCAACTTAACACTTTAAATGCGATAAAAAAGCAAATTACACTGGTTTACAGCCAATATGTACTTTGAATGCCACTATTATTTTCTCATGTAAAATCGGTCGCTAATTCCGAAAAATTTTTTTTTTTCTGTCACTCCGTTTTCGAGATATTGCCCACTGTAGGGTTTTCAACGAAAAAAAAAGTTGGTTCCACTTAATTGCATATATCTCCTGAACCAACAACAGTAATCAAACAAATGATATATCAAATAAAAGCTAATACAATTTCTTACAAACAATGCCAACATCATTTTTTGGTCGAGCTGTTAGTTTTGGCGGAATTAATTCAAATATCGGGGATTTTTTTTTATTTTAAGAAAAATTTCCAAAAAAAGACAAAATTTCGTTAAGAAATCAAAATATTTTGTTACTTTTGATATTTTTTACTAAGAGCCTTAATTTTTCCAAAAAAAATAAGCTATTGTTGAAGAAAACCTATTGAGAAATTAAAAAATTGTGTTCAATGGAACGAAAGAACCCAAATGGTGTGATTATCAATTTATGCATTTGGACTTATTTTATTGCCAAAAAAAAAAAAAAAGAATTAAAGGTTGTTGTTATAAAATCATATATTCTTAATTTTTATTGTTCTTTTAATAATTTACATTATTCGTCGCCCATCATTCCTTTGTCCCAAAATCCTTGGTACCGATTCTCAATTACTTTCATCTGTTAGTGGAATCTTTCCCCATGTTCGTCGCTCTCGTCACCGAGATTCTTCGCTTTCTTTGTCTAACGCCTTGACAGTGTTTTTCATAAGTCCAAGTTTGATGTGCAACGGTGGGAGAATTATTTTTTCCTTTTTGACGAGTGGAACGTTTTTGACGTTGCTCTATCCAACTTTCGGCTCAATTCTTTCTGACCAGTCCTTATTGTAATAGTGGTGTTCACTTGCTCAACTATCCCACTTGCATAGAAAACAGCAGTACTTTGTGTAGCCACTCTGTAAACCACAAAGCATACCAACGACTTTGAGATCAGAACATATTTTCCAGTCGTGTTGTTCATATTTAATACATGTCAATAGCTTCGCCATTGTTTCGTACGTTTCCTTTGTGTTGACTGCATGTGCGATCGGAATCGATGGCTTTTTGTTTTGTTTTGTTTATATGAAGTAATACCGCCTTCAAGATCACTTTGCTGCTAGCAATAAACAAACGCCACTCTTTGGGAATGTACGGCTGACCAAAGGTATTAAATAAGCCAGGAATGTCTACGCAATAGCAGATATTGTCATTCTTAGTAATGTGTATAGCAAACGGTTGTTCACGATTTCTGTAGTATGTCACCTTAACATCGGGTCTCAAAAAGTTGAATTGTTGCAAACGAGAACCATGCAATTCCGATTTTTCCTTTGACAGTTCCAAATCTCTTATCCAATCATTCAGCTGCCCTTGCGATAAAAGGTGAGTTGTGCTTTCAGTTGTAATAGTACTACCACCTGTGGTTCCTTCCGACTCCACTGAATCTACGGATTTTCGATTGTTTTCACGTGTTGAATCGGGTTAAGTAGGATATGGAACTTCGTCAGAATGAGATACTGGCAATGAAACATTCGGGACAGTGGCGTTTATCACTCGTTTGTGTTTTCCAACACCAGTCACTTTGGCCAGACAAAACTAGCAATCGTTTAGGTGGCAAAACGGTTGTCTCCAGATCATCGGAACATCGAATTTCATGTATCGTTTTTTACCCGAGCTCCATTCAGACAATATTAATTTGCACGATTGACAAAAAATACTTGGCGTCCATGATTTACCAATGTTCTTAGCCGCAATACCAAAATAATGAAGATATGACATTTGCAGTAAATTCGTAAAATTGACTGGTTTCTTTTCGAAAGTAAATTCACCGCACACGTAGCAGAAAATATCTGGGTAGTTTTCACACTGGAATTCTCGCAGTCTTTTGCTCATTTTATTTTGAAGTATATCTTATTTTTTCCTTTCGTTACAAATTATGCGTCCGTTTGTTTGCCACGTTTTTTAGTATAATGCATGAATGTTTTTGCTTTTATGAATCTCGAAAGTGCTGCAGGTACAATAAAGGAAGGTAGGTCCACGACTCAGAGAGCGACCGCCGAAACTGTCAAAAAAACACAAAATAAGTATTCACATGGCAAAATAAAAACAGGTAGGCTCTCTTTCTTTTAGCCATAAGTCTCGAAATCAGACGTTTTGCTGTGACGGTTTCGACGGTTGCATTCTCAGTCGTGAGCCTACCAACCCTTGAATTGATTCCTATGAACAATAAAAATGAAAAATAAAAAATTATAGTACAATAACCCAATTTATTTATATGACAATAAAATTTTTTAAAAAAACATAACTTGGGTTTCATTTCGTTCCATTAAACACAACTTTTTCATTTCTCAATTGGTTTTCTTCAACAATAGCTTATTTTTTTTGGAAAAATAAAGACTCTTAGTAAAAAATATCAGAAGTAACAAAATGTTTTGATTTCTTAACGAAATTTGCAACTATTTTGTCTTTTTTTTGGAAATTTTTCTGAAAAATAAAAAAAATCACCGATATTTGAATTAATTCCGCCAAAACTAACAGCTCGACCAAAAAATGATGTTGGCATTGTTTGTAAGAAATTTTATTAGCTTTTATTTGATATATCATTTGTTTGATTACTGTTGTTGGTTCAGGAGATATATGCAATTAAGTGGAACCAACTTTTTTTTCGTTGAAAACCCTACAGTGGGCAATATCTCGAAAACGGAGTGACAGAAAACAAAAAATTTTTTTTCGGAATCAGCGACCGATTTAACATGAGAAAAGAATGCTGGCATTCAAAGTACATATTTTCTGTAAGCCAGTGTTATCATAGTCGGGCTAGGCCGACTTAAGACTTTCTTACTTGTTTTTAATATACATATCACTCATTTACTTCAAGGCTGTCATAACTCAAAAAAGTTGATTTTTGAGTTAATGATGCGGAACTATTTTTTTATATCGCGCTTCATATTTTGTACAAAATTATTATTATAAACTATTATTACATTGTTACCTTGAATGCTATTCGCGTTAGAAGAGAATATTTTCTCTCTTTTCTATGTCTTTGTCAACCGAAACATGACGATTTTAAACTTTGTGGTCGACGCTGAGCCCATTTCTCAGCGCTGGCGAACTAAACGGGGAGTAAAACCGATGAAACACTAATGAAACGCAGCGAATTCATGCAATTAAATAACTCACCATAAGTTATGGTGAAATGGTTTGAGTCCAAACTAACGAAACTTACCAAACGGACCTAACGAAGAAGAACATCTAATCATCAAAGTTTGAGAATAATTTTCTGAATTGAAACTACATAAGCAGATTTCAGAGCAATATGGCGAATTGAAACGGGTAGTAAAACCGAACTAAAAGGTTTAAAACCTCGGAGTTTGTGCTTCTATTGCCTAACTATTGCCCCACTAAAATTTTTGGATAAAGATTTTTACAATAAATAAAAATTAGTGGTATGGTATGATGGATGTAGTTTGGTCAATTGTTGGTAGAAAACCTTAGAACTTTTCGAAATTGTATTAAAACCGATGAAATCTACTCTTTTACTTAAACTTTTTTATTTATACTACATTTAAGAGTTAACCACTTTAAACTCCACTTTTTGGGTTAAAGTTTCACTTATACCGTGCGTAGCTTCCACACACATAGTTTTTTTTTTTAATTTTCGTTCGGTAATTGATAAAAAGATAAGTAGGCGAGAGATAGAAATCAATCGAAACAAGTGTTGTATGTTTGCTGAAAGCTAATCAACATTCTAATTTGAATCTGAGGCCAGTGTTATGCCTCAGTCAATTCGAGTTATTAGGCAATCTTATTCCACAAAGATTGATTCCTACCACCAACTAAAACTCTTAAGCCGTAAATATTGAAGAATTTTAAATATCAGTTGATTAGATATAAGGAAAGAACTGACTGAAGAAAGGTTAAAGCATAAATCTATGGCCTGATCAAGATTCGAACCCTGAACCTCTGCTTTTGCAGTCAAGCACGCTTACCACTTGACTACTGAAGCCGCCTTTTGATACTAAAAACTTTCAGAACTGCAAAAAAAAAATATATTATAATTTTAAAAAACGCTTTTGCGTAGAGCAATCTGAAAATAAGTAAGTATGTTATTGAACTTAGCATGAACTTTAAAATATTTTCTACAGTTTGAGCCTCTCAACTTGACTGATCAAGTTGACTGACTCTTTTTAAGATGTCTGATCAAAAAAATTATTTCTACATGTTGATTTTAAATATAAAAACAACCAAATTTAAAATTGTTCTTTAGTCGAAGTCGAAATAATATTATTGAATTATGTGCAAAAATATTTTAACTGATTTTTAAGCTCAACAAAATGTTGTACATGAATGTCCAAACATTTGTGTGAATGAATGAAAAATGACTAAGTGTAGAACTTATCGCATGGCTACAACAAAAGTGAAATAGCTCAAAATTTTCAAACTATTCAGCAGCACCAAAAAAAAAAAAAAAAAAAACAGTTTGGTTTTTCATATAAAACAAAGAGAAAGAACGATATTTCAAAAGCGAAGGTTAAAAAAGTTGTGTACAAAATGTTGCTAGTCGATTGAAAAGTTTGCTGCGAAATTTTTACATTTTGAGTTGTTTCGCTTTCGTAGTTCAAATGCAATGTCTTTACAAAAAACTATGCTTGCAAATATCTTTTATATATGTGCATATATTTGTATATATATATATAAAATACATATGAAGCAAAAAAGGTTTATGTGTATGTTTTTGGCTTATTGAAAAATTCCTGAAATGTGGGTTAAGCAATTTCGACATGCCTCATCATCATTATCATTATTTTCATTATTATCATCATCATCATCATTATCACCATTATCATCATCATCATCATCATCATCATCATCTTCAGCGTCATTGTCAACATAATCGTGTTTGTATGTGTTCGACTGGATCACACATAAGTATAAGCTTAACGTTCTTATCTACAATGTTGTTGTAACAAGCATGTCCTTTGCACGCCTTAGCAGCTAAAAAGGACATTCGACCTTGGCAACCTCGTAACATCAAGTGTCTCATATACATATGTATTTATGCTAGTATTATATTTCAATGTATATAGCAGGTAATGTATTTTCGCTATAAATCATGGCTGCCGCATTGACAGCTGTGGGTGGTTGCGTTCATAGTGCAGAGGTTTAATTCACACAATCTCACTCCACAGCTTCGATTACTATTATTTTTGAGTGCTCATTTGGAAACAAAAAAAACAAGAGATATAGTTTTTTTTTTATAGCATTTTTTGCGCTTGTACTGTTAGGATTTCTGCCAATTAGCTAAGATTTGTCTTTAAGTGCTGCTTTTGAAAAAAAAAGCTTTTATTGGGTAACTTTGTCATTTGATGCGTGGTTCCTTTTTTTTTTTTTTTTGCTTTTGGCATTTAATTACGTTGTTTTTATACTAACTCAGAGAGAGAGGCAGTAAATTTTAGATTTTGTGAGATTTTATTTTGTGTCTTATTTTTTTTTTTTTTTATTTTGCATCATTTGCAATTGACGTTTTTACTTGCTGTCCAATGCCTGATGGCACTTATTTAATTTATTTTATTATTTTTTTTTCTCTGCTCTCTAGGCTTGGTCACAGTGTTGACCATGTTGTGTGTGCAGGTATATTACAAGTCAATAGAAATAGCTTTTAATGCTCTGTGTTAACATGCTCCCAAATTTAATTTCAATTCTAAGAACTTATCAAAAAAGCAAATTTTGTACTTTACTTGATATACTATAAATAAATTAAATAATTTAATCAGAGATTGATTTTCCCTCCAAATAGTTTGGATTTTTTTTTTTTTAAATTGAAAAAAGTAATTTAATGCTGAAATGTAGTTAAAATTTGGCAAAATCTTGAAGTCATAAAATAATCAAATATTTATAGCAGCAGCATTTCAAAAACGATAAATATTGCATATCTTATACACTTTTGCCTCAGTGATTGACAACTTTCATTATAAAACCAGACATCTTATTAGGCAAATATCTTGATTATTCACTTAAGCGATTAATCAAAATATTGCTTGAAAAAGCAGCTTGATTAATCAATTAATGCACAGTTCATGTCAAGAATGCATGTTAGATAAATGTTAAGGAAATTATAGATAGATAGAAGATAGATTGTTCCAAGATTAATTACAATAGCATGTCTTAATATGGAATGTTTATTTATGTTAGTAATTATTTTGTTTTTCTGATATATTTTATTTCAATAATAAACTTGTCTAGTTTGATTAACAGTGACAGCTAATAAATAAAAACAAAACTATTGCTTGTTCTCTTGAATATTGACCAGTGAACCACGAACGTGCATTTGGCGAAAAGAAATTATTTTGCGGAGATTTTTCTTAAATAAATTCATGTTTTCGAATATGTTATATGTGAGTACCAAAAAATACGATTTTTTTTTTTGCTCAAGCTTTTCTTGCAAGTTTATGTGAAGTATATTTGAGATTTTTTCAAATTTTGTGGAACAGATTATCGGCTTTTCTTTAAAAATGTTCCCTAAAAATCAGGTTTTTCGGAGATTTTTAAAATTTCAAGCGAATTTTTAATAAGAATTTCAAGAAATTCGTCAATAACAGACATTTTTTACGTGTTTCTATTCTTAACAAATTTATAATCGATACACCAACGAACGTTTAAGCCAACAGTTACAAAGCTCTAAAGGCCTTAACTTTGGAACGCCACAATTAAAATCAAGATTCGATTTTTTCAAATTGCATAGTTGAAAGTTATGAAGCGATTTTAGCGATTTAGCGACGATAGAATAACGTCTTAAAGAGCAGTTTGTATGAGCTCATTTTAACACGTTTTTCAAGGTCATGCAACTTTTTTGGCTAATACTTTGGGGTATACCTACAGCCTTTAATACTCATCATTCAAAGATAATATATATACTAACATATCAGAAATATTATGCGCTGAATGAATATTTAATGTTGGCTTTTGTCACTTTTATATTAAAGTCACAAAATAGTAAAATATAAGAAGAAAATTTCATGTTTTACGAAAATCAATCATCAGCTGCGTAGATGTGCCTGCTGCTTTCTTTGTTTTTGTTTCGTTGCTTGTGCTTGTATTGTTTTTGTTTTGCATGAAATGATTGGTTCGTATTGGTACCACTGTAAGCATTAGTTCGCATTGGGTTTATGTATGCACTAATGTTCTAGTTACCTAAGTGCTCTATTTTGTCACGAGAGGTCATGAACTTCTTTTCAACTCAGTCAATGAACTCAAACTATCAAATTTAACGAAATGGGTCTGTGATCCGGTTAGATTTAGCTCTTATGAAAAAACGAGTTGGACCATATTTCGATTTATGCTTTTACCCAATAGATGGCGTAACAGTTTAATTTTTGTCTTTAATGCAAATTAATTTGGATCCCACATCCCACTAGCACTAGCCAGCGTAGTTTGCAAACTATACATCGAACATAGACGAAAGTGTAGCTCGTAAACTAAATATCGGACAGTGACGAGAGTGGCACTAATGGAAAGAACATGTGCTCAGCGTAAAATATAGTTATTATACGATTTTTTTACAAATCGGTGTCTTAGTTTTATTTTGAAATTAGTAGTTAAACTGACTGTAGCTCGCAAACTATATATCGGGCAGAGATGCAAATGGGACCAATGGAAAGTGCATTTGCTTCGCCTTCTTTTCAACTAAGTCAATGAAGTCAACCTATCAAACTTAACGAAATGACCGAAAAAATTTGACATTTTGCTTGTTTCCTTTTGCTTGCTCATTTAATCATGCTAACTTTTAACATTTTCTTTGTTTTGGTCTCGAAAAGTAGACCATAATTAAGTGTTATAAATTTATTTGTTTATTTTTCGGAAGATCAATAAAAAATACCTACAAAATGGACAAAACAATCTACACTTACGATACTACACTTACGATACTTTCGAAACTGTTTCCTTTTTTTTTCGAGAAGCTGACTCAAAAACGTAAGAAAGTGTCTCTTTTTGACCAATTTTTGCTTGGAATTCTAAAATTCTTCGATAAATCTGAATTAGGAAATCCGATTAGCGCGACCTATAAACCTCTTCGAAAAAAATTTGAAAAAATCTCAAAAATACTTCAACCCTCTGAAATTCGAAAAGAATGTTTCTTTTGATACACCCTAATGTTGAGTCCAAAAATCTTGTGCTTCACTAAAAATCTAAAACTGCATTAAATAAATATTTTAATTTTTGAAAGCTTTTGAAACTACAATAAAAGTTTAATTATTCAATTATGAATAATGCGTTTATTTATAGCAATATATTCAGAAAACAGGGATGAAACTAGATATTTTGAAGTGCCAAGATCTTAAGTCGCGCTGAGACATTCTTTTGTAGAGAATAATCATATGGTTTCTTGTTATCATTTAACGAGCATTTCATAGTAACGATTATTTCGCTTCACCTTTAAGCTTTGTTCTTTAAGTCAAGACACAAAATCAAGATAGAATGCAAAGTCAAGACATGAACCATTTGCTTCGTTTCTTACTTAAATTTTTTATACCAAAATGATGCCAACTTTACTCTGCTTAACAGCTATTCAAAAATAATTAAGATTTATAAAAAGTATGCAAAGTCACGCTACTAAAGCGATATCACTTCACGATTTCGTATCTTTGGGAAATAGTGTTTGAAATCAAATAAGAATATCTCAATTTTTCAATAATCTGACACTCAGGCTTGAGATACATACATCCCTGAAAGATTGTTTACCAAAGTTCATTAATTTGGTGCAATGCTTTGTACATCAGGGTAAAAAAATATAACTCGTGGTCTTGTTAAATGAAAGTCAATGCTGTATGCTTGTTTTGCGCAGCATTAAGATACAATTTAGTGGATTCTTTTTCAGCATTATTTCTTAAATTTTCTACTTTTTGCAAACTTTTATTGACTTAATCGTATTGCGGAAAAAACGGAAAATTTTGAAATATTTATGTGCAGCAAAACATTCATGCCGGCCATTTACGTTTAATCCTAGGAGATATAACTAGGTCTGTGCAGACTTTTCGCATATAAAACTGCGTTCAACTTTTTTGTTTTCCGTGTTACAGACGAATATGCCCATGACTTTCTCAAAGCAGCTTCAGCGAACACAATGATAATGAAATTGGACTACTTTTTGTGTTTGGATTGGATCTATTCGATATGCCAAAAATATATATAGGTCTGTGCAGACTTATGGAAAATTTTTCAAATTAACGTTGAGGCAGCCTGTTGGAACATGTTTTGTCTTGTATTGGAGTTTAATCCAAATTATATGCCGCTTAAAGAAGATGCTGCTTCTGATGCTGAGGTTTATATTGAAATTGAAACAGATGAGCTATATGATGATGTGGATTTAGAAAAATTCTACAAAGTCGATACAGGCTTGAAGCTAACAAAATTAATGAGGAGCCACACGAGTTCAACTGAAGCACCAGTTTGAAAATTTCGTTCAAAGGATGGAAAAATTTTGTAAAGTGCTGCGCCGCCTACAATAAGGCTTTGTGCTCATAACTTCGCCAGTGATCATGGGTAAAGGATGGGTGAAGGACCGGCTCCAGTGATCATGCGAAACCAAATAACCATTTTCAAATTGCGCATCCCACCCGAGATGATTAACATAATTGTGCGCAAAACTAATCGAAAAGACCAGGAGCTATGCCGTTTATAGAATGGAGACAATGCTAACATAATATCGAATAACATTAGCCTAATTGTTGTTGTTTTTTTTTTGGGTTCTTTTTCAAACATAATGAAAAACAAGTAAAGAAAGTCTAAAGTCGGTCTATGCCGACTATGAAATACCCTAAACCCATTTTTCAAAAACAAAAATATTTTTATTGTAAATGCCCATATTTGATATCCATTTAAATGTTGATGAAAAATTTACACATACCAAGTTTTATTCCTGTAGCTCATAGTTAATGCCTTTATTGTGCTTTCGCTATGGGAGATGGCCGTGTTCATGGACGGATTACTCCCAATTTTTGTACACACCTTAGTTTTGGTATAAAATAAATACATACCAAATTTAATTTCTCTATGACAAACAAAACCTTATTTATTGAGTTATAAACTTTTTGGGTTGTATGGGAGGTAGGCGTGTCCGTGGGCGGATGACGTCCATTTTTCAAAACCATCTTTGTCTTGTCATAAAAAACATGTGTGCCAAATTTTAGCTCTGTAGGTTAAACACAGGCTTATTTATTGCGTTTTCAATTTTTGGGTTGTATAGGAGGTGGGCGTGTCCGTAAGCGGATGACGTCCATTTTTCGAAGACATTTTTGTGTTGGTATAAAACACATACACACCAAATTTTATTGTTGTAGGCTTATTATGAGCTGAGTTATGCAGTTTTCAATTTTCGCGTTGTATGGGAGGTAGGCGTGCCCGTGAGCGGATGATGTTTTTTTTTTAAAACCATCTTTGTTTTATTATAAAAAACATATGTGGCAAATTTTAGCTCTGTAGGTAAAACAGAGGCTTATTTATTGCGTTTTCTATTTTTGAGTTGTATGGGAGGTGGGCGTGACCGTGGGCGGATGCTACCCATTTTTTAAAGGCATCTTTGTGGTGATATAAAACACATACTTATCAAATTTTATTGTTGTAGGCTTATTATGAGCTGAGTTATGCAGTTTTCAATTTTCGCGTTGTATGGGAGGTGCAGAGGTATTGTATTCAATAGTGCAGATCCCTGGGTGCATGTGACCATGTGTACCAAGTTTCATCCAATTTTTTCAACTCATCCTTCTTATCCTGTGTTTACGGACAACACACAGACGGACGGACGGACGAACGGACATGAATAGCTCGACTCACGAGGTGACGCTGATCAAGAATATATATGCTTTTCTATACCGGACTCTTTTTTTTTTCAATGCGTTACAAACGTTTGTGGTGACCATGGCATGCAAGTTAGGTGTGTGGCTTAGCATACTCGGAGCCTGAGTTTGATCTACAGTCGCTGCGAAAAGTTTTTTCAATAAAAAAATTTTTCTGATTGCTCACCTCCTCTCTGCAGACAATGGCAAATCTCAGAGAGTAAATACTGCCATTTAAAGCTTCTTGAGAATATGAACTTTATCCGTTCAGAGTCGGCATAAAACATGTAGGTTCAGTTCTCGGTCAATTGTGTGGAAACATGTAAGAACACACACAACACAATTGATCATAAGAAGCTCGGTCAAAGTACTTTCAAGGGCTGAAATGGCCAATTTGTTGTTTTTTTTTTTACTAACGTTTGCCAAAGTTAATAGATTCTGACCTTTCAGGTTTTGGAAGTAAAAATTACGAACTATGTTGATTAGACCGTTTTGTTAAATCGAATTTTTTTTATAATTTTGTATTTAGTAAATATTCTTAAGATTCTAAGAATTTCATGGACAAGTTCGTACGGATTCAAAAGTTACAGCCGGATTAGTGAGAGCGCATTTTTATTTTTCCTTGCATTTTTCTTTGTTCGCAAACTTTGAACGCGTTTATCTCGAAACCATGTTTTTCCTACTGGTTGCGGCACTCTTTTTTGACGAATTTTTTTTTTATATTTTTTTTAAACTTGATTCGCTATAGCATGACACGGGTTTTTTTTAATTTTTTTTCGATTTTTATGAATTTTTAAAGTCAATATTTTTTTCGAAAAAAAACACACTTTGAAATTTGGAACACCACCAAAAATTGAAAAAAATTTTAAAAAAAAAAGCTCATGTCATACGATAACCAATTTTGTTAAGATTTAAAAAAGTTATTTTTTTTCAGATCGGACAATTTTTGCGACTCCCAGCGCTGCACCACGAGGCCCCGTTTTTTTCTCAGCCGCCAGTTTGGAGCTCTTAAAAACCATGTTGGAGTGAAAAATATATTTTTTTGAATTTTTTTTTTTGTAATTTGTGCAATTCTCTACAATAATTTTGGAAAAATGTTTGTTTGTGACTGAGTTATAAATTTTTAAAAAAAGGTCTGTTTCCTCTGCCGCGAATGCTATGTCCTTCCTAACATCTAGTCTTATTAAAACATAATTGGATAGCAACAATCTTTGACACAGCATGGTTGCCAAAGTATTTGTTTTGATACGCTCACATAAGAATTATAATACCTAAATAATGCAAAATAGCAGCATTAAGTATCATCAGCCACACATAACGCTAACAACCTGTTATCTAAATAAGGATAGCCTAAAAATAGAAAAACAATACCACTAACAGGAAACAAATAAAGTCACCGCCTTTGCAAATATTGAAAATATTTGGTTTATGGAATGCGTTGCCTTAAATATCTTTGACTTGTTTAAACTTGAAAAGTTAAAAGCAGCATTAAATGTCTTTGAGAGAATGTAAACAATTTAGGATAAAGAGTAGTTAATAAATATATTGGTGGAATTCTACAGCAATGAAATAATCTGGACAGAAATGCTATGATTTCAAGTAAAAGGCATGCTTTTGTGAATGTGCCAAAAATTAAAACAAAGCCTTAAAGAAGGCTGAAAAGCAGTCCAGAAGCACTCTACATAAAAGTATTTTAAAAGTTGAAGAATGTTTTAGAGAATATTTAAAAAAAAAACTCAAAAGTTTATACAGAGGCAAAATGGTGGAATTGAAAATACAAGAGAAATATTTCAATTAAATATTTGTAACAAGAAGTATTGATATACAATGTATTTCTTATAACTGGATAAGACTTGAATTATGCTAAAATTAAATTTTGATTTATAACAAAAAATTTACTGAACATTTTCAATAAGAATACAATTTATTCTAAATATGCGGTAGCTTCAAATTTCATTTCTTTACCAAGCATTGCCGGCAGAAATAATGAGGACGAAAGAAGCATTAAGTCAAGACATCAGGATAACAGAAAATATTGATAACAAATTGAATGACTTGACATTCTGTGGCAGTGAGCAGCTGTATTGCATAAAAAACTTTGCTGTTAAGAATACATAAAATGGTTTTATAATGCTTGAAAATGTTTTTCAACTCACTTCCGCCCATGTGAAATTTAATAAAGCAGCTCAAAGAACAGCTGTTTTGGCTCAACGCAGTATAAGTCATCACAAATATAGCAAAACTATTTCCAAGTTAGTTCTAGAATTTTGTTTTTTTTTTTAAATAAGCTTAAAATAAAATTTAGTCGCCTTTGCTTACCTGCTTGCAGCTTCGATTTTGGACAGTATTATATTAATGTACTGGCATTTTCTAGTAATACGTTTTGAGAATATGATTTTTCACTTTAGTATTTTTTTTATTTTTACTATTAAAAAATAACTTTAGTTTTATTAAATTGTCACTTTTTCACATAATTCTGAGCTTTTCTAATACTTCTTTACGTCAATTTCACTCACTCATCACTGTTTGTCAGCGTTATTATTGTTATTATTATTATTATTTTGTTTATTTTTTCTTTTGATTTCTTCTATACACCCACTATATTATTATACTCCGTCAATATTTTTTTTGTTTTTTTTTCTTTTTACAGCATTTCTACACATTTATGACACACACAATTGAGTTAATCCAGAACACGCTAAGCTTTAAGTGCCGAAGTAAGTTTCGAACTTAATGCAAACTTTTTTCTAAGCTGAATAATATATTTTCTTTGTATATTTCATACAGGTTGTTTGAAGGAGCCACTTGCTTGTATTCATAGCTATTATCCTTGAGCTTTTTTATGGCTAAGTTGATGAAAACAGACGCACCCACACACATACACTTACATACAACGCGGTTGCTTTTATATGGAATTTTATTGTATTTATCTTTACCGAGCTTTGAATATTTTTGTCTGCTCTTGTCAGAATATATCCTGTTGGCACAGCGTGTATTATACGCGCGTCCTTATTTACGTTACAATACTTTCAATGCCGCACTAGTGAACCGACAAAGAGACGTTCGTCGACTGACTGAATTAGTGTCTCTCATTTGGCGCCGTTTGGAGCTATTTGGAGCTGTAAGGAGCCTTGCTTGCCGTGTGTCCTGCAAGAAAAAGAGCAGCAATGTGGTGAACAAAAAGCACAAATGGCAGAGCAAAAAATTATATGAAAGACTACAGAAATCTTTTATTATAGAGAGAAGCATATAGAGCGTAACAAGGATGAGAGTAAATAAATACAGGCAGACTCGAGGTAGTCCTTCCTTGAAGAGAAACGCATATAAAGCATAACAAGGATGAGAGTAAACAAAAACAGGTAGACAACACAATTATTAAGTAAATGTTAAAAGAGACTCAGTTCAAGAACAATGTGGTGAATAGGGCAAAGTGGTGAATTTGGCTCTTGTTAACAAATTTTTGAAACTAAACAACTCAAAAATTAAATTAAATTTAAAAGAAACTTATTTCAAGAGCATGCATATATGTTAAAAGAGACTCAGTTGAAGAACATAGTGGTGAATTGGACTCTTGTTAACAAATCTTGGAAACTAAACAACTCAAAAATTAAATTAAATTTAAAAGAAACTCATTTCAAGAGCATGCATAAATGTTAAAAGAGACTCGGTTCAAGAACATAGTGGTGAATAGGGCCTAATGGTGAATTGGGCTCTTTTGTTAACAAATTTTTGAAACTAAACAACTCAAAAATTAAATGAAATTTAAAAGAAACTCATTTCAAGAGCATGCATAAATGTTAAAAGAGACTCAGTTCAAGAACATAGCGGTGAATAGGGCCTAGTGGTGAATTGGGCTTTTTAGTTAACAAATTTTTGAAACTAAACAACTCAAAAATTAAATGCAATTTAAAAGAAACTCATTTCAAGAGCATGCATAAATGTTAAAAGAGACTCGGTTCAAGAACATAGTGGTGAATAGGGTCTAGTGGTGAATTGGGCTCTTTTGTTAACACATTGTTGAAACTAAACAACTCAAAAAAAAAATTAAATTTAAAAGAAACTCATTTCAAGAGCATGCATAGTGGTGAATAAGGCTCATAGAGATTAGAAAACAAATTTATAATTTTTTTTAAACAAATTATTTGGTGGATATGAGAAATTTGAAATAAGAGCGAATATAAGCAAATAAACAAGGTGGTAAAAGTATTCAGGTAAAATAAAATAAAACCAGACTCTGGTAAGCCACTCAAAACTAGAGATGATGTAAAAAAGAGACAAAACTTAAGAGTACAAATTTATGGTGGTGAATAAAACTCTCATAAAACAATTAATAATTTATTTTAAATATGAATATTATAGAAATAATACCATATCAAAGAGAAATTAGAGAGAATAAGAGAGAAAGTGGTGAAAATATGCTCTGCTTATTAGGAAACTTGCATGAAATGAATAAGTTTCTTATAAGAATATACAAGGACCTGCCTTAACTATAAGAGAACCAGCACTCACAATAAAAAAAAATGTCGAAACGCACGAAAATATTTTTTAAAGATATTAAAGAATCTTCTTTAACTAAGAGAGACCCCACACTCACAATAAAAAAGAATGTCGAAACGCACGAAAATATTTTTTAAAGATATTAAAGAATCTTCTTTAACTAAGAGAGACCCCACACTCACAATAAAAAAGAATGTCACATGCACGAAAATATTTTTAAAGATTTATTGCTTTAAATATGAATATTATAGAAATTAAACCATAACAAAGAGATATAAGAGAGAATGGTGAAAGTATTTATTCTTTATTAGGTGAATTGTGTTTAAGGTTATTATAAGAAAAATAAAGGAACCTTCCTTAACTTAAAGAGAACCGACACTTGTAATGAAAAAGAATGTTATACGGACGAACATTTGTTTGTTCTTTATATTACATATTTTGGTGAATTTCTGTATTCTAAAAACAGATAGTTTATGACACTCTAAGAGAAAGACAATTATTTGCTTCTCTCTCGTAATTTTAAGACGTGCTTGTTTATTTTACCATCAGTGAGCAACTATTTTATATTATTTAGTTTAATTTTGTTTGCGAGCACTATGTTAAAACAAGTGCTATTAAGAAAAACAGAGACGAGAGAGAAAGAGATAAGCAATGTGGTTAAATTATGGCAACAGAGAGTTATAAAAATCTTTCGGCAAGAAGATAAGAAAATAGCAATACCAGAAGCTTAAATTGGGATAAAATTATAACAGAAGAGCAGTCAGTTCAGAAAACAAAGGTTTTATAAAAACAAAGATTTTATAATTTTTTGAGTAATACACCAAAAGCAAACAAAACCTAAAAATATTTTAAAAACAGTTGAAAAAATGTCAAAAATACCCTATCAAGTATCTTAAAAGTGGATTTTAATTTGAAAGAAGAGCTTTCTCTTTTAATAATTTTGAAAATTGTGAAATAAGCCAGAGCCAAATTAAATTTTTTAAAATTTAAACAGAAAAAGATTTAAACAGAAAAAATTGAAAAAAACCGGCAGTTAAACCCAAAAGAACAAGCTATGGGTGTCATTTGTATACTTTACGCTCTTTTGGTATTAAAGATAGAGGTGAAAAAGAAAATTAAAAGAGACTTTGAATGGAATTAAGTAAGACAGGTAAAATTGAAATGTTTATAAGAGGTAAACAACAATACACCAAATCAAACATTTTAAAGAAAGAGAGAGAGAGAGAGAGAGAGGAAACATTCAAAAAATGTTGGATGAATATTTTGCTGAGAGCAAATAATTCCAAAACAGATACTAAGAGTTACACAAAGACTATAAAAGGGCGCAGGAAATAAATTTACATGGAAAAAGCAAACACATATTCTTCAAAAGAGATACCAAAAATGCAAGAGCCTTAAAATTTTAAATAAAGAACGCTCAACTTAGGCAAATAAAACGTATAAGAGATATCTAGAAAGTTTAAAAACTACAACTATGGTGAATATGTTTTTAATATGAGTACAGAAACAGAGAAGAGAGTATTTATGAAAAAAAGACCACAACATGAGAACAAAAAATTTTGGAAATTAATAAGACAAATTCACCAAAGCAAGTTTACTATTCAAAGAGAAAAATATAATAATAATGATAATATTTAAAACGAGCAAACAAACAGAGAATGTTAATTTAAGGTTTCTCTAACAAAAGAAGAATATTTTAATAATATATTAATATCTGATCAAATAAAGAGTGATTAAAAGACTTCAGAGATGCAGAGACTAACAATGTGGAGCACGAAATAAAACATACATTGGCAAGCAATGAAACAGGCTCACTTTGTGTTTTCATTCAAATGCTAGTTGCTACATGAATCTTAGTTTTCAGCAAAGATTTCAATGTCATAAAAGAGTGTATTGAAAATCAGACTCCCAATTCCGGTACATGATACCCAATTTACTTGTTTTTTGTTTGAACCAATTTTGGCGTACCCCAAATTGCAGTTTTGTGCATATTCTTATGAACTTTTATACTTAAGATCCACTAATGGTTGATATAAAAAGAAAATCAAGCCAATCAATTTTTTTTTTTTTTTGTTGATACAAAAACTTAAAAATGCAAATTTTCATTTTAGTCGACAAATGCTCTGACGAGATAAAGCAGTTTTTTCAACGTGAACACACGTGACCCTGAATGTGGCATGGTATCTGTCAAATTTCGATATCGTATATCATTTCATTACAAACAGTTAAGTTTTCTATGGTTTACTCTAAAAACTATCTTTTAAATTTAATGAATAAAAGTGAGAAATTTCCATTTAAGTTTGAAAATAACGTGGTTAATTTATTTGACTTAAAGAAACGTTGCATAATTTGTGAAAAATCGTAGACAATTTTGAAAATTGATATCTGTAATCAGCCAGAGGTTGTTTAACAAGTTAATAAGGAAATATCGAAAGGTTTAGTGATACCCAGCGAAAGAGCTGTTCTCTTAGAGATACATCCAGTGAAATATACTAATCAGACTAAAATGTTGGGTCAGGGTTGGCCGACGTGTACCGATAATGTTTTGAGAAGAACTTTAGATGACCCTCAGTTGGATTTCGAGGTTGTCCTTGATATTGAATAAAAGTCAAAGAGAAATCTTAGGAGTATTCATTGATTTATTTGGCCAAACAAGGCAATTAATTATTCTAACTGAAATTAATCTATCTTATGTTAGTTTTTTTAATTATTTCTTATTTTTGTATTTTTTTTTTTTTGTTTTTTTTTTTTTTGTGTTAAGGATTGAATTACAAAGTGGGCGTATCCGCGTCGTTTTATGAAACCGAATTGTTTGCTGGCTGTTGATGGGATTTTATCATAACGCAGATTAAATCGCAATTTATTATCTAAAACGACTCCAAGATCAACAATATGATTGACATTTTTAAGTTCTTATCATTAAGTGAGTAATTACATTAGTGATAAGATTTTTTCGGAAGAAAGTTATTCTTTAGCATTTGTTGACGTTTAGAAATAGCATATTCTGACTGTACCACTGCTCTAAATCAAGTAGTTTGGATTGTAAAAATGTAACATCAAGTTCAAAATTGATTACACGGTACATTTTTAAGTCATATGCGTACAATAGATGTGGAATATTAGACAAAACGTCGGATATGTCTGTCATAAAAATATTGAATAGAAGTGGGCCAAGATGACTTCCTTGTGGGACACCGGATGTGACAGAAATCTCTTTGGATAGGATACCTTGAAATTTGACAAATTGGGATCTACCATGAAGATAAGACTTAAGCCATTTGAGAAGGGAGCCTGAGATACCAAACTTTTCAAGTTTGTTAGCTAGGATATTATGATCAATGCGATGCAAAGCTTTACTAAATTTAATTGTTGTAGATTGCATCAACTCGATGTCCTTTTTCCATTTTGCCTAATACATCAGATACCGTAATCATAAGATCTGTGCACGGTTAAAAATTTTGGACTAGTTTTTAATCCAAACTTTGGTTTAAATTAATTTTGTAATCCTAAAAGTACTAATTTTTATTCCATATTTTAGTTTAATTTTTTTTTTAATCCGAAAAAGTTTAAATTTAAGACTATTTTTGGACTACAAATTTGTATTAAGGTAGTAATTTAAGGAAAAAGTATTTATGTTATTTAATAGCTGAATTACAATGTAGCATTGCCAGAGACAGCAGCTGTGTCAGTGGCAGCGGCAGTGATCAGTTGTTTCATATTTTACTGCCTGCTAATTACAATCTACCAGTGGCAGCGTCAGCATCAGTGAATGTTGAATTTTTCTAAGAAGTTTAATTATTTGCATGTTGGCAGTGAATTTAGAAATAGGGCTGACCTCGAATTTCTTAGTAGTTTAATTATTTGCATGTTGGCAGTGAATTTAGAAATAGGGCTGACCTCGGCAGTACAGCTTACTGCCATTGCTGCTATGTAAGTTTTAGCATTGATCAACAGTATTCCTAAAGAACAGCTGATCAATGCCACTGCCACTGACGCTGCCACTGCCGCATTGTTATTCAGGTATAAGATTGAAAACTACTTCTACTACGAAATTTAAGCTAAATATAATTCTAAATGTTGTTAAAGCATCCGAAAGTTATTTTTAATAAAATGAAATAAATTGTTTATTAAAATCTGAACCCAAATATTATTTTATACATTATTACAGTAAACAGTGTTTAAACCTTTGTGGATTAAATAGTAATCCCTTTTCGGATTACAATGTTTTAAACTTTTTTGGACTAAAATCCAAACCTTTTTGTATTATAATATTTTAAACTTTATGTGGATTAACAATGATTCCTTTTTGGATTAAGAATATTTAAACTTTTTGCGGATTAAAAATAAATCCTTTTTGGATTGAAAAATTTAAAACTTTTCATTGGATTAAAAAATAATCCTTTTTTTTGGTCGTGTCCTATATGTAATCCAAAAAAAATTAAAATTAAGTCCAAGATTTTAAACCGTGTGGTAGATGATCTACCTTTACGAAAACCATGTTGCTGTTCATTGAGTAATGGATTTATGAAACCTGTCAGTTTTTCACATATTATTTTTTCGAATAATTTTGGGATAGAAGATAAAATGGCAATACCTCTATAGTTCTCGACGGACCTTTTATCACCAATTTTAAATATTGGTGTGAGATGAGATGTTTTCTATTAAGAAGGAAAAACACCGTGATTAAGTGATTTATTGAAGATTATTTGTAAAGGCAAGAGCAGCTTATCTACGCACTGAATAAGTAAATTGGGTGGAATTAGGTCAGGATCTGGTCCTTTGTTTGGATCTAGCTCAATTAGCTCAATATAGCTGCATATATTTCATCACTTGTTAGTTCGATGTGATTGATTTCAGGTCATAAAAGAGACAAACTCTTTCGCACCAAACTAAGTAACTAATAAATCAACTGAATAAGAAAAATTTTAAAATTTTTTGAATAAAAACAAACAAGTTCAAGCATACATATCGTATTCGATGGTGTTTACTTCATCAAACGCAATATTATAAAGGAAAAACAACTGAAACGGTCTCGAATATATGGAATAACTTCAGCCAACATTTTAACAGAATATAACAATATTATTAACCGAGTTAATGTTTGAAACAAAATTCTAAAATGTATCAATTATTTAAATGTAAAATTATTTTCCGTTTCAAGGCATCCACCGAATCACAAAAATTAATTAAGCTTAAGCTATTGTTGAAATCACTACACATACATCGTAAAGGGTCATGAAGGGCAAAATTTGAAGTGCACTGGCTCAACTTAAAAAGCACAAAATGTCTAGATCCTCTTCTTGGGATGTTAAAGTTAAGAGATGAGAGAATATATTGGGAGTCAATATCACCACAAAGTAATTTATATAGGAAGGTAACATTAAGCACCATTCTTCTGCTTCTCAAGAAAGGTAGTAAAATTTGCTTAAGGCGAGTTTCATACGAAGGAAGAATAATATCTGGGTTCCTACGATTATGACGTAAAGCAAAAAGTAAAAACTGTTTTTGAACCGATTCTATTGCATCAATGTGGACGTTATATTGAGGGTTCCATACTACGGAAGCATATTCAAGGATTGGTCTTACGAGAGATATATATAGTAATTTAGTAGTGAAGGCATCATTGAATTCTTTCGCCCATCTTTTAATGAAACCAAGAACACCTCTAGCCTTATTTACCGCCAAATTTACGTGGAGATTGAAGCGAAGTTTTGGATACATAATTACACCAAAATCAACAAAACTATGAACAATTTCTAAGTGGATGTTATTTAAAGTGTAATTTGTACTATGAACAGTTCTACGTGAGAAGGTCATTGATTTGCATTTTTTTAAGTTAAGGTTTAATAGGTTGAAGTTACACCAATCCACTAGTCTGTTTAAATCAGATTGTAAATCAGATTGTTGTTCGTCGAGTGACTTGTAGGTAAGAAAAAGTTTCACATCGTCAGCATACATTAAGACATCACAATGTTTAATTGCCGAGGGAAGGTCATTAATAAATAGTAAGAATAAAACCGGTCCAAGATGATTTCCTTGCAGAACACCAGATGTAACCATAATATTTTGTGAAAGAGAAATTTTATATAAAACTTTTTGAAAACGTCGCGATAAATAAGATTCTATCCAATTTAGCAATTTTACAGGAAACCCAATTAGCTTAAGTTTATTCAATAGAAGATTATGATTGACGCTGTTAAAAGCTTTGCTAAAGTCCATATAAATAACGTCAGTCTGTTTTCCCAAAGTAAAACCTTTTATTACACGAGTTGTAAGCTCCAAAAGGTTTGTTGAAGTTGATTTACCCTTTAAAAAACCATGCTGAGTGAGAGATATGGAAGAAGATACGAAGTGGGTTAGTTGTTCAGTTATGATTTTTTCATATAATTTAGGGATTGCGCTTAATTTGGCGATGCCTCGGTAGTTAGTGACATCAATTTTGGAGCCAGATTTATGAAGGGATATAATATATGAATCTTTCCATATAATGGGAAAATGTCCACTTTGCAAGGATATATTAAATATGTTTGTTAGAGGAGCACACAGGTTGCTAGCACATTGCTTTAGAATGCAACTCGGAAATTTCATCAGGGCCAGACGAAAAAGAGGATTTAACTTGACGAAGGTAACGCATAACAATAATTGAGTCTATTACTGGAGAAGACTCAATTATTAAAGCTCTCGGTTCGGTTGGAAGTCCTTCTTGTTGTATCATTGCCATGACGCTTGTTCTAGTTGAACCGTCGATACAAGTGGAGTCAGCTTTGTTATGTAGGTAAGCCAAGTAGAGACGCACGTTTTCATATAGCCTTCGGTCTCTAAGGCGAGACAAGACAAAGCAACCTTCAGTGCTAGTTTCAGCGAGATTTTTAGTTAATTTGGCTATTGGCCAAAGGAGAGGATCGAAAGGAAAAGGATTTTCATATGAAAAAAAGATGCAAATGGACGACTCTGTGTTGATTCTAAGTTCTTAAACAAGAAAACTTCATTGGCTCAAAGTAATAATGGAACAAACTTCAAAATTTCATTGAAATTCAAATTTAAGTTATTTTGATGGTTCAACTAGCAAGTTTTTATATATTTTCAAAAGAGTATTATGTGGTTTATATAAAATTATTAAAAGAATAATGAATTAACTGTTCATTGATTTAAAAAAAACAAAATTAATAAGGAAAACCAACATCAAAGTAATAATAGGGGTATTCACACCGAACTCGTTAGTTTGTTAGTTGTTACTTGTTATATTTTTACATGCACTTTGTTTTCGTAAAATTATCAAAAATTATTATTCAAAAAAATAAAAAACAAAATTAATAACAAAAGCTAACATCAAAGTAATAATGGAACACGACGTTAATTTATAAAATCATAAGCAACATAATTTTAAACAAGTAAAGAAAGTCTAAAGTCGGTCTAGGCCGACTATGAAATACCCTAAACTTACTTTAAAAAAAAAATATATAATATTATTCAAAATGGATGTGTCCGTGGGAGAAAGAAGCCTTTATTTTATATGCATTTAAATGTTGATGAAAAATTTACACATACCAAGTTTTATTCCTGTAGCTCACAGTTAATGCCTTTATTGTGCTTTCGCTATGGGAGGTGGGCGTGTTCATGGACGGACTACTTCCAATTTTTGAACACACTTTAGTTTTGGTATTAAACACGTACATACCAAATTTAATTTCTCTATGACAAACATAACCTAATTTATTGAGTTTTAAACTTTTTGGGTTGTATGGGAGGTAGGCGTGTCCGTAGGCGGATGAAGTCTTTTTTTTCAAAACCATCTTTATCTTGTCATAAAAAACATACGTGCCAAATTTTAGCTCTGTAGATTAAACAGAGGCTTATTTATTGCGTTTTCAATTTTTGGGTTGTATGGGAGGTGAGCGTGTCCGTGAGCAGATGACGTCCATTTTTCGAAGACATCTTTGTGTTGATAAAAAACACATACGTACCAAATTTTATAGGTGTAGGTTTACTATAAGCTGAGTCAATTTTTGCGTTGTACGGGAGGTAGGCGTGTCCGTAGGCAGATTCCAAAAATATTCAATAGTACAGATCCTTGAGTGCATGTGACCATGTATACCAAGTTTCATCCAGTTGTCTCTACTCCTACTTATCCTGTGTTTACGGACAACACACAGACGGACGGACGGACGGACATGAATAGCTCGACTCATGAGGTGACGCTGATCAAGAATATATATACTTTTCTATACCGGACTCGCTTCGTTCTATGCGTTACAAACGTTTGCTTAAAGTTAATATACCCTCACCTTTCAGGTTTAGGGTATAATTAAATGTTGCTTAATGGCCTCAGTTGGACTTGTGAACGGCTGAAAGGACTTAAACGGGTTTTGTTTTATTTTATTGTTTTTTATGTAAGGTTCCTATTCTTAATGGTACCTACTAAAAAAATTGCAAATATTTTATTAAAAATTTGGAAAATTTTGAAAACCTGAAAAAGCTTGTTTGTATGGAAATTTTTTTTTATGAAGTGGGAAAATATCGACATAAATAAAATTCAACGCCTTGCGATATATTTGATTGGCGATGATAACGTTTTATCATCTCTCAATTCTATTGGTCATCGGCGCAATGTTGGGTCAATAAGCCTGTTATACAAGTACTACCATAGGAAGTGTTCAAGGGAGGAACACGACCTGTCTCCAACAGCTCGAGTATTTCCCTGGTCCACTCGGGCAGCTCACCTAGCCCATCCCTACAGTATTGCCTTGTTGCCCAACAGAACATCGCATTACCGTGATAATTCGTTCTTCAGTCGCACAATAAAATTGTGGAATAATATCCTGCAGTAATATGTTTTCTGGCAGTTTTGACCTGTGTAAATTCAAAACAAATGTTCACCGTCATTTCTCCATTTTTCCACCGTCTATCTAGCCTAATACCCATCTTCCGAATCAACACAATGCTTTCGCATTAATAGCGGGCATCCCCTGATAATGCGAATGATTGTCGATAGTTTCTAGTGAATATCAAGTAGTTATTCTTGACTTAGTTAAAAAGTAAATTTCTTTAAAAATTATTCTATTACTTTAACACATTTTTTGACTAACATTAGAATATTCACCAGATCTGAAAAATTTTGAAAAGAACGTGCTAAAATATGTTCATTATATCTTTGCATACAAGCCGCTCATCATCACAATCATAAGAAACTCACATTACTTAATCTTCAGTTAAGAACGTCAAATATTTGTGTGTCACATCAAACAATTTTTGAATATGTTTTTATTTGATCAATAAAATTGTCGCAAGTGCTTGTTATGTGTAGCTCCTTTATCTATAGCGCTATAAATAATTTTCAAAAATTCAAAACGACAATGTTTATCAGGGTTAACATTTAATCCTTTGATGCGACCTTTAAACTTAAACTTAACCTTAAAAATTCACCACTTAATTATCTACAACATGGTTGATTGCTTGTGCTTCTAGAGATTTAAGCACTTGAGCCAGGCGCAGCTTTTTTTAAATTTTTTTGTTTTTTGTTTTATTTTTTTTTTTTGTTGTTTGTTAAGTGTTTTTCAAGTTATGCCTGCAAATATTTACATCCTTCATATAACATCGCACTCACACATATTTACAAACATACAAGCCATAAGCAAACACAATCACACACACGCACACACACACACACACACACACGCTCTTCAGCGCAGGCAGCCGTAAATGCGCGCCATTAAATACTTGTATTCATGCGAAAACAATTACTTGAAGCAACGCATAAAGTGGCAACGTCTGTTGTATGCGTAACGTATATCCTTGACCTAGTTGTCGGGAACGTAACGGAACGCTTACATGTGCATGTGTGTAAAGGTTGATGGTATTGCATTTTGTCTGTTCGTATTTATATGCATTTTATTTTTATTTTCCATCTATTATCCCTACAGCATACGCCGTTGTATATGTAAATATTTTTCTGAGTTGCTCACTTAGTTCAACACCTGCTGCTGAGTTTAGTTCTAAGAGTTTTAGACAACTTTGCCAAAGGGATAATCCAAGACGTTGTTTGCATTTATATGTGTATGTGTGTTAAAGTATTTGAATGGGACAGTATGCATGCATATGCCAGACATACTTCAAGTAAAATTGAGTTTCTTTGTGTTCCGAGTAAAATTTCAAAGAGTGAAACATTATTAAAAAGACAAAAAAAAAAAAAATTGGAAAAGTCAAGCAATTCGAAATAGTTTCAAACATATCAAAGAAGTTCAACCACAATAAATATAAGAGCAGGGTCAGAGCAAATGCAAGAAATGCACACAGGCAATTGATAAAGTTAAATAAAAATAAAATATAATGTTAAACAATATTTAATAAATAAAACTTCATCAGAATGGTATACAACGTACATATATTGAAATTTTTATTATTTTTTTGTTATCATTATTATTTTATTCATAAAAATAAACATGAATTTTGCTGAAAAACATACAACAGCAGAAGAATTAAAATAATCATACTTATATTAAGAAAACCATGCAGATTTTATGAGTATCTAATTTTTTTTCATAACAGCATAAAAACATTAACATTTTAGAATAAACTATTTATTGCATGTCTTTCGATAGACTATGTTCATATAATAAAAACAATCAGCCCAATCATAAAACATTTTCTCCCGGGAGTTTTAAATGGGAGTTCCCGGTTTGAAGATAGCAGATAATGATATCTCATTTTTTTATTTTACTTTCATAAATATTGGGGGTTGATGAACAAAATTGCATTAAAAATTTCCAGAAAGTATTTTAACTTTATCTTAAAAACGTAAACTCCAATTTACAACTCCCGGGAGAAAATATTTCATGATTGGGCTCAATAAATTATCAGAGACAAGATTTATAAAATTATTTTTGCATTTTTTTAGAAAATAAGCATCAGACATGTTAGCATGTTTAGTAAAATGTTGAATATTTTTCTAACTTTTTTAATCAATAGATAAATATATGGAGAACACATTCACAGAACTTAACTTTTATCAACTACTGACCATTGTCAAACGACGAAAGATTTACTTACTTACTTACTTAGGTGGCCATGACAACCCGTTGTCGCGTTACGGCTGACTTCATCAACTCTCGCCAGTGGTTTTTTCCTATGCGCGCGCCGTCTCCAATATCTTTCTCCAATCTCTCTCAGTAAGGGCTTCTTCGGCCTGGTCAATCCATCGGAGGCATGGTCTTCCTCTGCGTCGTCGACCCTCGGCTTTCACCTCAAATACCTTTTTTGCTAGAGCTTCTTCATCCATACAAAAGACATGACCCAGCCAACGTAGTCGCTGAATTGTCATACGCTGGACCAAGTCAATGTCGTCGTAGAGCTCGTACAGTTCGTGGTTCATTCGAATGAGACAGTCGTCGCCAACTCGAACGGAACCAAAGACTTTGCGCAGAACTTTCCTTTCGAACACCCCAAGAGTAGCTGCATCTGTTTGAGATACCACCCATGTCTCAACGCCATAGAGAAGCATAGGTATGATGAGTGTTAGTCTTGTAGAGTGTTAGTTTTGTTGATCGAGAGTGGGCTCTGGAACCTAATTGCTTACTTAGCCCGTAGTAGCACCTATTAGCAATTGTTATTCTTCGCTTTATATCCAGGCTGACATTTTTGTTGCTGTTTACGGCGGTGCCAAGGTATGTAAACTCCTTGACAACTGCTGTTACATAGGAGTCTAGACGCCGCGCTTCCCTATTTGCAGACAGCGCATACTTTGTTTTGCCCTCGTTCACCGTCAAACCCACTTTGGCTGATTCCTTTTCGAAAGCGGCGAAAGCAGCAGTTACATCTCTCTTGGTTAGGCCAATAATATCGATATCATCAGCATACGCAAGCAGCTGGACAACTTTGTAGAAAATGGTACCATTTCGATCTACACCTGCCTTTCGTAGGATCCCCTCTATGATGATATTAAAGAGATCGCATGATAGCGGGTCGCCTTGTCTGAAACCTTGTTCGGTATTAAAGGTTTCGGAGAAGTCATTGCCTACCTTGACGGAGCTGCATGTATTGCTTAACGTTATCTTGCAGAGCCTTATCAACTTTGCAGGTATACCGAACTCAGACATTGTTGCATACTGGCAATACCGAATCGGACTATTGAACGCAGCTTTGTAATGAACAAAAAGATGATGGATGTCGATTTGGTTTTCGTGCATTTTCTCCAGGATTTGGCGTAGTGTAAAAAGCTGGTCTATGGTGGACTTGCCAGGACGAAAGCCACACTGATAAAGTCCAATCAGTGTTTTGGTATGCGGCTTCAATTTTTTACACCATACGCTCGAAAGAACCTTGTATGCGATGGAAATTAGACTGATACCTCGGTAGTTGGCGCAGATTGTCGGGTATCCTTTTTTCGGAACAAAGCACACTGAGATTCCAATCGTTGGGCATGCTTTCCACTAGCCATATTTTGCTGATGAGTTGATGCATGCACCTTATCAATTCACCGCCGCCGGTTATTAACAATTCAGCAGCCAGAACGTCAGCACCTGCTGCTTTGTTGATTTTTAGTCGCTGGATAGCAACTTTAACCTCGTCATGGCTAGGTGGTGGAATTTCCACTCGATTCATCATCGATTGGTGGTGTCGAACTGCATTCTCCAAGGGCGGAATTGTTGGTATCGTCGCCTGCAAGCAGATTAGAAAAATGCTATCTCTATAATCTCAATGCGGACTGCGTATCTGTAACCAGATCATCATTCTCATCTCTGCAAGTGGATGCTCTGGGCTTAAAACCTTGGGTTAGACGCTTAACCTGCTGGTAGAGTTTTCGAGCATCCTTCTTGCGCTGATATAACTCAATTTTTTCTCGCTCTCGTTTTTCTCGCTCTCTTTCTTACGTCTGAAAAAAAAGGCATCTGTCTTCCTTCCTCTTATCGCGATAGTTTTTGTGCATGGCTCGCGTTGCAGCTGACTGCAGCGTCTTCTTATATGCGGCGTATTTTGCTGCTTTGTGGTGACCGTGTCATGCAGGTTAAGTGTGTGGCTTAGCATGCTCGGAGCCCGGGTTCGATCCCCAGCCGCAGCGAAAAGTTTTTTTTTCAATAAAAAATTTTTCTGATCGGTCACCACCTCTCTGCAGACAATGGCAAACCTCAGAGAGTAAATAATGCCATGTAAAGCTTCTTGAGAACATGAACTTTAGCCGTTCGGAGTCGGCATAAAACATGTAGGTCCAGTTCTCGGCCAATTGTGTGCAAACATTTAATAACACACACAACACAACTGGTCATAAGAAGCTCGGTCAAAGTCCTTTCAAGGGCTGAAATGGCCAATTTGGTTTTTGTTTTGTATTTTGCTGCTGTTGCGTTGCGGCACTCCTGGTTGCGGGCGCCAAAAACCAATGACTTCTTCAGCAGCAGTGCGCATGGAGTGGGATATGTGCGCCCAAAGTCGTCGAGGCAAGAGTAAGGTTGATTGAGCTTAACCGAGAGTTGAGCGGTGTAGGCCTCGGTATGCGTATATTCTTTGCATTGCACAACCGCATGCGGATCTTGGCTGCATCATGATAATGGTCGGAGTCAATATTGACCCCCCAAAATATGCGCTCATCCAGTACACTTGAAGCGTGCCTTCCATCGATCACAACATGATCAATTTGGTTTTGCTTTCTTTGATCCGGGGACAGACAGGTTGCCTTTTGGATATCGAGGTGAATCTGGTGCTTCTAACTACATTTCTCGCGCTGCGGTGAAGTCAATCAGTCTAAGACAGTTGTTCGAAGTGGTCTCGTGGAGACTGAACGGAACGACAGTGGAGCCAAAGATGCCTTCTTTTCCGACTTTCGCGTTAAAATCCCCAAGAACTACTTCGATCACGTCATGGGCCGGGCAGCGATCATACACGTTCTCTAGGATAGAAGATGCCTTAACAGCATCGTCCTTTTCCTGCGTCGGGCATGTGCGCAAATAAGGCTTATGTGGCAGAATTTTGCCTTGATGAGGATTGTCGTCAGCCTTTCTTTCACAGGTGTGAAACGGGAGACAAGGGAAACTAGAATCTCCTGGTGAAACGGGAGACAAAATCACCGAGAACTATTTTTACGTCATGGGCCGGGCAGCGATCATTCACGTCCTCTAGGATAGAAAGTGCCTTGACAGCATCGTCCTTTTCCTGCGTCGGGCATGTGCGCATATAGGGCTTATGTGGCAGAAATTCGCCTTGATGAAGATTGTCGCCAGCCTTTTTTTCACAGGTGTGAAACGGGAAGAAACAAGATGGCGTAGTTTCCGACTTAAGACGAATCTGCATTCAAATTCGCGCTTATCCGCATGGCAGCTGTAGTAGATATAGCAGTTTGCTCTCTTAGAGCAGCCATGTCCTTTCCATCACATCTCCTGAATGGCGGTGATGGTAGTCTAGGACAGCGGCACCTTCCCTTTAAGGGGTCCGGACATTCCAGGTTCATATCCGTAAATCATTGTCCGTTTTTGGTGTGCGGTTGTCGTCAACCGGATCATATCCAAGGCTGTTTTGGTTTTCGTTGGGAAATTAGTAATGCGGTTGGGACACAAACCCTACGCACATTCCATTTCTAAGATCTTTTAGAAACCTCTCAAGTTTATAGTCTAGAGGAGACATTGCCGCTCAAATAAGCCGATAACTAAACGGATATTAGTTTGCCGTTTCCAGGAGATACCACATGGAGATTCCATTTCACATTCCATTTTTAAAGTCTTGTAGAGATCCCTCAAGTTAATAGCTTAGAGTAGACATCGCCGCTAAACTAAGCCGACAACTAAACGGGTATTAGTTTGCCGTTTCTAGGAGACACCACTTTTAGATTTTGAGTTGACTTGAGACGTTTTCGACATGGATTATGCTGGCCTCGCCAAATTGAGGCAATCAGACACGTTGCCATGTGAAGATCGCCTCCTTGTCTCCCATATAAGACAAAAACTGTTATTAAGAAATTAAGCAAGCTTTTCCTATAAATTTGGTTATTTCCGAAATTTTAAATTCATGCGGAATATAACAGAATTGAAGCATCGTTGTGGTGAACTCTTAAAATAAACAACAGTACCATTTAGGTACTAGAATTCAACAACACCATGTCAACCCAAGCCAACCAGAAAAAAAAACCTTTTCGTTAAACTTATTATTTATAACTCTTAATTTATTATTTTGATTGCTTGACACAGCAAATCTTATCAAAGTCGACCACAATCAACAGCAGCTAAAAAAAAGAAAGATTTCCTACACAGTTAAATTTTGTTGCAGAAACTTTGATTTATTTTGTTTGGTTGATGTAAATTCTTAAAAACTGATTGCCAACAACTAAAGCAGAGCCAAAAGTTTGCTTTTGATGGACGATTAAGTGGATCTAGATCTTGTGAGCGTTTAAAATCATGTTTTTGATTTTTTTTTGTTGCTTGTCCTTCGGTTGATTTATATGCAGCAAATTCCGCAAAATCTTGGCAACAATTAATAAAAGCTTGCAGAGAGTGAGAAGAATTTACAAAAAATGAGCGAAAAACAAAAAGCAACAGTTGTTAGCTGTTAGAAACATGTTGTTTGCTGTCATATTCAAAGTATTTGACTAAGAAAAAGCTTATTAATTTCTAGCTTAACTTTTTGCGCTAGTTCAACAAAAGTTAAACAATTTAAATTATTAGAGAGATAAAGTGGAAAAGTTTTAAATATGTTAAGAAGCTTTTAAGGACGTAAGGTCAATGGCCAACAAGACAGCAGAGGTTACATGTTTACGTAATATTTTAGGATTTTTTTTTTTGATAAGGACTTGATGAAAATAAATTGCTACAGCCAACTTGCGTGGAAGGATAAATTATTTTAAGCCTGGACTTGCTTTTCTTTTAACACTTATCTAAAAGCATTCAATTTATTTTAATTTTAATTTTTGTTTTTTTTTTGTTAAATATAACTGTATATTTTCAGTCAATTGAACCTCTAAATAGAGCCATCGCAGTTTGTGTTTTGTCTGGAATACGTGTTGTATTTGACTGTAAACAGTATTTTACTGCACCAAAGCTTCTATTGTGCAAAAAGTTGCAATTTCAAAGGCATCATTTAGAAATCCAAGAGAGCTGAAGTTATTTATTTGATTGCTTTTTCTGCTTTATTTTTATAACTGACTGAGTTTCTGACAGACATTTCTGTTCATGCTTTCCTTCTCAACACAATCAATCATTTTATTTCATACCCTCTTCTTAAAGTCAACAAACGCAACAGCGGAGCCAAATGCAAATTTATTGCACCCGCTTGTGTCAACATTCGCATACTTTCAATGAAATTGAAACAAATCAGAGAGCGACAGTTGGCCGTGACGACCGTGAAGAGACAAAGAACAGGCAGGATTCATAATCATGTTTTTATCTTTTAAGTTGAGACTTTTAAATTGAACAGCATTTAATCAACGAAATCATATCGAAGTTTAAAATTTCTTTATTTGTTCACTTTTCATTATTTAATGACTTTTATATTAAAACCTTCTACCACCTTTTAACTTTTTTATTGCCGCCGGTAGCGTACTGAAATGCAACAAATGTTAACGGCTAGCATGAAAACTCAATTTATTTGATGGACTTAAAAGCTGCAACGTGCCTTTTATACTATCACACCTTCAACCCGCCCGTTGTCACCACTGCTGGAACTAAACCTTTATTTATAACCTTTAAATCCACTTTGCATCCAGAACAAGAAAAAACGAAAGAGTGAAAGAGACGAAAACACACTGAAACTACAGCGCAAAGGATCAAAGTTACGAGTCAACATGGGCACGTTACTTTTACAGATGTTGTTGTTACTGTAGTTGTTGATGTTGTTGTTGTCTTTATCAATGGCAAACTTTGACATTCGCATTGCAAAGACGTTTGAGTGTATTTTTACTTGACTCGTAGCGCCATTTTTTTTTTCGAGTGTTTGTTACAACTACCAATGATGTCAATACTTTTGTCGTCAATCCACTAGTAACAAACACAAAAAAAACAAAAAAAACAGGAACGCAGGATTTACTAAAGGAAGTCAAAAACATTAATTTATGTATTGAAATTTTAACAGGTAAGACTGTGAATATGAATATGAATATGAATATGAATATGAATATGAATATGAATATGAATATGAATATGAATATGAATATGAATATGAATATGAATATGAATATGAATATGAATATGAATATGAATATGAATATGAATATGAATATGAATATGAATATGAATATGAATATGAATATGAATATGAATATGAATATGAATATGAATATGAATATGAATATGAATATGAATATGAATATGAATATGAATATGAATATGAATATGTATATGAATATGAATATGAATATGAATATGAATATGAATATGAATATGAATATGAATATGAATATGAATATGAATATGAATATGAATATGAATATGAATATGAATATGAATATGAATATGAATATGAATATGAATATGAATATGAATATGAATATGAATATGAATATGAATATGAATATGAATATGAATATGAATATGAATATGAATATGAATATGAATATGAATATGAATATGTATATGAATATGAATATGAATATGAATATGAATATGAATATGAATATGAATATGAATATGAATATGAATATGAATATGAATATGAATATGAATATGAATATGAATATGAATATGTATATGAATATGAATATGAATATGAATATGAATATGAATATGAATATGAATATGAATATGAATATGAATATGAATATGAATATGAATATGAATATGAATATGAATATGAATATGAATATGAATATGAATATGAATATGAATATGAATATGAATATGAATATGAATATGAATATGAATATGAATATGAATATGAATATGAATATGAATATGAATATGAATATGAATATGAATATGAATATGAATATGAATATGAATATGAATATGAATATGAATATGAATATGAATATGAATATGAATATGAATATGAATATGAATATGAATATGAATATGAATATGAATATGAATATGAATATGAATATGAATATGAATATGAATATGAATATGAATATGAATATGAATATGAATATGAATATGAATATGAATATGAATATGAATATGAATATGAATATGAATATGAATATGAATATGAATATGAATATGAATATGAATATGAATATGAATATGAATATGAATATGAATATGAATATGAATATGAATATGAATATGAATATGAATATGAATATGAATATGAATATGAATATGAATATGAATATGAATATGAATATGAATATGAATATTTCAAAAACGAAAACGAATACGAAGAACACGAATACGAATACGAAGAACACGAATACGAATACGAATACGAATACGAATACGAATACGAATACGAATACGAATACGAATACGAATATGAATACGAATACGAATACGAATACGAATACGAATACGAATACGAATACGAATACGAATACGAATACGACTACGAATACGAATACGAATACGAATACGAATACGAATACGAATACGAATACGAATACGAATACGAATACGAATACGAATACGAATACGAATACGAATACGAATACGAATACGAATACGAATACGAATACGAATACGAATACGAATACGAATACGAATACGAATACGAATACGAATACGAATACGAATACGAATACGAATACGAATACGAATACGAATACGAATACGAATACGAATACGAATACGAATACGAATACGAATACGAATACGAATACGAATACGAATACGAATACGAATACGAATACGAATACGAATACGAATACGAATACGAATACGAATACGAATACGAATACGAATACGAATACGAATACGAATACGAATACGAATACGAATACGAATACGAATACGAATACGAATACGAATACGAATACGAATACGAATACGAATACGAATACGAATACGAATACGAATACGAATACGAATACGAATACGAATACGAATACGAATACGAATACGAATACGAATACGAATACGAATACGAATACGAATACGAATACGAATACGAATACGAATACGAATACGAATACGAATACGAATACGAATACGAATACGAATACGAATACGAATACGAATACGAATACGAATACGAATACGAATACGAATACGAATACGAATACGAATACGAATACGAATACGAATACGAATACGAATACGAATACGAATACGAATACGAATACGAATACGAATACGAATACGAATACGAATACGAATACGAATACGAATACGAATACGAATACGAATACGAATACGAATACGAATACGAATACGAATACGAATACGAATACGAATACGAATACGAATACGAATACGAATACGAATACGAATACGAATACGAATACGAATACGAATACGAATACGAATACGAATACGAATACGAATACGAATACGAATACGAATACGAATACGAATACGAATACGAATACGAATACGAATACGAATACGAATACGAATACGAATACGAATACGAATACGAATACGAATACAAATACGAATTCGGATACGAATACGAATACGAATACGAATATAAATGTGAATATGAATATGAATATCAGTATGAATATGTTTATGAATATGCGTATGAATCTGAATATAATAAGAATGTCTTATTTTATTCAATATCGAGTGTTTTCAGTCTTGAAGACTGGTTTTCATAGCAAAAGTTATAGCTAATAAAAAAATAATAATTTTTTATTTAATTAACCAGTTTTTTATGGGTTAAAGCTTGAAAGTTTTAAATGCTTTAAGAAGCTTTGCTGGGAGCTGTTCATCCTTGAACACAACTTTTTCTATGACAGTAAAAGGACATTATTAACTGCTCAGTCTAGCCAACCGAAAAAAAAAAACATTTGCACAATATAATTCAAGATTTGTTCAGCTTAGACACGAAGTAGATAAAAAATAAAGTGCTCGTAAGTCGAATAATATCCATTTATATCTGCCTAGATTTATGAATAAAAACAATATTCCCCAAAAACAACAAAACAAAAAAAAATAACAAATTAAACAGAGCTGCACTCATTCAATGTACTCTATAAATGAGAGCATATTGACAATTTTCCCAAAAGATCAACAAAACCGCCCCAAACAATTAATGGTTTTGGCAATGCAAAAAGGGTCAAGCACACAAAATAAAAAAAATAAAATAAAATAAAAGCAATAGTATATTTTTAATTATTCCAGCAAACCAGGGTGATCAAAAGGAATTAATATCCCTGGCGTAACATAAAATCCCTTTTAAATTGCTAGCCTTGCCTTGCCGTAGTAGTTGTAGCAGTTGTCTTAACAGTTAAAAAGCGCACAATTTAAAAAAGGCATGCATACGAAATAAAAAATAAAGCAAGAGAAAGCGAAAAAAAACTGCAAAATCGCATACGTTCATAAAAGGGCAGCCTATAAAGTGGGCTGTAGACGGCGAAAAATAAATAAAAGAAGATCCTTTGGCAAAATGAACACTGCAATCAACGGTTAGTTCAAGTCCTTTGTTGGGTTAGTGAGCAAGTGAGTGCGACCGTGCGAGTGTTAGTGTGAGTGTGTGTGCATGTGTGTCGCTTTATTTGGGCTAGGCTGGCATTTGGCTCATTTGTATGCTTATGTGGAATCGAGATGTGGAATTTTTTTGCCTTCATAAAGCGACATACATATACATATATGCACATGTATATGTGTGCGCCCAAAAACGTACGCGTATAAAATGTAAGGACCATTAATTTTATGGTTGCTATTTTTATTTTTGACCTTTGCGTAGCTTATTCGCTGGCTCACTTGAAATTTGCTGCGATTTCGGTTTTTGCGGTAGAATTAAGATCTGTGTTTTTTTTTCTTTTCTTTTTTTTGAAAATCGTAATGTTAGAATTAACGGAAATTAATTTTTGGCAATTGTTGATATTTCACAAAAGAAAAAAAAAATGCAGCACAAAAAGAAACCATTAACAGCATAACTTGTGGATACTTAAAAGACAGCAGTACATAAAACACTTGAAATACACTCACTTAATTCGCAGTACTTAAGGTTAAAGAATTTTTTTTTTTTCCATTTTATTAGGTCATTGATTGATGATGAATTTCCGTAATTGAACCAAATTTATTATACTAAGAAGGTCAATTCTTTGAATGGTAGAATGAGGTTGATCATTTCTTTTGAAATTATTTACAGAACAGCCATTCAAAGGCTCATTTAACGCACTTCTATTGATTTTTCTGTCATGACGACTGGCGGTTTCTATTCGATAATAAACTTAGAAAAAATTATCTTCGGTTTGACTGAAATTTAAATACAACCACAACCGTATAATTTTGTTTATATATGATTTATGAATATTTAATTATTTTTACGACTTCACTTTGTATGGGACACACTTTTAATAATAATATCATGTAAGAACAGTTGTTATTTTTTTGATTTCATGAAGATGTAACTATTCTGATTTCGTCACTTTGTGTTGAATTTTCTCATTTAAATTTTTCTTAAATTGTCTTTTATATCAAACTCAAAGTACATATTAAAAACTATAGCATAATTTGAATATTTCAAAATGCGAGTTTAATTTTTGTGGTATTCGAAGAAATTTAAACATGTTGAAAGCAGAGTTCTGCAATTATTCTCGTTTTTGAGTCATTGGTTGAGTAACATAAGAAAGAGTTTTGGTGGCTTTAAGTAAAAGAAGAACTTCCACTCATATCTCTCTTACACGTACTTGTTCGCGCATTTAGTCTTGTCCGGCAAAAATAATCTATTTTAATAGTGCAATCTATACTAGTATATAAAATTGAAGTGGAAATATTAAGTGCGTCAATGACTCCAAAACTACTGGACCGATTTTTATGAAAAAAATTTTAAAATATCATATTTGTGCTACAGAATGCCATAGGTGGGGTTTATTTAAGGAAATTTAACAATAAATATATTTAATTAAGTTGTTAAGTTTTTTAGGAAATTACCACCTATGCTAAGCATTGCTTGGTCGTTTGCTTTTCACGCGTTTGTGTTACGAGAGTTTCAACTACATGTTGCTATCAACCCTTCTCTTTAAAGTTTACTGATATTGCTCTCCACACTCATTCGAAGAGTAACCAAAAGCAGTTGGCGCTCTTTAACGTGATGGGCATACAAGTTAAATAAAGCTTGCTGTGTTGTTGTTGCTGTGGAATGATGAGCTGCAAACCAATGTGTGCATATTTGTTTCGCCGCATACAATTTCGTTACACATATTTTTATTGTAGTTTTCCAAATTTTTAATTTACACTTGAGAAAGAAAGATATTTTAATATTTCAAAATGTGGCATTCACAAGTGTGATAGCATATTTTGTATAGATTAAAGATAAATTAAAAGTTTGAAAAATGAAGTGTTCGTATTTCCCTTTAACTACAAATACAGCTACAATTAAATACCTCGACGTAAAATAAGTTTGACAAGTTTAACAGAAAATGCAAGAGTGATGCTCCGCGCTAGGAGAGCAAGAGCAGCGACTCAAAGAGAAAATTGTTGGTAAATTATGCATGTAATTATTTGCTTTCACGACTGCAATTGCTGGCACCCGGGACCAAAACTAAATTGTTAAGTAAACCCTTTTAGAAGGTTATACTTAACCTCATAAAAGCAATGCTTAAAAAGTACTACGAAATTAATATAATTCTTTTAAATAATAGTTTACTGTTATGGTTATTTTGTTAAAGTGCAAATGAGTAAACATAAATATTTTAATTCATTGTATTATTTATAAAAGTCGGTAACAATATACAAAATTAATCTCATCGATAGTAATATATTAGATATCATTTGAAAGATAAATTGGTAACTTATACAAAACTGAAAAATTTTCCGCAATCAAGGAATTTTTCAAAAATGTTTTGTTTACGCAAAATTTTGGCTAGCAATAGTGAGTAATCCCCAAAGATCTATTTTGAATAATTTTGCACAATTGAGGAAAAAATAGGACCGGGAAATAAAACGTTAACAAATTTTCCCTCAGTGACCCTGAATAACTATCAATTTAAATATTTTTTCGAGATCAATCCACGTCTTCTATATAAAAGTTAAGTGAAAATTAGAAAAAAATATTAAAATTAATTTAAAAAACTTTTTTTCTAATTTTTATAAATTTCTTTATAGTACTCTTTATACATTTTAGCTTCGACTTAAATAGACAAGACTGAGGTCTGTAACATTTGACTGCCTTATTCTTGACCATAAATATCACAATATCACAGTGATACCAAATTGATATCAGAAATTTGTTTCATAGTCATTATCTACATAATTCCCAAAGCAAACTTGCCCTGGGAGAACAAGGCCAAGAGTCATGAAAATTAAAATAGTTTTTAGAATAGTTTTTTCTTAAAAAGTGTATTTTTGACAGTTTTTTTAGTTGATTTGAACAGAATAATAAAATAGAATAAAATATGTTATGAATTTTAATTAATTTATTTTTTTTTAGAAATTTTGAAGTAAGTTAATAAAAAAACATCAGAACGCCATAAAATTGTTATAAAACGCCATTTATTTAATTTAAATAAAAAATGTAATGAATTTTAATCCTTTTTAAATTTTTTTAGAAATTTTGAAGTAAGTAATAAATTGAGCTTTTAAATTGTTTTATGTAACAGGACACCCAAAAACATATTAGTATTAAAAATTATGTTCTAGCAGGTTAAGAGCTGCAAATAAGGTTTGTTTGTCGATGTATAGTCTCAGAACTTAGTAATCACAAAATTATAAAGTATATTTTTTAACCTTACATTTATGACACGAGGAAGTTTTTATAAAAAGCTCTGGAGAAATGTATTGCTGGAGAACATCCCAGCAAAATCTTCGCTTACATATAATCGAAAAAGTAATCCAGAAAATTTCATTCATCGATTACCCTCTCGCTTACTGAACCCATTATTTTTATATATCCATGTCATTAGAGGTAATCGAAAGCGCTGTCACTTGAAAAGATTAAGCGCTTAAAACGGTTGGTTTATAATTGATTTCACGAAAATAATACTTGAATAACAACTTTCAAGTTGTTGTGAATGCATTGCCGTGAATTTATTACGGATTAAATTTAAGTTCTTGCATTAGCATTTATGTTATGCATTTTAGAATCGATGAAAAAACAAGACCTAACGAAAAATTTTGTTGGGATATTGGATGAAATGTCTACTATACAAGCATGTTTGAGCACTTCTCAAGATGAATATTTGAAGTACAAAAGCTTTTTTAAAAACTTTATGGAATATAAAGTTAGGAATATATACATAGAAATATACTTATATACTCATCACTTTAATGATGAATAAAAGACAAATAAAAAATAAAACCATTAAAAAATTATCTTCGACTTGCCCGAAGTCAAAATACTCAGGTTGAAGCTTATTCGGATTTATTTAGGTTATATTTTTTCCAACTTTTCATATTTCAAACTCAGATTACGTTTTATTTATCAAGAAAACAAGACTTATGTATGATCTTTCAATTAAACACATTAATTTTTGTATAAATTATGAAGGTTTTGATATTTTCGTGACATCACTTTCTATGGAAGTATTCACAAAATTTTGTTGAATTTTCACTGCAGGGTATATGTTTCAAATTTAAGCATTATAGTGGTGCTCCAATTTAGCGAACACCGATTTAACGAACTCCCAATATAAGGAAAACTTATTTAATGTTGTTGACTCTAAATTCCGAACATTTGAAATTGTAGGTATTTTATTTAACAACATTTGCTTCCCTGAGCTCGCTTCGTTTGTTTTTGAATTTGTAATAACATTAATATGTATTTACTTATCTAATTCTCAAATAGTCCCCTCGGGTTAATATACATATTGTAGGGTTTCCTTTTTAAAAAACATTATAGGAATGTATTGACATAATCTTGGATTTTTCATTTGGAGTGTGAACAGATTTTAACCAGCAGCTTTCTAAACATTTAATAATAATAATTAATAAAACCTAAAACAAATTCAAAAATTCAACATTATTGGAGTGCATAGTTGAAACAAAAAATGTAAGGATATTTGTTTCAAGTTGACAAATTTATTAGCTTTGTTATATGGTAAAAAAACTCGAAAATAGTATTACCGATTAAATGAACTTTTCGATTTACCGAACTACCTTGGACTTTATATCTTTCGTTAAACTGGAGCACCACTGTATGACAAATCTCAAATCATGAAAATTATTTCATTATGGACTTTAAAGAGATTTGCAATAAAGACACGGCTGTAATCGTGTGGACAAACTAATGAACAGATAGACAGATGAACATGGCTTAATCGACTCATGGTCGTGAAAAAAATTTCGTGACAAAATTATTGTGCCCGCTACGCTTTGCGGATGGAGTATAATAAATATTTAATACAAAACTTTGAAAAACGTAGAAGTAGATTATGGTAAACGAGTCGGTACAGCAGATAATCAGATTTTTCTTATTCCTGGTAATGCCAATGAATCAAAAAACTTTGTTAATACTGAAGTATTAAATAATTAAAATGGAAATATCTTCACTTTATTATAGTTAAACTATTTAATATAATTTGCTTCCAAATACAAATAATATGCTAATATTTTAACGTTTTTTATTATTGAAATTTTTCAAATATACAAAGGTATTATTGATAAAGAGAAAATGTCCGTGGCGAAGCCTCGGACGACTGTGGCCTGCTAGTAATAATATAATTGCGGATTGCAGCATAAATCAGCGAATCGATTCAAAATAAAATAATTTCCGTGCGGGTGCAACATCAATTATAAACATAAAACATTTATTTGAATAAATTAATTAATATAAAGAACTCGTTAACAACATCACACATACAAAAAGAAAAAGAAGGGAAAAAAAACTCGCGTGTAGCAACGTACACGTGGCAGAAGTGAAACTTCTTTAACAGTAAGAAATAAGAGAGCTTTGAAGTGTGTATTGAAGTGTGAAATACAGAGAGAAAGTGTCTGAAAAGAAATTCAATCAATAAGAAATGGAATAATAATCTATTGATTCAATATTTGCATTCAGGGACGGTACCGGCTATGGTTTTTGTCGAAAGTGTCACATATTAACTTTTATCTCTTAATTTTTATTTTTTCCGACAAAAATAAAAATTATTTTGTGCGTTATAGTTTTTTGGCCAAAAATAACAGTTACTTTTGACTTTAATCTTATCTAATTAATATCTGTCAAAAATAACAGTTATTTTCTGCCGTTTATTTTTTCAATCAAAAATATCAGGTAATTTATATTTGTTCAAGTCATTTTACCGACTAAAAAAATTTTGATACCATTATTTTCATCTCATCAGTGATACATTTTACACATGGTGTCAACAATTCAAACAGTCAAGCGGCCTTTAAAAAAACACAAATTGCTTGATATTTTTGACCAAAAAACTTAAAGTTACAAAATAACTGCTATTTTTGACCGATAAAATAAAAGTCAAAAGTAACCTTTATTTTTCCTCGAAAAACACAAGGCAAAAAATAACACTTAAATTTTAACTTTTAAAGAATCAGTCTAAAATTTAAAAGGCACTTTAAATTCGTGAGGTTGAGAACATTTGTAACATAATGGTTTATTTGAAAAAGTGTTTCAACAATTTTTTTTATTTGAAAATTGCAAAATAACAGTTATTTTCGGACCTTGTTTTAGTTCAGTTGGTGTTTTAGTTGCTTTCGAATATGTTCTCAACATTGTCACTTTTTGAATGCTAGATTGCATTTGCATAGTACTCGTTGTAGGAGCCTTCGAAAGCAGAGGCAAATCTTGTAGATTATTACCTCTTGCTTCCTGATCATAATAATTGCTATGTTGAGTGAGGGCCTCGCAATGCAGCGAACGTTGATTGTTGAGTTTATAGCCACTTGGTTGGCTATAAAATTTTGTTGAAATGATGTCTGAGTTCCAAAATACATTTTTACAAAGCAACAATGTGCTTTTCTGGGAATTGGTTCCTTGTAGATTAACCTAAATACACTGATGCTTCGTGAAAATGCATTTTGAAACTCAGCCGATGTTGCAATCACCTTACCTTTATCATTAGTTGCAGAGACCCAGCTGCGGCTGCATTCTTAAGAGTTCTAATTCGCTCTTAATATTCACGAACGCGTTCTGCTCCTGTTTTAGCTATTTTTCTTAGCTTTGAGACGTTTTTTGGCTGGCAAAAACTATTCTCGGCAGTCTTAAATATTGCACTTTTAACACTTTTTGATTTTATTATTATATTGAATTCACTGTTTTTTGCATGTTGTCAACGATCTGTCAAGTTTTTGATCACAACCAGCGAACCAAATTAAGCTTTAAGCTCATTATGTGGCGAACAGGCAGTAGAATTGTTTCCAACTGGATGTATCTCTATGCCGAAATATGTTCGTTTTAAGCTTAAAGAAATAAATTTTCCGTACATACTTTTTGGATGAAAATTAATCTTACGAACAGAATGTTACGCGTTCAGTTTTTATTACATTTTGTTTGCCTGTTTATCATGTTCGTACGTGGCGTAAAGGTATAGATTCCGACTCTTGAGCAACGATGGTCAGGGTTCAATTCTCGCTAGCCGGAATTCAAATCATGGAAAATTTTTATATGAATTGAAAACGTTAGCCTAGCATCACGAATAATAGACCTTGAAATTTCACTCGCCGCCAAGGAAGTTTCACTTCAAAAAAAAAAAAAAAAAACTTTGGAAATTTTAATATGGTATAAGACAGTAATGCAGAGCGGACCAAAATGGTTTTATTTTTTTTTTTAAAACGGTCGGTCAGTAATTGTCACTCAACGTGCATATCGGCTGTTCTATATAGTTCACAACGTTCCAACAATTTCCATTATTCGCGCTATAGAGGCCAAATTTGAACAATATGGGAACGTTTCTGATGTGAGAAACGCGTGCAGAACTTGTTCAGGACGATCAACTGAGAATATTGATATTGACAGCGTTGCAGTTGGCGACAACGCGTGGCATGTTTCGCCAAATTTTGAAAGAAAGACCTATACCTCTACCCCTACAAAACAAAGTTGGTCCAAAAAGTCTATCCCAGTGACTTTGCATTGTGTCTAGAGTACACCAGAGATGTCCTAAGTTTCGCCGAGAACGACACAATTTATTGGAAAAATGTAATGATGATGGACGGAGCTCAATGATCTAAGCTCAATGATCATGAATACGTATAACTGCAGATTTTGGGGCACACATAATCCCAAAAACCTCCACCAACGTTCGGTACGAAGATCGTTCAACGAAAATCGCTACAGAACAATGCTTGAGGACTTCCTCTTTAAACTCGTGCGTGCGACCAACAACTATGGGAGCATTTGGTTTCCGAAAGATGGTACTACAGCCCACACTGCCCATGCAACAATAAACTTGATGCAGAAAGAATTTCCTAATCGTATTAATTTAAGAAACGGTGACTTGATATGGCTGCCTCGATCAACTGATTTGACGACTCCGGACTTTTTTCTGTGAAACTATCTAAAGAAGAAGGTCTACATTAACAAACCACAGACTTTACGGGAGTATAAAGACAATATTTAAACCAAAACAATCCGCCGGATGGATCACAGGTTACGGATAAGGAACGGCCTCTAGGTATAGAGGTTAGCCACTTATAAGCGGGCCCGGCCAATTAAAGGGTGAGCAGCTAAGGTGTGGAAGGGCGTAAAGTTGAACAGGCACTGCATCTTGAACGAAAAAATCACATAGCCCACAACTGACACTGTCAAGGCGAGTCCGAGTCGTTTCCGTCCAAACCATTCGCGAAAACTATCGTAAAAAGAGGAAGGAAGAGATCTGCCTTTTCAGACGCAAAGAAAGAGAGCAGGAAAAGCGCTTTAAATTGAAGTTCAAAATAATAAACTTAAAATTATTGACTCAAGAATTGTCGAAAGCGCCCTGGTTCTGCTCAAAAAACCGGGTTTTTTGGCGATTTTTTACAAGACAATTTTGAAAGACATGATCAACTATGTAAGTAAGTTGCCTTCCTTCGGCCTAGAAGGTCTGTATCTCAGAAGAATCCGGATTTCCATATTTTCGATATTTTAATGTTAACCATTATTTTTAACTTCATAACGTATATAAAAATATATCTACATTTTTTTAACTCAAAAAACGTCCTAATAGTTAGAAAATATCAGACAAAAAGCATTTAAAGTTATTTTTGTTTTTATGGCAAGTGATAGCCAATAAAAAATTTAGCACAGTTATCAGAATATATATTTTAAAATCATTTTATCACCATGTTATTGTTTGCTAAACTTTAACTTTATCGATTGTAAGAATCTTTGAACAATTCTTAATTAACAGTTCAGAGTTCAGAACACAAAATCGTTTATCAACATACAATATATCAAAAAGAACAAAAAATTTAAACTAAAATGGGTAAAAATACCCAGCAGACAATCAGACATGTTAAGAACAATTTTTCCACGGATTTGGAAAAGTTTACGTTTTAAAGATAAAACTCAAGAACTCTTAGAGGCAAATTAGTTCATCATTAGTAGTAGTAGATATTCCTGATTGAAATAAAAACAAGCTTTAAATTTGAAAAACTAAAAGTCCATTTAACAATTCCAGGCGAAAAATTATTCATAACAGGGTGAATTGGAACATTTTTCAGTCCTTTGAGAGTTGATTTGATAAAATAGATATTCAACGAAAAAATATCAAAATTTGGAATCACCGTACCCGAAGAGTTGTTGCCATCATTTATACAAAAAGTAGAATAAAATTAAAAAATAAAAGATCTAACCCATAATGTGGTCTATCAACATTTAAACACCGCTGAAACAACAAGCAGGCAAACATGTTCTTCTATTCAGATTTTACCAAAATCTTGCTTTGAAAATTAATAAAATGCGTTGGCAATGTTCGGTTGCTCCAACCACGACAAGAAAACTCTGCTGGGTCTGTCCACAACCAATACATACGCACAGCTAACCACACATATATGCCAATACTAACCAACAAATACATCTACACAGTTTTGCCTTTCAATCTTATTAAACTTTTTTGTATCATTTCTATGCGTTTCGTTACCATAACCGCAGGCATGTGCAAAATTATGGCAAAACTTCCATCAAACTTTTGAAATTGAAAATTGAGAAAAATAAATGAAAAACTCAAAAGATTTCAACAAAAAACCAAATGATAAAAAAAGCAATAACAAAAACAGAAGTAAAGAGATGGTTTCTCTGTGAAATAAAATATAAAATGTTGTAGTTTTTTTTCTTATATTTTTCTTTATTTTATTCAACATAATAATGTTGAAGCTTAAAAAATGCAGTATTTTTGTAGAAATATCAATAATTGCAATTATTTTGATGCTTCTAACAGTCAATTTAATTTGATATATTTAGGCTTATTTAAGCTTGTTTATCGAAAGTCAATTTAAGTTCTTTCATTATTTTGTTTATTTTTTTAACTTGCATGTCTAGACTAGAAAATTTTTTTCAGCACATAATGAACTGTCCTTCATGCGTTTATGTTGTTTTGTTATTTTTTGCAGAAGGTTAAAAAATTTTATTATAAAAAATTTATGTCTCTCCGAACAAAACCTTCCACGCAGTGATGGCAGAATTTTTTAAATAAGTGCTTATTTTGCCTTTTTTCAGTGCCAGACAGATACTTAATGTTGACAAGAGTGTGACCAATAAGGCTTGAAGTACTCTTCAACTCATACTATCACACTATCATTGACAGGAGCAACAGAAAAATGTCGATTATTTATAACTAAAGCTTTCACTGGTGCGACCATTCCCTAGAGAATTTTTAAGTTTTTCTTAAATATTTTGTCATTCTTAAGCCGAATGGTCGCAGAATCTTTAAGACATAAATTCTGTTTAAAATTTTTTGCTAGTCACAAGTTAGAGTTGAGTTAGATTTGAAGTGAAAGTTTAAGTTGGACTTGGGGTTAAAGTTTGAGATAGAGTTAGAGTTTGAATAAGAGTTAGAGTTAGAAATAGAGTTAAAGTTAGAGTTAGAGTTAGAGTTAGAGTTAGAGTTAGAGTTAGAGTTAGAGTTAGAGTTAGAGTTAGAGTTAGAGTTAGAGTTAGAGTTAGAGTTAGAGTTAGAGTTAGAGTTAGAGTTAGAGTTAGAGTTAGAGTTAGAGTTAGAGTTAGAGTTAGAGTTAGAGTTAGAGTTAGAGTTAGAGTTAGAGTTAGAGTTAGAGTTAGAGTTAGAGTTAGACTTAGAGTTAGAGTTAGAGTTAGAGTTAGAGTTAGAGTTAGAGGTAGTTGTAGATGTAGATGTAGATGTAGATGGAGATGGAGATGGAGACGGAGATGGAGACGGAGATGGAGATGGAGATGGAGATGGAGATGGAGATGGAGATGGAGATGGAGATGGAGATGGAGATGGAGATGGAGATGGAGATGGAGATGGAGATGGAGATAGAGATAGAGATAGAGATGGAGATGGAGATGGAGATGGAGATGCAGATGCAGATGCAGATGGAGATGGAGATGCAGATGGAGATGGAGATGGAGATGGAGATGGAGATGGAGATGGAGATGGAGATGGAGATGGAGATGGAGATGGAGATGGAGATGGAGATGGAGATGGAGATGGAGTTGGAGATGGAGATGGAGATGGAGATGGAGATGGAGATGGAGATGGAGATGGAGATGGAGATGGAGATGGAGATGGAGATGGAGATGGAGATGGAGATGGAGATGGAGATGGAGATGGAGATGGAGATGGAGATGGAGATGGAGATGGAGATGGAGATGGAGATGGAGATGGAGATGGAGATGGAGATGGAGATGGAGATGGAGATGGAGATGGAGATGGAGATGGAGATGGAGATGGAGATGGAGATGGAGATGGAGATGGAGATGGAGATGGAGATGGAGATGGAGATGGAGATGGAGATGGAGATGGAGATGGAGATGGAGATGGAGATGGAGATGGAGATGGAGATGGAGATGGAGATGGAGATGGAGATGGAGATGGAGATGGAGATGGAGATGGAGATGGAGATGGAGATGGAGATGGAGATGGAGATGGAGATGGAGATGGAGATGGAGATGGAGATGGAGATGGAGATGGAGATGGAGATGGAGTTGGAGATGGAGATGGAGATGGAGATGGAGATGGAGATGGAGATGGAGATGGAGATGGAGATGGAGATGGAGATGGAGATGGAGATGGAGATGGAGATGGAGATGGAGATGGAGATGGAGATGGAGATGGAGATGGAGATGGAGATGGAGATGGAGATGGAGATGGAGATGGAGATGGAGATGGAGATGGAGATGGAGATGGAGATGGAGATGGAGATGGAGATGGAGATGGAGATGGAGATGGAGATGGAGATGGAGATGGAGATGGAGATGGAGATGGAGATGGAGATGGAGATGGAGATGGAGATGGAGATGGAGATGGAGATGGAGATGGAGATGGAGATGGAGATGGAGATGGAGATGGAGATGGAGATGGAGATGGAGATGGAGATGGAGATGGAGATGGAGATGGAGATGGAGATGGAGATGGAGATGGAGATGGAGATGGAGATGGAGATGGAGATGGAGATGGAGATGGAGATGGAGATGGAGATGGAGATGGAGATGGAGATGGAGATGGAGATGGAGATGGAGATGGAGATGGAGATGGAGATGCAGATGGAGATGGAGATGGAGATGGAGATGGAGATGGAGATGGAGATGGAGATGGAGATGGAGATGGAGATGGAGATGGAGATGGAGATGGAGATGGAGATGGAGATGGAGATGGAGATGGAGATGGAGATGGAGATGGAGATGGAGATGGAGATGGAGATTTGAATTTGAATTTGAATTTGAATTTGAATTTGAATTTGAATTTGAATTTGAATTTGAATTTGAATTTGAATTTGAATTTGAATTTGAATTTGAATTTGAATTTGAATTTGAATTTGAATTTGAATTTGAATTTGAATTTGAATTTGAATTTGAATTTGAATTTGAATTTGAATTTGAATTTGAATTTGAATTTGAATTTGAATTTGAATTTGAATTTGAATTTGAATTTGAATTTGAATTTGAATTTGAATTTGAATTTGAATTTGAATTTGAATTTGAATTTGAATTTGAATTTGAATTTGAATTTGAATTTGAATTTGAATTTGAATTTTAATATGAATTTGAATTTGAATTTGAATTTGAATTTGAATTTGAATTTGAATTTGAATTTGAATTTGAATTTGAATTTGAATTTGAATTTGAATTTGAATTTGAATTTGAATTTGAATTTGAATTTGAATTTGAATTTGAATTTGAATTTGAATTTGAATTTGAATTTGAATTTGAATTTGAATTTGAGTTTGAATTTGAATTTGAATTTGAATTTGAATTTGAATTTGAATTTGAATTTGAATTTGAATTTGAATTTGAATTTGAATTTGAATTTGAATTTTAATTTGAATTTGAATTTGAATTTGAATTTGAATTTGAATTTGAATTTGAATTTGAATTTGAATTTGAATTTGAATTTGAATTTGAATTTGAATTTGAATTTGAATTTGAATTTGAATTTGAATTTGAATTTGAATTTGAATTTGAATTTGAATTTGAATTTGAATTTGAATTTGAATTTGAATTTGAATTTGAATTTGAATTTGAATTTGAATTTGAATTTGAATTTGAATTTGAATTTGAATTTGAATTTGAATTTGAATTTGAATTTGAATATGAATTTGAATTTGAATTTGAATTTGAATATGAATTTGAGTTTGAATTTGAATTTGAACTTGAATTTGAATTTGAATTTGAATTTGAACTTGAATTTGAGTTTGAATTTGAATTTGAATTTGAATTTGAATTTGAATTTGAATTTGAATTTGAATTTGAATTTGAATTTGAATTTGAATTTGAATTTGAATTTGAATTTGAATTTGAATTTGAATTTGAATTTGAATTTGAATTTGAATTTGAATATGAATTTGAATTTGAATTTGAATATGAATTAGAATTTGAATTTGAATTTGAACTTGAATTTGAATTTGAATTTGAATTTGAATTTGAATTTGAATTTGAATTTGAATTTGAATTTGAATTTGAACTTGAATTTGAATTTGAATTTGAATTTGAATTTGAATTTGAATTTGAATTTGAATTTGTATTTGAATTTTGACCGATCGGAAAGATTCACACAATTTAAAATCGAAAGCCTTTCTCTTGTATTGGAATGTTCCTCATTCTGTTTCAGCTGAAGGGGCAGCAGTTTTCAAATAAGGAAAGGCCTAAGAAGCAAGGAGTTAAAATCCAGCACCGGTGGCTTTAGGGAACTCGAACTAGCAGTCTTTGGTACTGTCACAGCAAAGACATTCTTTCAAGAGTACGTCTTTATAAGAAGACGCAAAGTACTGAGGTCACCATCCAAGGTCAATCACAAACATTGCCACGAAATGAAGAGGCTGAGTCAGGAGATAAAGGCAGCCTTCAAAGAGCTCGAAAAAGTGTTCCTGAACAAAAATCAGTGGAGACTGCCGAGAGCTAAGCTAAGTTAAACGTTCTCACGGATAACGCAAACAGACTTCGTTTCAAGAATTCAAGAAGATAGTGTTCAGGAAGATATAACAACCAGCGGCTTGGGAATGCAGATCCATCTTTAAAAAGAAGCTAAAAGTATATGGAAGCGAAAAAATTTCAACAAGAAATTAGCACTGGTGTGGAAGAGTGTTATGCATTGTTGAGAGAAAAAAACGAGATTCAGATAATTTCTTCTACAAAATGGAGCACAATTGGAGCAAAGAAGTTAAAAAACACTAAAGAAAGGGCGACAAAATCTGCGTATGATTTTATGTTTAAATCTAAATAACGAACTATTAAACATGACAAAATGTTAAAGGTACGAAATCGCAAGTCAACTAATTGCAATATTTTGAGAGTTAGCCAACTTTATAACCCCACTTCATAGTCGTTTTCAATATTAGTCAAAACTTTCTATCAGTATATTTAAAACTATGCATAAATTATAACTATTTAGAAATTTAACCCTTACCTGCGTCTAATTTCTAAGCATATCATCTCTCACTTACAACGTACATTTCCATCATCTAGACATGATTAACTGTAGTTATAACATCAAATCACAATCAAAGTTCATTCAGCTTTTAATAAATTAATTATTCATAATACTGGCATGAAACTCAAGATAACATGATTTACTCTCTGCTCTGCTTAAGATATTTTTATCTTTTTGTTGATGGGAAAAATTTACAAAAAACTTCGCTTAGTTGCTTTTGAAATAACATTTTCGTTTTATCATATAATTAATCATTTTTGTGGTCTGAAAAGCAGCTAAACAAGCTTCAGCTTAACAGACATGAATTATGCAAGAGTTGAAAGAAAAGCAGCGGAAATGGAAGCGTCATTTTTATTTAACGCATGCTTTACTTTGAATAGCATGCAAGAGTATCAAGTACTAAAAACTTATAAATATTTCAATGGCTCCTTCGTTTATCTTATCAAATGTTGTTTTTTTTTTTGTTTAGCTGTAATAAGGTTGGTTCTGCATTATTTAGGCTAATTAGCATAATTAGGGCACAGACATAATTTGCAAAATTTTACAGAGTTGTTTGTTAGTAAGAATACATAATTGTCTGCATATTATTTGCTTAACTTTTGTTTCGAAAATGAAATATAAATAATAGACAAACCTATAATTAGTTAGTGGATTTTCTTTTCAAAATAAAAATGAATAAAATAAATAGGTGTTTGTGGATAGTGGTAAAAAAATAATATAAATAACCACAATATATGAAACAATTGGCGACGACTGATCAAAATTGATACCTTTTTATGGTAAGTATTTTTATTTTCAAGGAGTAAATCTTCTATAATGCGTTAAAACATCTATTCGGGTTAGTGCGACATTCGGGTTGGTTTGACATATATAATCGCTATCACCCAATAGAAAGTAGCAAGTGAGCACGAAATGAAAGAGTTCGAAAAATTCACTATATATTACTACCCGTCTATTATAAATAGATCAAGGATAACTGCAACAAATGATTATAACATCAAAATTTCTGAAACTTACGGCTTTTACATGAATTCTATTAGAAGGTCACATCGAAGACAGTATCACGACCCCTATTGCGATATATTGGTCTGGTTGTAAACATTCTTGTCCTTAAAAAGTCAAAAAAATTTTATCGCTGGCTGTGTATCTAATCTGTCTGGGTTCTGTTAGATGACGAATGCCATTATTTCCCTTCAAATGCTACATCTGAAAAAGAAATTCTCTTTAATAGCTGCCTTTAAGACTTTAATAGCTGCCTTTACCAGTTGAGCGGAGCAACAAAAAATATAGGTAGACAATTAGACCTTGTCTTTTCTTCAGATTCAGATAATTGTGTAGTCTCTGTAGTCTAGTAACCACCTACTTTCAACACTCGATCTCTACCATCCTCCTCCTCTATCTCTTACCCTTTCTTACAACAATAATACCATAAACACACACTTTGAGCACGCGTTGAGATCTTAATCAGTAGAATCGATTTCCAACATCTTTTCGATAATGCCCATGGAAATGTTGATAATGCTGTTGCTGTCTTCTATGACAAAATTTTCGACTACTTCACACAATCTGTCCCATTTAATAGGCAGAAGAACTTTTCGTCATCTCCTCCCTAATAAAAGGAACAAACTTTGGCGCACTTATTTAACTACTCGTTCTTCTATTGACCTCACAAGTTATCTTCACGCCTTTAACCATTTTTCTGCACTCTGTGAACATCTATATGACTCTTATCATATTCAAATAAAATTGGTGTCGGATCCTAAAAGCTTCTACAAGTTCATTAATATTAAAAGAAAATTTGACAACTACCCATCTACCCTTACTTTTTCATATATCTCCTCAGATAACCCGGAAATAATTGCAAACCTATTTGCAAATTTCTTCAGTCCGTCATTCATAAGTCATAAGAATGAAGAAGACTATGAATACTTTTCTTCACTAAGTAATTGTGCTCAAACCTCGCTGACTTCTGTTGATATTCCACTAACTAATGTCTTAGCAAAGCTACATAATCTAAAAGATGATTTTTCTCCTGGACCCGATGGGTTGCCTGCTATTGTCATCAAAAAATTCGCGAACTTTTTGGCTCATCACTTTTTGACACTCTTTCAACTTTCTATTTCTAACTCAGTTTTTCCAAAGTTATGGAAGAATTCGTACATAATCACTTAACATAAAAAAGGACCTAAAACTGATATTTCTAATTACAGACCTATTGCAAAACTGTCATGTACTCTCAAAATTTTTGAAAGTATTATCTACGACATTCTTTTCTTCCATTGTAAATCTATCTTTCCTCCTAGTCAACATGGTTTTCTCAAGGGTAGATCGACTACCACCAACCTCACACAATTTGTTTCAAACACTTTTTGCTCGTTGGAAAATGGTTACGAAGTTGATGCAGTTTCCACCGACTTTAGTAAAGCGTTTGACAAAATCTCACACACACTATCATCCTTCTTAAGCTTACGCAGTTATAAGAACGCAGTTATAATGTTATCTTTAGATTTTCCAATTCAAAATCTTTTACAGCTACCTCTGGTGTCCCACAAGGTAGTCACCTTAGTCCTTTGTTATTCGTCTTAACAATTGCTGATGTTGATGGTATCATCAATGAATCTAATCTTTCTGTGATTCTCGCTAACTTCAAGAGTTACGAAGTTGATGCTAGTGGTTACGAAGTTGATGCAGTTTCCACCGACTTTAGTAAAGCGTTTGACAAAATCTCACACACACTATCATCCTTCTTAAGCTGAAAGCATTTGGTTTTCCACATCTGTTTATAACATGGATTAAATCTTATCTCGAAGAACGCAGTTATAATGTTATCTTAAGATTTTCCAATTCAAAATCTTTTACAGCTACCTCTGGTGTCCCACAAGGTAGTCACCTTAGTCCTTTGTTATTCGTCTTAACAATTGCTGATGTTGATGGTATCATCAATGATTCTAATCTTTCTGTGTATGCTGATGATATGAAAATCTATCGGCGCATACAAACTAATGCCGGTTCTCGCAAACTTCAAGACGATCTGGTCAGCTTTTCCATTTGGTGTCAAAACAATCTTCTGGAACCCAACGTCAGCAAATGTCAAGCTATAACATATTCTCGTAAGCGAATCCAACTTCCTCCGAGAACGTATTACATTCTCGGCAAGCCAGTTCCCTCTGTATGCTTTTTACGGGACTTAGGCGTTATTTGCGACAAGGAACTTAACTTTAGGTCTCATATTGATAATATCATTAGAGCCAACTCTGTACTTGGTTTCGTGAAACACTGGTCCAGAGAATTCTCAAATCCTTACGTCACTAAATCTCTCTATATTTCTTTTGTTAGACCCATCCTCGAATATGCCAGCCAGGTTTGGTCTCCCATCTACAATACCCAGTCAATGCGAATCGTAGCCGTTCAACGCAGATTCATTCGTTTCGCTCTTCGTGGTCTTCCCGGCTCTGACAGTTTCAACTTACCTCCTTATGCCAACCGTCTGAAGTTGATTAACATGCAAACAATTGCAAAGCGTAGGGAAGTTGCCGATGTTCTCTTCATTCATCAACTAGTATGCGGTACCATTAACTGCCCAGAACTACTCCAATTAATATCCTTTAATACCAACCCACGCAACCTTAGGTCGTATATAAGAGAGGTATACTTCCACCTTAACTTTCACCGCATCGACTATGGATGCAGTGAACCTATAACCAGAATGCTTCGGGTAACCAATAGTTTGATCAGTGAATTCCATTTTCACCTGAGCAGACCACTACTCCGAAATATCCTTCTTAACTCCAACGACACTTCCTGTCCTCTCTAATGTATTCTTCTAATTAAGATATGGTACCATTGTAAATTAACAGGGAGTAGTTAATTATAAAATTTAGTTCTTAAGTATTCAAACTGCTTGTATTAAGCTTATATATATAAATAAATAATCACCAATTCAAATGGCAGTGAACACACTATTTTGTCGAGTTCTTTAAGTCTGTTTCTTCCATTGTACTATTTCTTCTTGTCTGATTCAGTCTCTGATTGCACTGTTGCAGTGCTTCTCTGTTTTGGAACATAGTTCAATAAACAACAGGTCAAAAGGCAGTCTATTGCGCAGAGCCCAATATAAGTACCGTTACAACAATACTACCCTCTCTCTCGAACAATCGAATTATGACTCCAAAAGAGATGGATCCAGAGTGCAAAAGCTTAAGGGGACTTTAAATCAGGCCTTTGATATCTTATGTCATAAGGGCAAGCCCAAAAGCAAACGACAACCAACTTGGTGGTTCGGGAATATTGGCAAGTTTAGGTTACATAGTACAAAGATTTTTACTGAAATATATATATACTCAGCGTTAGCATTTATAAATAAGCTTTTAGAAAATTTAAGCATAATTCTTGGAGTCTTGTCTGTTGTAATAAAGAAGAACCTTCTGAAGCAACAAGAATTTATAAGATTCTCGCTTAAAATCGCTTTCCGAGTTTTTTTAAGAAAACAGATAGAATTTGGATAATCATAAGTGAGGAAACACTAGATCTTTTTTCAGCACCAATTTCCCAGATTTCCGCACAGAACCAATTTGCATTAGTTATGAAAAGATTCTGATGAGGAACAAGCTAATATTATATATGAGCGTACAATCAATTAGGCTCTGAATGGCTTTAAGCCATATAATTTGGATGGACCGAATGTAATATTCCCACCGTTTAACAGCATTTAACTGTTTTAAGTCATTTTTCATGTAACTTCAAGTCATAATTTTTAAAGGATGTTTTGCCATGTCATGCATCCCATTTCGATGAAAGCAGGTTAAGGTTTGGTTTTTATTCCGAAAGCGAAAAAGTTCGCAAACTGATATAAAAGATCTCGATGAGAGGATCTTAATGTAAGTTTTGACGTAGAATTACGTCTTAAAGCGCGGTTTGTATGGGGTCGTTTCAACAGATTTTTTGAAGGTCATGCAACGTTTTCGGCTAATACTTTAGGGTATACCTACAGCCTTTAATACTTATCGTTCAAAGATAATATATATACTAAAATATCAGATATATCCTGCGCTGAATGAATATCTAATTTTGGATTTTGTCACTATTATATGAAAGTCAGAAAATAGTAAAATATAAAAAGAAAAATTCATGTTTTTTATGGGAAAATCGATCATAATGTACCTGCTGTGCCTGCTGCTTTCTTTGTTTTTGTTTCGTTGTTTATGCTTGTATTTTTGTTATTTTGCACGAAATGATTGGTTCGTACAGGACTTTTGGACCAAAATGGATGATTCTATGGCCAATGGAATGCAGTGGGATTATCTGAGGTCACAGGTGGGTCACTGGTACTTTGATGGGTTTCATGGAACATTTGGACCAAAATGGATGATTCTATGGCTTTTTTCAACTCAACAATGAAGTCAAACTGTTAAATTTAACGAAATGGGTCTGTGATCCGGTTAGATTTAACTCTTATGAAAAAAAACGAGTTGGATCATATTTCGTTTTATGCTTTTACCCAATAGATGGCGTAACAGTTTAATTTTTGTCTTTAATGCAAATTAATTTAGAAGCTGTAGTCACAACGGACGGCCGAAGCATTCCCTACTCGACTGTCACTCCTGTTTCAAGAAAGCACTCCTCTGATCGACGATATATGCGGACAGTGCACGCACATATTCCACTCTATGCGTATGGCTGCCGAAGAGGTGATAGGCTACCACCGCCCTCGCCGAAACCAGTGGCACGACCAGGAGTGTCGCGACGCAACTGCAGAGAAGGACATCGCCTACAAAGCCACCCTGCTGTCGGTTGTAACGCGTGCTGTTATGAAGCGATACCGAGAGAAGAGGAGGGAAGAGAGACGCATTTTCAGGCTTCAAAAACGAGGACGGAAATGCGTGAGTGCGAGAAAATTGAGATGCATGGCGACAGGAATGAGACTCGAAAATTTTTCGAAAAATAAGACGCCTGGCCGATGGTTTTAAGACCGGAGCCTCTTCCTGCAAGGATGAGAAGGGAATCTAGTGACAGATATTCAGAGTACCCTGGTGTTATGGAGGGAGCACTTCTCTAGACTTTTAAATGGCGACGCTGACAACAATACCGCCAGTGGAGATGATATCCCGCAAACTGCAATTTTGAATAACAGCGATTAAGTTCCGCAGCCCGATTTTAACGAGGTCTCAACAGCTATAGCTTGGCTTAACAACAACAAAGTTGCAGGAGCCGATGGCCTACCGGCTGAACTGTTTAAGATCGGTGGCGAAGTTCTGTTTAAATGCACTCACAAGCTTTTATGCGGAATATGGTCGGAAGAAGGCATTCCAGATGATTGGAACCTAAGTTTACTCTGCCCAATCCACAAGAAAGGCAATACCACCATTTGCGCCAACTTCCGTAGGATTAGCCTTCTTAATATCGCATATACGGTGCTGTCGAGTTTTTTTGTGTGAAAGCCTGAAGCCCATCGTCAACCAACTGATTGGATCTTATCAGTGTGGCTACAGATCAAGAAAGTTCACCATCGACCAGATCTTTACGCTCCGAAAAAACTTGGAAAAGACCCTCGAAAAACAAATCGACACACACCATCTTTTTGTCGATTTCAAAGCGGCCTTCGACAGTCCAATAAGGAGTCACCCATACTCCATCATGTCTTAATTTGGTATTCCTGCAAAGCTAATATGTCTTTGCAGGATGATACTGAAAAACACCAGCAACGCAGTCAAAATCGGAAAAGACCTCTTCCTTCCGTTCAATACCAAGCGAAGATTCAGACAAGGTGATTCTTTATCGTGCGACTTCTTAAATGTAGTTATGTAGAAGATCATCCGAGCTGCTAATCTGAGACGCAGCGGCACAATTTTCTATAAGAGTGTTATGCTGCCGCTGACGTATGCTGATGACATCATTGGCCATAATATGCGCGAAGTCTGTGCAGCATTCTCCAGGCTAGAAAAAGAGTCGAGTCGAATGGGTCTTGCAGTGAACGCAGATAAAACGAAGTATCTCGTGTCAACAAACAAACAGTCCCAGCGTCTTGGAAACCACGTCACTGTTGACAACACCTCCTTTGAGGTAGTGAAGGACTTTGTTTACCTGGGATCCAGTATTAGCTCCTCCAACGATATCAGTATTGAGATTAAACGAAGGATAACTCTTGCCAAAAGGTGTTACTTTGGGCTCAGTAGGCAATTGAGGTTTCTCGACGAACAAAACTGACGCTCTATAAGTCAATAGGATGGGCATGATTCATTCTACTATACGCATCACAAACCTGCACGTTGAGCAGCTCTGATGAAAGAACTTTGGGAACGTTCGAGAGAAAAATTCTTCACAAGATCTATGGTTCAATCTGCGTCAATGGCAAGTACCGAATACAATGAAATGACGAGCTGTATGAGCTTTATGCTGCCATCGATATAGCCAAGCGTATTAAAATAGAGCGGCTTCGTTGACTAGGTTATGTCGAGTGAATTAACGACGAAGCTCCAGCGAAAAAATTTTTTGTTTCGGCACCCAGCGGCGGTCAACGCAGACGAGGAAAACCGCATCTCCGTTGGAAAGACGAGGCATAGATTACTTGACGATGCTTGAACGTTTCAACTGGTGCCAGCAAGCGTACGACAAAAGCGGCTGGCGAAAATTCTTAGACGAGGTCAAAACCAACGATCAACGGTTGTTGGCACCATCTTAGTAAGTCAGTTTAAAGCGCTTGCGAGAGAATTATGGAAGGACTATTTATAATTTTTGCACCACGAACTCAAACATAGCGTCAATATCGTTCAACAAGTACCATATTCACCAGATATGACCCCGTTTGACTTTTTCCTGTTACTTAAAGTCAAATTGTCGACTTGTGAAAAACATTTTAAGACAATTGAAGTCATTCAAGAGAATTCGGAGAGTGAGCTAAAGGACATTCCCAAATCGGCCTATCAAAAATGCTTTCAATAATGGTAAACACGTTGGCATACGTGTATCGCTTACGATGGTGATTATTTTGAAGATAATAAAATAACTATTGCAAAAGCAGTACCGTGCAATTTTGAACAGAAGATGCTTTTATATTCAAAAGATGAACTCTTTCTAACACAAAACACAAGAAAAAACAAAATTAATTAATCTAGAGATATATCGTATAGTTTCACTGTTACAGACTTGACATAATAATCATATAAGATATGAAATTTCTTATTGTACATTAGAGCTGCACAAGTTTTTACCAGTTATTTGTATTACATAGGACCACTTAACGATTCCTGAATCACGAAATAAAACTTTTAATTCCTAAAATGAAAAAAACTAAACAACGTCCACATTTCAAGTTCAAATGCACCAGAAGTATTAGTATTTTGGTACATAAAAGAAGTCCTGCTAAAATTCTTTTCAAAAAATGACTTCGTGTGACTTTTTAATTCCGGAACGATATTTATGACTAAAGCGCAAAAAATAGCTGCTATAGCTTGCTACTGTTGATCTATCAACTGCAGCTGTCTGTGGCACTGATATAGATATACATAACTGAGATTTTAACTTATGACCGCTTAAAATAATGCGCTTCAGCCGTACAATTTCTACAACATAAACTGAAACATGAAGCGAAACATTTAATGGTATTATTTATGCAACAGAAATTTCTGACATACACATAGACACAAACATGCACACTCATTTGTAAATCTGTACATATAATATTAATGCAAATTTCGCTGCTCCTAATTGTTCATATTTGGACGCATTTGCATAATTTCGCCATTCCACTTGTTTAACTTCCGGCACTGCGGTCTGTTCATGTTTTATTGTTTTTGTTTTCATTAACGTGTTTGTTGTTGTTGTTGTTGTTGTAGTAATGTTTCGGCATTTGCGTTGTCCTTCGAAAATTATACGCCAGATTTTTATGACAAATTTCTGTCGTTCGTTGTATTGTGCAGGACTTTAATTGAGGCGGAGGCAAAGGCGGTAACGATGGCGGCAGCAGCGAAATTGGTGATGATATTTAAAGCAAAACATGCTGACAACACAAGCACTCAAGAGCGAGTGGTTGGATATAAGTGACATTATTGAAAGCGATGGATATTTATGCGTAATGTTTTTGTTAATGCAATGAAATTTTTATGGCCAAAGGACGACGAGCTGTCTTTAGGTTTTTTTTGTGTGATTAACATAAGTTAGCAAACATTTGAATAGCCATGGTATGCAGAGCTGAACATGTGTTTCATGTACATGTTCGAGCTAGAACAGTGAAATTGAGATATTATGAAGCTGTTAAATAGATTAAAAAAAAACAACATTGTTGCCATTTTGAGTGAAATTATTTTAAACAAGCAAAGGACTGCCAACATTTAAAGCGATGTTTTTATGTCATGTCTTTAAATTTTGTGAAAATTTGCTTTGGTTTAAAAAAATTTAATCATTTCGTTAGATAAAAAAAAATATTTCCGTTCGAGATGCTAAGCACGTTTCTAGTATTTTGCTGTTTTTTTTCCGCAAAAAATCCTTTTTCCGCTGCCTAATTATTTCAGAGACGTTTGTGTGCAGATTGTTTTGTTTTATTTTCTTGTTGTATTTGTCATTTGTTGCCACTTGACAAAGCCTGTCACCACAATTGCCGCTGCTCATTTTTTATTGCTAGAACAGAGCGTATCTTTTGTTTTTGTTTTTTTTTTTTATCGTGAGCTGCAAGACTACAAGCCTTGGTTCCACTTGGCTGCAACAATAAGGATAACGTGCATAAGCGTAACACTTGTTCATTTGTTTATTTTTAAGTACACTTCAGCGCAGGGATTTCTTTATGCTTTAGCAATAAAACAATGACATTTTGCTGTTAGTTTAGTGCCAGAGTTGCCAATTTGTTACGTAAAATGTTGTCAATAAACAAGCGAAAATTTAGAATTTGGAAAAATGCTAAGGTAATGACTGGAAATTTAATGCAAGTAAATAATTTGCAATCATTATTTATCTAGAGGTTTAGAACAAAAAACGAAATATATTTTTTAAAGACCAAAAACACTTGTTTTTACGATCATTTGCCAGCAATATTTTTAGCAGATTTAACTGCCTTAGTTTAACTTCTGTGGTTCAACTGCTAAAGACTAAATTATTTTTTATAAACTAAGTCAATTGTTGGCACAACAACAGCAAAAACAAGCCAATACAGCACAACAACAACAATATTTTGCAGCACTTCATAACATTTCTGAATGCATATAAGACAAAAAAAGAACTTGTTCACATAATATGTTCATGGATTATGCTACGCACAGTTTTTGAAATTATCGTGCATTGCATATTTTTAGGCGCTTGAGGCTTGCTCATTTTGCTTTCTTTATCTTTCCTTGTTGACTTGTTGACTTAGCAGCAAAGTTTCTTTGCTCATTTCTTTTCATATTTCAGCAGCGATGTTAGCAAATTAAATTTTACAATATCATGTATGAGTGTATTAAAAGATATGTTGTAACTCAAGTAATGCTCTTAATTGTACATGTTACTTGTATTAAATTGAAATGTTTTAATTTCACTCTAATATGTTTGTGTTTTCATTTTTACAAAACGAAAAAAAAATAACGAACAACCAAATATATAAAACATTGCCAACATGAAATTTTCCCGGAATTTCAATCCAGGAAGAAACATAATTTATTTATTTTAAACAAGTTTTAACAACATTTATGAGAAAAACATGAGATACGCTATACCGCCAGCATTTATTTTTTTTTTTCTTATTTTCTTTCTTAAAATATTACTAAAACGCATTTGATGCTTCTGGCTGTTTGTCGTTACATCCCATATGGCTTAAGGAGTTCATCAGTTTGTTAATCGAAAAATTTTTATTGGCATAAATAATGAAGCATTTTTCACAAAAAAATATTCTCTGCTGCTATTTTTCTACTTAGAGCTAATTTCCCGAAGTGTCTTGCAATGCTTGAAATTCGCAGATTAAAAATTGTAACCCAATTTTTATAAAGTTTTTTAACTTACAATTCTTAAAAAAAAAGAAACAGTTTCGATAGTATCGTAAGTGAAGACGTAGAATTCCGTTTTAGTTGTAGCCTCTTCGACTTTGTCTCTTTGGTCCGATTGTTTTGTCCATTTTGCACGTATATTTATTGATCTTCCGAAAATTAACAAATAAATGAATAACACTCAATTATGGACTCATTGAGCCCAAAACAAAGAAAAAGTAAAAATGTTAGTATGATTAAATGAGCAAGCAAAAGGAAACAAGCAAAATTTCAAATTTTTTCGATCATTTCGTTTAGTTTGATAGGTTGAGTTCATTGAATTAGTTGAAAAGAAGGCGAAGCAAATGCACTTTCTATTGGTGCCACTTTCGTCTCTGCCCGATATATAGTTTGCGAGCTACAGTCAGTTGAACTACTAATTTCAAATTAAAATTAAGGTCCCGATTTTTAAAAAACCGTATGTTGTCTATATTTCACGCTTAGCACATGTCCTTTCCTCTCGTCTCTGTCTGATATTTAGTTTGCGAGCTACACTTTCGTCTCTGTTCGATGTATAGTTTGCGAACTACACTCGCTAGTGCTAGTGGGATGTGGAATCCAAATTAATTTGCATGAAAAACAAAAATTAAAATCTAACGCCATCTATTGGGTAAAAGCATAAAGCGAAATATGATCCAACTCGTGTTTTTCATAAGAGTTAAATCTAACCGGATCACAGACCCATTTCATTAAATTTAACAGTTTGAGTTCATTGACTGAGTTGAAAAGAGGTAAATGACCTCTGGTTTCAAAATAGAGCACTTAGCAAACTAGAACAGTAGTGCATATATAACCCAATGCGAACCAATGCTTACAATACTACCAATACGAACTAGAACTTCCAGTTTCACGAAAACACGAACCTCAACTACACGTGTATTTTATTCATGAACTTCACGTGAAGTTCGTATTCACGTGAAAGTGCCAATGACCCACCTGTGACCTAAGATAATCCGACTGCATCCGATGAGCCATAGAATCATCCATGTTGGTCCAAATGTTCCATGGAACCCATCAAAGTACCATTGACCCACCTGTGACCTCAGATAATCCCACTGCATCCGATTGGCCATATAATCTTCCATTTTGGTCCAAATATTCCATGGAACCCATAAATGTGCCAATGACCCACCTGTGACCTCAGATAATCCCACTGCATCCGATTGGTTATAGAATCATCCATTTTGGTCCAAATGTTTCATGGAACCCATAAAAGTACCATTGACCCACCTGTGACCTCAGATAATCCCACTGCATCCGATTGGATATAGAATCATCCATTTTAGTTCAAATGTTCCATGGAACCCATAAAAGTACCATTGACCCACGTGTGACCTCAGATAATCCCACTGCATGCGATTGGATATAGAATCATCCATTTTGGTTCAAATGTTCCATGGAACCCATAAAAGTACCATTGACCCACCTGTGACCTCAGATAATCCCACTGCATCCGATTGGATATAGAATCATCCATTTTGGTCCAAATGTTCCATGGAACCCATAAAAGTACCATTGACCCACCTGTGACCTCAGATAATCCCACTGCATCCGATTGGCCATAGAATCTTCCATTTTGGTCCAAATATTCCATGGAACCCATAAATGTGCCAATGACCCACCTGTGACCTCAGATAATCCCACTGCATCCGATTGGCCATAGAATCATCCAGTTTGGTCCAAATGTTCCATGGAACCAATCAAAGTACCAATGACCCACCTGTGACCTCAGATAATCCCACTGCATCCGATTGGCCATAAATTCATCCATTTTGGTCCAAATGTTCCATGGAACCCATAAATGTGCCTATGACCCACCTGTGACCTCAGATATTCCCACTGCATCCGATTGGCCATAGAATCTTCCATTTTGGTTCAAATGTTCCATGGAACCATTCAAAGTACCATTGATCCGCCTGTGACCTCAGATAATCCCACTGCATCCGATTGGCCATTGAATCATCCATTTTGGTTCAAATGTTCCATGGAACCATTCAAAGTACCATTGATCCGCCTGTGACCTCAGATAATCCCACTGCATCCGATTGGCCATAGAATCATCCATTTTTGTCCAAAGATTCCATGGAACCCATAAATGTGCCAATGACCCACCTGTGACCTCATATAATCCCACTGCATCCGATTGGCCATAGAATCATCCATTTTTCGTCCAAAGATTCCATGGAACCCATAAATGTGCCAATGACCCACCTGTGACCTCAGATAATCCCACTGCATCCGGTTGGCCATAGAATCATCCATGTTGGTCCAAATGTTTCATGGAACCCATCAAAGTACCATTGACCCACCTGTGACCTCAGATAATCCCACTGCATCCGATTGGCCATAGAATCTTCCATTTTGGTCCAAATATTCCATGGAACCCATAAATGTGCCAATGACCCACCTGTGACCTCAGATAATCCCACTGCATCCGATTGGCCATAGAATCATCCAGTTTGGTCCAAATGTTCCATGGAACCAATCAAAGTACCAATGACCCACCTGTGACCTCAGATAATCCCACTGCATCCGATTGGCCATAAATTCATCCATTTTGGTCCAAATGTTCCATGGAACCCATAAATGTGCCTATGACCCACCTGTGACCTCAGATATTCCCACTGCATCCGATTGGCCATAGAATCTTCCATTTTGGTTCAAATGTTCCATGGAACCATTCAAAGTACCATTGATCCGCCTGTGACCTCAGATAATCCCACTGCATCCGATTGGCCATAGAATCATCCATTTTGGTTCAAATGTTCCATGGAACCATTCAAAGTACCATTGATCCGCCTGTGACCTCAGATAATCCCACTGCATCCGATTGGCCATAGAATCATCCATTTTTGTCCAAAGATTCCATGGAACCCATAAATGTGCCAATGACCCACCTGTGACCTCATATAATCCCACTGCATCCGATTGGCCATAGAATCATCCATTTTTCGTCCAAATGTTCCATGGAACCCATCAAAGTACCATTGACCCAACTGTGACCTCTGATAATCCCACTGCATCCGGTTGGCCATAGAATCATCCATGTTGGTCCAAATGTTTCATGGAACCCATAAAAGTACCATTGACCCACCTGTGACCTCAGATAATCCCACTGCATCCGATTGGCCATAGAATCTTCCATTTTGGTCCAAATATTCCATGGAACCCATAAATGTGCCAATGACCCACCTGTGACCTCAGATAATCCCACTGCATCCGATTGGCCATAGAATCATCCAGTTTGGTCCAAATGTTCCATGGAACCCATCAAAGTACCAATGACCCACCTGTGACCTCAGATAATCCCACTGCATCCGATTGGCCATAAATTCATCCATTTTGGTCCAAATGTTCCATGGAACCCATAAATGTGCCTATGACCCACCTGTGACCTCAGATATTCCCTCTGCAGCCGATTGGCCATAGAATCTTCCATTTTGGTTCAAATGTTCCATGGAACCATTCAAAGTACCATTGATCCGCCTGTGACCTCAGATAATCCCACTGCATCCGATTGGCCATAGAATCATCCATTTTGGTTCAAATGTTCCATGGAACCATTCAAAGTACCATTGATCCGCCTGTGACCTCAGATAATCCCACTGCATCCGATTGGCCATAGAATCATCCATTTTTGTCCAAAGATTCCATGGAACCCATAAATGTGCCAATGACCCACCTGTGACCTCATATAATCCCACTGCATCCGATTGGCCATAGAATCATCCATTTTTCGTCCAAATGTTCCATGGAACCCATCAGAGTACCATTGACCCACCTGTGACCTCAGATAATCCCACTGCATCCGATTGGCCATAGAATCATCCATTTTGGTCCAAATATTCCATGGAACCCATAAATGTGCCAATGACCCACCTGTGACCTCATATAATCCCACTGCATCCGATTGGCCATAGAATCATCCATATTGGTCCAAATGTTCCATGGAACCCATCAAAGTACCATTGACCCACCTGTGACCTCAGATAATCCCACTGCATCCGATTGGCCATAGAATCATCCATTTTGGTTCAAATGTTCCATGGAACCCATCAAAGTACCATTGATCCGCCTGTGACCTCCCTCAGATAATCCCACTGCATCCGATTGGCCATAGAATCATCCATTTTGGTCCAAATATTCCATGGAACCCATAAATGTGCCAATGACCCACCTGTGACCTCATATAATCCCACTGCATCCGATTGGCCATAGAATCATTCTGAAGCTGAAGCTCTAATACGAACCAATCAGTTCGTGCAAAATAAAAACAATACAAGCATAAACAACGAAACAAAAACAAAAAAAGCAGCAGGCACAGCAGTTACATTATAAGCAGCTGATGATCGACTTTCTCATATAAGAACATGCATTTTTCTTCTTATATTTTACTATTTTCTGACTTTCATATAATAGTGACAAAATCCAAAATTAGATATTCATTCAGCGCAGGATATATCTCATATTTTAGTATATATATTATCTTTGAACAATAAGTATTAAAGGCTGTAGGTATACCCTAAAGTATTCGCCAAAAACGTTGCATGACCTTCAAAAAATCTGTTAAAACGACCCCATACAAACCGCGCTGTAAGACGTAATTCTACGTCAAAAAAAATTTTTTAATAACACAGTGGTGTCAATAACTATCTTCTATTGGAATACAGTAGTTGACACTGTGTCAATAGTTAGCACTTTTGGAAGAGTGTCATTTATTATTTATTTCCTTTTTTCATTGAAAGTCCTATCTAGCAACTAAACGAAATGTCACAAGGAACTCGGAAATACAGCGAAAGTGATGTCCAAAAAGCAGTTGATGCTGTACGGACGCTTTCAATGTTGAAAAAAGCCGCAGCAAAATTATATGGTATCCCTCGAACCACACTTTTGTTTCGATTAAGTGACAAGTTTGTCAAAGTAAGGAAAGGTCCTCAAACCGTGTTGTCCAATGCCAAAGAGCTGACTCTAGAGGAGTGCATAAACACGTCCCAGCGTAAAGGTTTTCCTAAAAGAAAATAGGATGTACTTAATGCTGTTAAGGAATTTCTCAACGCGGATGAAAGGGATCATTCATTTGGTGCAGAAAATATGCCAGCAAACGGTTGGTTTAAGGCATTTTTGAAACGCCACCCTTTAATTTCATTAAGAACGCCAGATGCTGTAAAATCGGCAAGTGCAACAGTTGCAGCATCGAATATAAAATCATGGTTTGTGCAAATTGAAAATTTTTTGAAGGATCAGGATTCCAATTTGCTGAATATTATAAATGATGGTAGCCGAATATTTAATGGTGACGAAACCCTTTTGTTTTGTTATGTCCGAAAACTAAAACTGTGCTAGCAGCAAAAGGAGCACGAAATATATACGAAATCGACGGAGGACTTGCTAAGTCAAACTTAACTGTTATGTTCTCATTCTCTGCGTCAGGCGTATTGGTTCCACCTATGGTTATATATCCATATAAGCGAATACTGGAGAAAATAAGAAAATTGATGCCTGATGGATGGGGTTTAGGTATAAGTGACAACGTTTGGATGGCTAAGCAAGTTTCTTATGAGTACATCTCAAAGGTTTTTCATCCATATCTCGTCAGCATTGGAACAAATTTTCCCGTGATAGTTTTCGTCGATGGCCATGCTACCCACCTTACCTTACCAGTTAGTAAACTGTGTGTCCAATTAGGAATAATATTGATCGCATTAGTCTCCAAGTCACCAAGTCTTAAAAAATTGGTTGGAATAAGAAAGTTGCTGAGTGGCGTCACCAAAACATTGGCCAATCCCTTACAAGGCAAAAGTTTGCTCCTTTGCTCAATGAACTTGTCGTTTCATCCATATCGCCTGAAATTATCAAAAATGGTTTCAGAGCGTGCGGGCTTTTTCCTTGGAATGTAAATGCAATTGATTTCTCTAGGTGTCTAGGAAAATCTTCAAAAAAGCAAATAAGCGTAGAGGCTAATCAACCGCAAGCTTCGACCAATAATGATGTCATCACATATGAAAATGTTTCTACATTGGTTGGAGCTGAGAAACTGGAAGAATTTGAAGATATTGATAAGGGTATTGGCGATACCATGCACCGTACGGAGGATTGGAAAATTCTCTTTAAAATATTTTAAAAACTTAAGCCAAGCAGTCAACCTTGTCAGGAATCAATAATAACTGTTGGTGATCTAATAATGTCCTGCAATGTCAATGATGAAATTGATATCAATAATATTGATCAATTTATATATTTAGACAATGAGCAGATTTTAAATTGCTGGCATAGAAAATTACTTGGATTGGCCTATCACACCAGAGCGACAGTGTGTTAGACCTGTAAATCAGAAGAGGACGTTCGTTATAACGGATTTATTATGCATAGAAGCTGAACAAACCGAAAAAATGGCTAAAATAAAAGTAACCATGCTTAAAGAAGAAAAACAAAATTCAAAGACTGAACAAAAAACTCATGAAGGTTTCAAATACAAAAGAAGTTACCAAAAACCTATCAAATATAAAACAAAGAAAATCTCGTCGCAAAGAACCATTAACTGAAATTTCCGTTGACTTAAATATGGACACAACGAACCACTTTTTGGATAATATGACACCATAAAGTAAGGAACTTTTGGCATATTTTTATACTTGCTTAAATATTAATTAATACTAGTATCGCCTGGGGTCGAAATTCGACCAATTTATTGATTGCCTATTTATAAATACTAGTAAACCTGTTGCCCGAATTTGAGCAATTCAATAAAAATTAATTGTTAGAAACATTATAGACGTTAAATATATGATATTTTATTCAATAAGTTATAACGAATAACGATAAATTGAGTCTCAATAATGATATAAAAGATCATTATCAGAATGGTTTGACTTGAAACGTTTGATCTGACACAAAATTTTTTAATGTAACTGTCAAAATACGAAGACGGACTTATACTTATATAACAACTGAGAAAAACATTATTACTATTCGAAAACATCGCAGCTCAACTCTTCCAGCTATAAAAAATAACTAATTTAAAAAGAAAACGCATTAAAAAATAGATTTAAGAAATAATACTAAAATTTATTTCAGAAATTAATAAAAGGTACTTACAGAACACCTACAACATCGATTTATGACACATTTAGATGAAAAAACACCAAAAAACCCAAACCCAAACCCAGTTTTTTGAATACTGTTTAAATTTGACTGAGTTGTTTGCTCGGAGAGTGGAATTTTTTGATTTTGGAACTGAATTTTTAGGACAATTGACATTTGAGGAATGCATAAAAGATAATTTTGGTATAAAATTTTTAGTTTTGAAAAAAATTCAAATTCGATCAATTCATAAGCTCTTCTCAAACTAAATTTCAAATCGATAAAATAACGGATTTTTGTACAAAAATTTTATTTCTGTTTTAAAAGGTTGGGAACCCCCTGAAGTGAAATCACAATTTTTAAAAGTGGTTTGCACATATACAGCCTAAACCTGATTTAATGATATCTAAATCGATAGAATCGGTTCATTGGTCTGGGAGGAGTTGAAGTCACAAAAAAAACCTTAGCCTATTAATTATATAGATAGATAAGCAGGATGATTAAAACAGATTCGTGGCTATAACTTTTAATTGGTTGTAGCTATAATGAAATTTTTTTCAAATATATTGTTTTTGAAGCTTATTGAAGATTTAAAAAATATAAGAACAACATTTTAAAAAAAAAATTTAGAGCAAAACACCATAGGGGGTAGCCTTGTTTTTTCGATGACACATAGTATTTATTAATTTTTCTGTCAAACAAAAACAAATTCGTCTTAAATAAACTACATACAATGAAAGAAAATCGAAAATGCAAATTTGAAATTTTTTTATTTTTACAACAAAAACAATTTTTAATACATTTTTTGAGGAAACATTCATTTTATGGGACTCTTTTTAAAGGCAATGATTAAAATATAAATAATAAAGTAACGGTAAAAACTTTGTTATTATTTTAAAGTCAATTAATTGCAATTAAATACAAAAAAGAAATAAATGAAATTTTTTGAAAAGTGACAGAGATATTCGCTTCCAAATACAGAACTTTAAATTTCAGAGAGTTTTTTTCTCTGTCTTGGCGTTTGATAAAAATACACGTTAAACAACTACAGGCAATATTAAGAAAATTCATTACAAAATCCATTTGGCAAGATAATTACCGTAATTGCCAACACATTTCAAACAAAATTAAACAAAAATTTAGAAAAACAAAAAAAATTTGAAAACTGTTAAAATTTGACTGACTTGTTTGCTCGGAAAGTGGAATTTTTGATTTTGGAACTGCATTTTTCGGACAAATGACATTTGAGGAATGCATAAAAGATAATTTTGGTTACAAATTTTTAGTTTTGAAAAAAATTCAAATTCGATCAATTCAAAAGCTCTTCTCAAACTAAATTTCAAATCGATAAAATAACGGATTTTTGTACAAAAATTTTATTTCTGTTTTAAAAGGTTGGGAACCCCCTGAAGTGAAATCACAATTTTTAAAAGTGGTTTGCACATATACAGCCTAAACCTAATTTAATGAGATCTAAATCGATAGAATCGGTCCATTGGTCTGGGAGGAGTTGAAGTCACAAAAAAAAACCTTAGCCTATTAATTATATAGATATGAGAGATGATCAAAATAAGTTCGAGGGTATAGCTTTTCATTGATAGAAGATATTAAGCTATTTTCTTCAGAAATATTATATATTTATTTAATTATTTCTTTCAAAAACAGAAAAACAACATTTTAAAAAAATTTAATTTTGTCAAAAAAATCATAGGGGGTAGTCTTGATTTTTTGATGGCACGGACAGTTTATTAATTTAGTATCAAGACAAAATAAATTCACCTAAAATTCGGTACAGACTTTGAAAGAAAATCAAAAATGCAACTTTCAGTTTTTGTTTTTTTACAACAAAAATCATTTTTACCCCATATTTTAAGAATAAATCAAATTTTATGGTCTTTTTTTAAAAGGAATAATTTAAATATAAACAAACAAAACACGGTATTATTTTCAAAAGTTTTTTTAAGTTAATTGATAAGACTTAAATACAAAAATGAAATAAATAAAATATATTCACAGGTGGCAAAGATATTGGCTTCCCAATTTAGAACATTCAATTTGAGACAGTTTTTTTCTCTCTCTTGGCATTTGGTTGAAACACACGCTAAATAACTAACGACAATATTAAGAAAATTCATTAAAAATACTTTTGGTTAGAACTTTGCTGTAATTTTTAAAACATTTAAAAGAAAATTTAACAAAATTTTAGAAAAGATGAAAAAAAAATTGAAAAACCGTTCAAATCCGACCGGTTTCCATTCACATGGAAAGTCAAATTTTTGAATACAAAACACATTTTTTTACAAATTTAACAATTGATGAATGCATAAAACTAAATTTTTTTAAGAAATTGTTACTTTTAAAAAAAATTCAAATTCGAGCGAACTCTCTTCCAACTAAATTTCATATCAATGAAAGAGCAGATTTTTTTTCAAAAATTTAATTTCTCATTTAGAAGGTTGGAAACCCCCTCTATCAGATATATCATTTATATATACATTCTGCACTTCTGGGCAACAAAACCTTTTGAATGATATAAGTTTCATTAATTTTGAGTTTAAATTAATACCAAAAAAGCGTACGACAAACTTTAATGTTCACGTATTAATATATAAAATGTATTTCTCTATTAGCTGTTTGTCTAATACTACAGACGTATTGAGCACTGCAATGCCTAAAAACTAGGGAAAATCCAACTAAGAAATCTGTTCACCGAAAATGAAAATATTGGGGAAAACCAAATTGCAGTTGGTGCGACGTGTTCTGAATGCACATTGCCAATGAAGAAAAACTCAGGACTGAAATGTCATAAATGTATTAGAGCATTGCATATCTCATGCATAATAAAACTCAATCTTGAATTTGCATTCCTATATTTAGATGCCTAAAGTGCCTGCTCCAAATATAGTTTAATATAATAATGATAATTGCAATATATTATAATTATATAGTTAGCTTTAAGGAATGTGATTTTTGTTTAACAATGAACTGTTTTTTTTAACTATTCCTTTTTTTTATGAACTAATTTATAATTTTTTATGTTAACAAATTTTTGAAATAAAGACACTAAAGGCAGAACATCCTTTATTTTAATAGTAGTAAAATTTTGAGTACCGTGTCAATAACTATATGATATAGCGATGTCAATAATTGTACTTGGGTGTCAACAACTATATAAAATTATGATGGCAATAATTGTACTTGTGTGTCAATAACTATACATTTCTGTTAAGTTTTAGAAAACTAACAATTTACCCATATTCTATCTATTTTCTTACCTCGACATAATATCCAAACTATAAATAACCCTCTAACATCAGTAATAACGGTTTCCTTGTATAAAGGAGATACACCAATTTTTTTTTTTACAGCAGCATCTTCTACAAATTTCGTTATGAGTGTCAACAACTGTATCGCTTACGCTATTTTTGTAATAATTCCAAAAAAATTATGATTGTAGGAGTCCAATGCAGGTGGTCGGATTTCTTGATTCATTTGAAGCTCCTAGTTAAAAATTTTAATGAGAACAAAGTGATCATTTTTTATATATGACAGCGTTAAACTGAAACGAGCAAAAATTCTAAAATACACTTTCTTAATGAAGCTTTCTGAATTGGTCGCGATTCCGAAAAAATTATGATTTTTGTGAAAAATAGTTTTGGTGGTCTTAATAAGTAAAATATGTAACTTTCACACAATTTTAATCAATATTTTAACTTAACTTCTAAAAATCATTTAATTTATTTTTTTATACAGGAACCAACAAAGACCAGCGACAAAAAATTTAAAATATAATTTTTACAGTTAAGCAGCAGAAAGTGATGTGTTTGTATATTTTTGGCCACCAGTGCGGAGAGGTGATGAGCTCAACTGGCATTAGCTTGCTATGAGGTCTAAACGAGAACTTTTATAAGACTGGTTTCACGGGAAGTCAGCGACCTTTAACTGTTTTCAAGCTAACTTGTTGGACTGGGCCTTCGGGAGCTTCGTGGTGGCTGTGTGTTTATACGCATATTGCGGGTACAGCTCGGTGTATGAGTTTCTCAACTCGGGTGCCGTACTCCGAAGTACGGAAGAGGTGTTAGAAAGGCTTCTAGCCAAACCAAGAATCGCGATATGCCATCATAACATGAAGCTTATTTGATACCTTTGAATCCTGAAAAATAATTAGCAACATATGGACGTTTTTAATACGTTCATCTGTTGAAAGTCAATGAAAAAACTGTTTTCTTTTAAGGCACATTGTGAGTAGTGCCGTTACTGTGCAACGCAAGAGAGTAAGAGTGTTTTGAAATGCCTCCTTAGGATGAAGATAAAAGGTACTGATTTAAATAGTTGTGCAATATTTCTCGTTGTGATTTAATTCTTCTTACATAGAAAGCATCAACTACTTTTTTTTTTAAAAAATGGTTAAAGCAAAGTTCAAGTGTAAATTGGATGTCATCTGGATAGGCGAAGGTATTCTATCAATATCCAAAAAAAAAATTGCTCCAGGCGAGCTGATATAAATATTGATAAAACAATGTTTTTCCGAAAACTTTTGTTGCCATAGAAAATGTACTACTGCCATCTCTCCATATAAAGGTTTGTATAAAAAAAATTTCATTTAGCAGGTAGATAGAAAAGTTTTAAATAAGACAACTAGTAAGCAGTAGATAAATTTAAAGTTTTTGTGGAAAAAGTGTATAACTTTTGAACCAGAAAAACAAAAAAACTCAATTCTTTTTTTGTCAAATTCAGAAAAAAACGGTCCTAATAACCTTAAAAAATAATTAAAAAGGGTGCAGGTTTAGTTTTTTATAATATTTTATTTATTATTCTTCTGACCTCGGAGAAGTCCACCATAAGATTATGTTTGACCAACAGAGATAACATTTGACACGTATTTCAAAATATTTTCGAAAAATATGCTTCATTTACCTACGGAAACGCCTCCCATACAATCCAAAAATTGAAAAATCAATGAATAAATAAGCTCATGCTTAACTACATAAGCATGATAAAAAGTAGTACGTATGTATTATATAACAAAACCAAGATATTTTTGAAAAATTTGCGTGATCTGCTCACGGATATGCCTACCTACCCATTCAACCCAACAAACTTCAAATTTAATATAAAATTTAAAATTTGGTATGTATTTATTTAATTTCCAAACTAAGATGATTTCAAAAAGTGGGCGTTATCCGCCCACGAACACGCCCACCTGCCATGCAGCCCACTATAACGATAGCACTTTAAATGCATTTACACGTGAGCTACAGGAATATCATGTAGTGGTGACCGTGGCATGCCGGTTGCATATTCGGAGCCCGAGTTTTTTTAATAAAAAATTTTCCAGATCGATCACCACCTCTCTGCAGACAATAGAAAACCTCAGAGAGTAAATAATACCATGTAAACTTTCTTAATAACATGCACTTTAGCCGTTCGGAGTTGGCATAAAACATGTTCTCGGTCAATTTTGTGCAAACAGTTAATAACACACACAACACAATTGATCATAAGAAGCTCGGTCAAAGTCCTTTCAAAAACGACTAGCTCTTTAATGGTCCATTCTGTGGGTTAAATTTGCCCAAATACCCAAAGCCTGAGATCGACGAAGAATCGACTGTTCATGGTTTTCACGAAAACTCTCTGCTACTGCAGCCCATTTAAGTTTACCGTCAAGCACCCAACAATTAAAAAGTGCAACGGTCAGCTTAAAATAGCAAGTAAGCACGGGTTAGCTACTTGAGCTGAGCTTCTGTTACCATAGCTTATAAATTATATTAAACTATATTCATAATTATGAAATGGCCAAAAAAAATTTATTTATTTGGTAGTAAATTTCTTGGCATTTAACATTTAAATATAATTTTGGGCATATGGGCATCTCCCAGCGGCACGGACGCGACATTCGCACGGTTTTAATTACTCGAAAAACAAGAAAGAAACAAAATGAGCCGATATGCATTTAAGTGTTCTAACGCGACGAAAGAGTGCTACATTTTATAAAAATATTGGCGAGATTTAGTACAAATTAGTACAAAGTAATAAGCAATCATTCAATGGAACGGACGCGACAAAAATATAAGTTTTTTTAAGCTCATATAGAAATATGCAAAATTTAGCTAATTTTGAGAACTTTTTTTTTATATAATATACATGTTAATGGAGGTCAAAGGATAACTATTCTTTGTAGACTTATGAAATATAAGAATTATCTTTTATCTTTTTTTAAATAGATATAGCACGAATACGGACGCGACAAATTTTTCCACAGTAGTAAAATACAGTAAAGATGTGCATTATAAATTTTAATAAAAATACATCATAATAAGTTGAATTCAAGTTACATAGCAGTCATACTAATCAAAATAAAAAAAAATAAAGTTAAATGCTGTTATAGTGCTTTATTTTAATGTTTTCTTCACTTTTGGTGGACCTTTTTTGGGAGATGCCCATATGGCTACCACGACTATTTTGCACAAAGGTCATTCTGAAGGTCCAATTTTTGACCAACTTTTCAAGCATTTGAGGGCGTATTTCAGCAATGACACGTTGAATATTGGTTTCCAAAGCGTCAATCGTTGCTGGTTTATCCACATAAACCAATGACTTCACGTATCCACACAAAAAATAATCAAATGGCGTCAAATCACAAGAACGTGGAGGCCAATTCACCGGTTCATTTCTCGAAATAATGCTGTCGTTGAAATGTTCTTTCAATAAGTCAATTGGTTCGCCCGCAGTATGACAAGTGACACCATCCTGTTGAAACCACATTTCTTGAAGATTTGGCAACAAAAATTCATTGATCATGGTTCTGTATCGATTTCCATTGACGGTAACGCGTCGTCCTTCCTCATTTTTAAAGATATAAGGACCGTTGATTCCGCCAGCTCATAGACCTCTTCTCATTCTTCTCGGTGGCTTGGCATTCAAAAAGAGTGAAAGGTAGAACGAAATTTGGTAATTACGTTTTTTATGGTGGTGTCAGACAGACGATTATGTGCACCATAAAATTCACGAAGTGCTCTATAGACATTTTTAATTGAACATTGTTTTTGAAAAAAAATTTCCACGATTTGGAAGGGTTGTTCTGGAGTTAACCTATTCATGATGATTTGCCAAGCAATACCGAGTAGAGACGTCAAAAGAGTAATCCATATTGAAAAAAAACCTCATAAAAAAACACCCTTTATATAAATCATCATATTTTTATTAGATGTGAGATATTGAATCGAAGATTGCCTATTTCTATGACGTCAAACAAATTGAGTTTAAGTGAGGTTAGTGTTGTAAATGCTTGTTGTAAATTAATATACAAAATTATTTAAATTTTGATACAATTGACATTGATGTCTCACCATCATCTAAAGTCAAAACTTATTGAAGTTTTGTATAGTTTTCCTTGCCTGTTGGTTGCCCATTTACTGTAGCGTTATTCAAACTGAAATGATGGCAATAAAGGAGGTTGCTTCATGGCTACCAAAGAACAAAGTCTCAAAGCAAGAAGCTTTTATACTTTCCGGCAGCCATGCTGCGATCAAATCATTGGAGCAAGTAACCAATAACTCAAAATCAACCAAGGCATGCTGGCTTTATTGAGGGAAATGTTTAACTATTTTAGCATTAACCTTATTGGGGTACCTGATTATGAAGGCATTAAGAGTCAGAAAAGACAGACGAGCTCGCTCGTATATTGGCAAAAGGTATATTGGTAACTTTAGTTGTTCTGAATCCACCAGGCATTCCGCTAGCTACTCGATAATACTAAGCTTAATGCCAACATCAGATGGGCTGAATTCTCTATCTGTAAGATTTATAGGCTTATTTGGCCGTGTTTTGATTTCAGGTGCTTCAGAGTGCTGAAAAGGTTAGACCTATCTATCTATCTTTGTAACAGTCATAACAGGGCGCTGGCTGATAGGCAGGCCTCATTAAAATCTTTTGGGAACGACTTCTATAGAAGTTCATCTTCTGCAGAGATGAAGAGAAGGAAGAAACCATACCTCATATTCTATGTTTCTACCCCACGCTCGTCAAGAACCATCAAAGTAATCTCGGTTCATCCTTCTGATTTTCTCAAAAATTGTTGAACGAATCCTGCAGTTTTTGAACTGTTTGAACAAGAGAACACAATAATTATTTTTGGTCCCTGATTTTAACACCAGGCGACAAAATTCGCATTTTATAACGAAATTTATGACGTGGGGCTGTGAACGTTTTTCAAACTGACAGCTTTTTACAAAACTTATCAGAGCGGCTTAGGGTTAAAAAGGTTTTTTTTAGCCTTAAAAAAAGCACATAAAAGTTTCTGAAAAACGCATAAAAATTATGTAGGCACTGCCATAATTTGCAATTTTTGAATAGAAATAATTTTAATTTATCTTAATAGGAATACCTGTCGAATGATACCAAATTGTTGCTTTTCTTCGACCAAAATTTCTCTTATTCATTTCTACTGCACAAAGCACTGTGTGACATAACCAAAATATCAAAAATTTAACATTAAGAAAATTGTCGGTTTGAATAAGATCATACGCCGGAATTTTTATTTAATATCATCTTTAAACCGCAGTTATTAGTTGAGCAAAATATAAGCTTTTTCATTTCAGTTCTTTTCATTTATACCGTTCCTACTGTTGTTAATAACTTTTTCATCGCATGTTTATTTCAATAAAATTGTTTTATACGATAATGTAAAAAGAAATTTTGACAAGATTTGTATTCCTTCACACCCTAACCAAAATAATAAAGTCATAGAAAACACAATAATCGTCAATAATCAGTAATTTGCCATCAAAAATAAAACAAAGAAGTTCGAAAAGTGATTTGTCGCTGTCAGAATCCCACAAATGAACAACATTATTACACCCAGGTGTTATTTTGATATTTTAGTTTAAACTCTTACGACATTTATTTGAAGATTTTTTATGTTATTTTTGTTTTTAAATAACATAAAATTCTTTAAATTTAATACATTCTTTAATACATTTTTAACACTTAATGCTACTTTATTCAGAAATTTGTTTTCTCGTCCTCAGTTTCAATGTAAGTTTTTGAGATGTCTTCACAGATATTTTTTCGATCGCATTAAATTTAATGTGATCCCAAAAATTCGTTATGCATTTGCATGCAAACTCTTTTGATAATCTTCTTATTAACAGTAAAATGCACGTCCTGCGTTATCTGCAGCAGAAATGAAGTCACAGACGAGTGCCTACAACATCATGGCTGACTGGCTAAGTATTGAGTTATCTGCGCATTCTGCACAGTGCCTTCTGTGCTCTTATGCTGTTATCCTTGAGAATTTTATGTCAACCTTTGCCTGCCTCAATTCATGCACAAATATTTTCTAACATCCGCATACATAGCAGCGCAACTTCAAATCCTGTGAGCTATGTTCACATAACGGCATGTCCTTGAAATACTTATGAACTCAATGAATGAGAAAGTGGTAAGTGAAACGAGATAAGAACACATATAATGACGGCAAATGACAGAAATTATATTTGAAGTTGTAGTCATGGCGATTGAAGTGCAAGGATTCATCATGTGATTGGAAAGGTAAGGCCAGTGACAGTGTTGGAAAGAGTTTTTTTCATTATGACGTTGTTAGTGAAGTATCTAGAGGGCTAGCCTTGAACAAAAAGCACTCATAAGTCTTGTTTTTTGTAAGAACGATTAACATGACAGAGCTGTATAGTTTGAACTCGATTTTGTTTGCCTTTTATATACACTTTTTTAAGACCAATCTATGCTTCGGTTTGAATCTCTTATCGTTTTTGACCATCATTTATTTTCCACTCAATTTTTTTTTTGCTGAAAATCATCAATTTTTGTGTACAATTCATAAACAAAACTTTGTTCAACTCTGCATTGGTCTTAAGGTTTAAAAAAACGTTCGCCTTAAATAAACTACACGCTAATCCCAGCAGAGCATATCAAGGATTTATATTTTTTAACAAAGCATTTCATTACACGTTCTTTCAGTTTTGGCTAAACTTCCGGAAAGCGACAAAAAAACAAGCATAACTATATAACTTTATATCTCCAAGGAACAATTTGCGCAACGGAAATGTAAGCATTAACTTGGAATTTTGGAATTAGATTTGTCAATAACATAGTGTTGGTCAACAAAAACAGACCAGCATGAAGAAAAAAAAAGCAAAAAATTAAAAACTTATTTTATAAGAAACCTAAAACTTGAGCAGAAATGTCAAAGATTCTAACTCAAGATTTCTATTAAATATGAACTTGCTTGCATCACACTTGCTATCTTTTGAATGCAGCTGCCTGTGCTGTGTAGGGAGAGGAAGCTTAAAAGCTTTTTGTTTTCTTATCGAACATAAAAAATAATTTCAATTAGAGTTGCACACATTGCCATAAAAATAAATGCTGGCATTACTACAGTTCAGTTGAAATTAAACATTAAAATGGAGAAGAAAGATGGAAAGATTGAGAAAAATGTAAGCAGCAAACAACGACTGCACTAGACATAAGTATAAGTGTGCGTTAGAGTTTAGCTGTTTGCATTTGCGTTTGTATTTGTGTATTTGTTTATTTGTACGTGTGAAATGCTTTGTTGCCATAAAACTCATTTAATGTAAATTGAAATAAAAGAAAAAACTTAACAGTTGAAAAAAATAGTTAAGATAAATTCTAAAGTACTCTGATTAAATAGCGCAAAACGGCAGGAGTATGAAAAAAGTCAGCAAGTAGTTAATGATATTTATCAGTTTTAAGACAATTTTAAGCATGATAAGTAATTCAGCTCTCATGAAATAAACGTTATATCTTTTACTTACTGAAAAATTACTATATGGATAACCGAGCTAAAATTTTAGAAATAAAGGTGAATTTATTTTTTTAACTTTGTATTTACATAAACAGTTTACTTAACATTAAATAAATAAAAAAATTTAAAAAAAGCAAACAAGTTATGACAGCTTAGTTGCTTGCTTGTGAGTTTATTGCTTAGCTATCATTCAATGGTTGATATAAAGTTAAAATATGTGCAAAAAGTGATCAAAAAAATAACTGTAAGTTACAAAAAATACTTTTAGAGAAATAAGTAAGAAACTAATAAATAAAATGTGACCTAATTTTGAGGCAAAAAACGTTAAAAACTTGAAAAAAAATATCAATTATTACCAATAAATATAAATAATTTTAGAAACATTAAAAAAAAATTAGCATACCCGGTTCCATCGTTGACCGGAAGTTTATTTAAGAGCTTAAACATTGCATGAACAGCAGCATTTTTTTAATACTCTTTAATTTTTTAAATTTCATTAGAATTTTCTTTAACTACTGTCTAGAAATCAATTTCATTATCATTCAAAATAATAATTAAGGTAAGTAAGAAGGTTTTTTCAAAGACTGAGTAATGTATCAACCGCTTCTGGATCAAATGACCCTGAAACCTATGTTAAATGAAAATACTTTTTGTTTTCAATATTGCAATTAAAATGTGACTTTTTTAGCTTATTTATAGCGAATCAATTTGTTCGAAACAAAATGTTGGTTCCTGGAATCATTATTTGTCGTATTCCACATTCAATTTCAAGCAAAAATACTCTGGGAAAGCATATGAGTTCGGTAAATTTATGTTCCCCAAAATTTTGTTCAAAGAATTCGATATACATACTTTGTAGTATGAGTACTCGGTGGCGTATGAGTGACATTTAATTTTACAAAAACTTTACAAACTGCATTATATAGTAATTTATGTTAGTATTTTAACATAAATATTGAGGTGTTAATATTTAGTGTAATTTATTACATTATTTCAACAATAAATTTCTAAAGTTTTTTCATACCAGCTTAATATTGTTAGCTTAAATATTCATGCTTGATAAAAGAAAATAAAGCAAATTTTATTCAAGTTTTTGAAGAACTGCGTTGAGGTTTACATGTAAAAGTAAAAAATTAACCATTTAGACTTTCTGGAATAGCTTGTTGAACACTAACGACAGTTATCGTAGTTTTTTTTATTTAAGAAAAAAATTATGTAGAAAAATAATGCATAATAATATGGACTAGTACGTATAGCGTTAGCTAGAAATTCGACCAATTTTGCTTGCCTATTTATAATTACTACTATTGACTGGAGTCGAAATTCTACCTTCTTTTCTGTGCATATTTATGTAAAACTGTCGAAATTAATAAATTATTAAATTTATCCATAAAAGCATTTCTATAACTAGTTCGTAGCAATCGCTTAGCAAATGCCTCTTAAAGCTGGCCACATACAAAGGTACGTTGAAGATACAAATTAGTTGGGTCGCTCGCTTTAAAAAATTTTTTCTTAAATCTATACAAAAAGAGATATTAACTCTTTCGATTATCTAAAACGACAAAATTCGAATTTTTTAATTTACTCCAGTTTTCTTCCAGTTTTATGTTCCAAGGTCACGTATGAGGTCATTACTATATAAAAAACAAATATTGGCTCTAAAACGGCAAACAGTTTTGTACAAGATTTTATATAAATATCTCAAACGGTATAAAGTTATGAACAATAAAGCGAAAAAGCGTGTCATTTAGTCATCGTTATTCTTTGTTAGTGAAAAGTTTATTTTTTTTTTAAATAACAAAAAAAAAACTAAAATTTATTTTTTGAGATATAACCAAATTAAAGTTTTTTCAAGAAGTTGGCAACTATAGCATAAAAATTCCAAAAAGATTTAATTTTTTAAATCGCTTTTTTATAGTTTTCTAATGACGTTATTTACAAAAATAACGTAACATATGACGAAGATATGATTTATAAGAAATGACTGAATTTTTAAGATTGTTACGTTTATAAAAAATTGGTATCTCCATATTTTTTTACAAAAAAAAAAATAGATAAGGAACCCACTATGAGCATGTCATAATTTTTGGAAAAAAACTTGCCGTATTTTTGTTTTGGTCCAATAAATATGATAATTCAAAACGAAAATACTTCTATTTAACAATTTCATAATTTCACGTTTTCGCATAAATTGACAGACTAACACTACTATAATTATACCCTAAACCTGAAAGGTCAGGGTATATTAACTTTGTGCAAACGTTTGTAACGCATAGAACGAAGCGAGTCCGGTATAGAAAAGTATATATATTCTTGATCAGCGTCACCACGTGAGTCGAGCTATCCATGTCCGTCTGTCCGTCCGTCCGTCTGTCCGTCTGTGTGTTGTCCGTATACACAGGATAAGAAGAAGGAGTTGAGATAATTGGATGAAACTTGGTATACATGGTCACATGAACCCAAGGATCTGCACTATTGAATATTTTTTGAATCCGCCCACGGACACGCCTACCTCCCGTACAACGCGAAAATTGAAAACTGGATAACTCAGCTCATAATTAGCCTACAACAATAAAATTTGGTATGTATGTGTTTTGTATCAACACAAAAATGTTTGTGAAAAATGGGTGTCATCCACTCACGAACACGCCCACCTCCCATACAACCCAAAAATTGAAAACGCAATAAATAAGCCTCTGTTTAACCTACAGATCTAAAATTTGGCACATATATTTTTTATAACAAAAAAAAGATGGTTTTGAAAAATGGACATCATCCGCCTACGGACATGCCTACCTCCCATACAAAGCGAAAAATGAAAACTGCATAACTCAGCTCATATTTTGTCTACAACAACAAAATTTTATATGTATGTGTTTTATACAAACATAAAGATGTCTTCGAAAAATGGACTTCATCCGTTGACGGACACGCCCACCTCCCATACAACCCAAAAATTGAAAACGCAATAAATAAGCCTCTGTTTAACCTACAGAGATAACATTTGGCACATATGTTTTTTATGACAAAAAAAAGATGGTTTTGAAAAATGGACGTCATCCGCCCACGGACACGCCCACCTCCCATACAACCCAAAAATTGAAAACGCAATAAATAAGCCTCTGTTTAACCTACAGAGCTATAATTTGGCACATATGTTTTTTGTAACAAAACAAAGATGGTTTTGAAAATTGGACATCATCCGCTCACGGACACGCCTACCTCCCATACAACGCGAAAATTGAAAACTGCATAACTCAGCTCATAATAAGCCTACAACAATAAAATTTGACATGTATGTGTTTTATACAAACACAAAGATGTCTTCGAAAAATGGACGTCATCCCTTCACGGACACGCCCACCTCCCATACAACCCAAAAATTGAAAACGCAATAAATAAGCCTCTGTTTAACCTACAGAGATAAAATTTGGCACGTATGTTTGTTATGACAAGACAAAGATGGTTTTGAAAAATGGACGTCATCCTCCTACGAATACGCCTTTTTCCCATACAGCCCAAAAAGTTTTAAACTCAATAAATAAGGTTATTTTTGTCATAGAGAAATTCAATTTGGTATGCATGTATTTTATACCAAAACTAAGGTGTGTTCAAAAATTGGAAGTAATCCGTCCATGAACACGCCCACTTCCCATAGCGAAAGCACAATAAAGGCATTAACTGTGAGCTACAGGAATAAAACTTGGTATGCGTAAATTTTTCATCAATATTAAATGCATATAAAATATAGGCTTCATTTACAATAAAAATTTTTTTGGTTTTGAAAAGTGGGTTTAGGGTATTTCATAGTCGGCCTAGACCGACTTTAGACTTTCTTCACTTGTTTTTTGACTAAATCTAAAAAAATAATCCTTTAATTTATTTACTTTTGTACTGCTGAAAGCTTTAGAAAAATGCTTAAAAGAAAGTTTTAAGTAAATGAAGTGAACACTGAAATATTGCCAAAGATGTTGTTAAAAAAACACTTACAGGCAATAAAAATCCAATTGAATTATTTCGATTTTTTTAACACAATAAAAACAATCACGAACATTCGTTTTTAATCACTTATCAAAATGACTGTTTTAATAAAAAATTCAGGAACTTTTTTCACCACCGGCACTTAATTATCTAAATGTTTCTTACTTACTTTTCGTTTTTAATTCTTATTGTTTTCATTTCTCCACAATAACGCAAAAACGAAAACATGTAGAACAGCAACAGCGCAAACCGAACCGATGACGCATGCACAATAAAAAAAATTCACTTGACGCTATTGATGCTGTTAGTCGAGCGCTGCATACAAAATTTTTTTCTGAACGGACGTTCTCTTTAAACTTAAATTTTTAATGAACGGTTAAAACGAACGTTCATTGATTTATGTAGTTGTCTTTAAAATTTCTTGAGAAAATACGAAGCATACAAATTTTCAGTGATAAAAAAATGCGTTGATTTTTCGTTCAGACATGCACAACAAAATCAACACAATTTTTTAAAAATAAACTGTCAAAATTATTTCGTTTTTTAAAAAACGTTAAAAATTTATCAAATTAAATTTCGTTTCGTTGAAAAACGAAAAATTTTCTATTATTTACTTCTATGCGAAAAAAATGTCTTCTAATACAAAAAAAAAACAAAATTTTCTGTTGAAATTAACCTTATTTTCAACGGGACAAAAACGAAAAATTTTTATATCGTTTTCTCTGAAACGAAATAAATATTTTTGGTTTTTGGAATTAACGTTAGTTTTAGATTTCGCTTCAACGAAACAAAAAAAAAAATATTTTGGTTATCGTTAAAATTTTTTTAAATTACTTTAAGAATCATTTAAGAAGATTTAAGATTTAACAAAATAAAAGTCTGTTCCTTTTAAAATACTTTGCAACAATTACGCGCTCATTGTTTCTTGCCCACTTAAACTTATTTAATTTTTTGTAGTTTAACAATAAAGATCAAAACTTGATTTGCATGTGCAAAGTTTCTTTGGCAGCGATGAGCTGAAATTTATGATACTACAAATGTCTGTCAAACAATAACAAATGTTGTTTATGAAAGAAAATAAGCCTAACGTAAGAATAAAAACTGTAAAATTATTTTATTTAACAGGGTTCACCTATATATGCAAATATAAACAGTTAACAGATTTCATGTATTTGTGTTTTATTTTTTAAGCACTTTCCTTGGGACATCTTGTTTTTTACAATTTATTGATAAATAGCTGTTGCAGCGAAAAACATTCGCCGCAAGATTTTTGATGTTGGCTCTTGTCGTTCGGTTTTTTTTCATTGATACACAAGCATGTTAGAAGAAAACTATTTCAGCGAATATCAACAACAAAACTCATTGAAATATTATTTTTAATTAACTTTTTAACTAAATGGAATTTAAAAATACTTTTAAAAGAAACAACCTTAGTTAGGAAGCTTAGAACAGTTTAGAAAAATACATTTTAACATCGGTCAATCCATTCGAGAGTTAAAAAGGTCTAAACAGCTTCAAACAACTTGTTCCATGGGATAATAATCAAACTTCGACCAATATTTTGTTTTGCCTTTTTTATACTTTTATGCAGAATAAGCGAAATGGTTAAAATAAGTTCGAGGCTTTTTACAAAGCTTTTTTCCTTCAAAGAAATTATTTTTGAATTTTAGTAATTTTTTTTAAAAAAAAAATAGAAAAACATAATTTTAAAAGAATTAAAATCGTTAGTTACAAAACTTAATAACTAACGAAAATATATAGAAAATTCATTAAAAATACTTCTGATAAGAATTTCGCAGTGATTATTATCATATTTGTAAGGAAATTTAACAAACTTTCAGAAATAATTAGAAAAATTGAAAAATCGTCAAAACTCGACCAAAATATTGGCATGGAAAGTCAAGTTTTTGAATTAAAATTTTTTTTTTTAATAACATAGTTATTTACAAATTTCACAATTGATGAATGCATAAAACTAAATTTTTTTTAAGAAATTATTACTATTGAAAAAACTCAAATTCGACCAACTCAAGAGCTCTCTCCCAATTAAATTTACACGCAAAGAAATTTGTCGTTTACCGCAACTGAAAAATGTACCACGAACTGTATTTGCCGCAAACGAATAATCAGTTGTCATTTACTTAAAAATATATCTTACTTGAAACGACAAAACATCGAACTTGTTGAAATTTTATCATTGTTTTGGATGTTCAAGTTTAGCCGAGTGTGCTGGCGTTCGAGTCTAGAACTCGATTGATCTGGGTTCAATCACCGACAAGAACACCAACCATTTTTTTTTTTTTTTTGTTTTAATAATTTTTAATGTACAATTTTTTTCTAGAATGTAAGCAAACTTATTTTGATGGTTATTTTTGACCAAGCAGTTAATGAAACAGAATTAGAATTTCAATAATTAAGTTAAAATGTTTGATACTTACACAGCTAGGATTCGAACCCACAACTTTTGCATGGCAGTCTAGCACGCTTTCATTGAGCTTTTGTGAAATATTGTGTAAAATGTGTTTTTTTTTTTTTAGATTACAAATTTGTGTGTCATAAGAAATTAATCTTTTTTCTACAAATTAAGTTTTCAGTTGAACAAAACAAATATTTCATTTGCTGCAATATAAAAATAACTTACGTTAATGGCAAACGAAATAAATTTCTTGCAAATAATTAACGCTTTTTCAGCAACTGACTCTTATTATGACAACTGTTCAAACGTTTGCAAAAAAATTACTTTAAGCACACGTCAAACGAAGTTCGTTTGCAGAAAACTGCCGATAAACTTTTTTTTTTCTTTGCGTGTACTAAAGATTATTATAAGGTGCTTCATGTCACCTCGCATCTGCTTTGTAAGCTCGTATTTCGTAAGAACTTACGAAACGTCAAAAATATTTTATATGAAAATTGAGATACGAATATTTTTCAACTTTACAAATCAATTTCGATGTTTATGCCGTAAATAAGCTATCGTAAACTTGTGTTAATTGTCAAAATAAAGAATTATTAAAAAATATTTTTTGTAAATTTAAAAGCTTCATTCAGTTTAGCTTGTTTTGACAAGCGATAAAACAAAACCTGCTAATATTTTGACTTTGGCATACATCCCATGGATATTTTCCGTTCATCGCGTGGCAAAGGCGAAGGTTCTTCGTCGCAGCTGATGCGACAATTGCAGGAACTGATGCGATAATTGGCAACGAATTCATTCAAGTCTGCATAAACGTTTCCAAGTTAAAGCCGAACGAACCGACTCTTTAAACTTTGGACAAAAACAATTGTGAGTGAAAGCAAGCATGAGGAATATGAATACAACCATGATTTGATTTAGTGCCGCTTTGTATGCAAGTTATCTCAAAGAATATGACCCTTAAAAGGTGGCCTTGAAAATTAAATCGCATGGCTACTCACTGGCAAGGCGTCATTATCACTAAGTAAGGCACTCCAAAAGAATGAGATCATCGTCTACATTCAACAGACTCAATCAGCTCATCTGAGTGTTAAAGCACTAGAAAAGCGACAACTGCAGGACGGTTGCAAGTCTGTTGACCAAGTTCGGGACTATTCAGGAAAACCGGCAAATAGTTCAACGAAATTTGCCTAATTTTAGTCTCATCGCATATGTTATTTTTGTTCACGTATTCATTGATCTGTATTTGTATTTGAATTAAAGGTCCTGTGTAGGTTCTACTTTACTATATTAGATTTTTAATAGTAAAAATTTTTACACTATTTTAAGTAGACATTAGGACAGCGACCCTTGGAAGGCCTGAGCCTAAACATGCACAACAATCTTCTTCAACCCTCATTACTGTAATGCTGTTGGCTATCATCTAACCATGTCTTGGAGGTAAAATAACTTTTTCCGATTGCTTATTTTTTTTTTTTTTTGTTTTTGTTCTTGTTTTTTCGACATATTCATACTTTTGAGCGCTTATATGTGGTCGCTATAATTTCCTAAATGAGGCCCGCAGTTCTCATTTACTTGTTCCCTGACTTTCCATACACGGCTAGCTCATCATACGACACTTCGGGGGCCCGGACATATGACATCAAAAGAACAAATTAAAATAAAAATAAAATGTTCGATAAGCAAAACTTTACGCTTTGTGCTGCCTGAGCGTTCCTCATCATAAAACGCAACCAATTTAAAAAAAATGGTACGAAAGTTTCTAAAAGTTCGTTCATGTCAATTTCATATACGAAGAATACGATATACGGCATACGAAGACTTACGAAGTGACATGAATCCCCTTTATGTGTTTACTTTTCGTAAAACTGGGTTACCACTTTTTGGTTATGTAGATTCAAATTGGAGTCAGGATACAAACTGCCAAAAATCTTAAACTGACTTTTGTTTTTTTTTTCTATCAGGTGCGGTTGTATCTTGGAAATGAAGAAAGCAGCGTGTGGTAGCTACATCAAGTGCAAAAGCAGAATACATGACATTGGCTGTGGCAGCAAAAGAAGCCAGCTACTTCGGATACTTGCTAGAAGAACTTGGTTGCAAAAGGGAAGACCAAACAATAAACTATTGTGACTCTCAGGGCACACAACATACGGCAATATTTGGTGGACATCATTTGAGAACCAAGCATATTCATTACAGGTACAATTTCATTCGCGATTCTATTCAAAACAAAATTGTCGAAGTCACATATTTTTCAACAAATGAAATGCTCGCTGATGTCTTAACAACATCATTAGCCAGAGTAAAGCACCATCCGAGTAAAAATTAACATTTATTAGCTAAAGCCGTACAACGTTCGTACAACAGCTAAACAAGACAAAAAATTTTGCAAAAAGCTGTAAAGCAACGGTCGCTGGAAAGACAATTTGGCTGTACATATGCTGAACAGTAGGGCGTATCGAATTACATTTTTTTTTTTCGAATTTCACATTGTAAGAGGTCTCAAAAGTTTCATGTGGTTGTCAAGATCTGCAAAAAAAAATTTAATAACAATAAAAGGACATCTTCCTGCCCCGCAAGGACAAAGTTGTTTTTTGAGAAAAACAGTAAAAAATAACGATCTTAAAATGCTTTGATTTTTTTAAAAAAAAACTACATATGTCTTAAGGACAAAATTTAAATACAGTTTAACTAGCAATTTCTTATCGAACACAATCATACTCACGATTTTTACCCACAGTATCCTGTTTGAAGGATATTCGAAGCGAAAGTTATACTCAAGTTGGCACCTAACTTTTGATTGTAACCATTGAGTCTAAATTTTGAAGGCATTGTTTATAGTGTTGGCCTATTTATTAAATATGATGAATTAATAATTTGCATAGTTTTTGCATATCAATTCTCTTATTTTAAAGAAATGTATACTAGAACGCAATTTTTTAACTTTTTCAAAAAAATTAATATTAGATTTTATATCACGAACGAGCATAAGAAGTGGTGTCGAAGAAAATTTTCTCAATTTGGATTTTTCAAATATTTCTGTACATGACTCCACCTTAAAATATGTATTTAATATGACAGGCTTAGACCACGATTTTTTTTTTATATTTTAATACAATTCAGTCGGTCTCAAAAGACTAAACAATTGTTTTTAAAATGTGTTTTAATGAAATTATCACCATAAAGGGGACATAACTCAAATTGAGAAATTTGTTGCTAGGAAATAACTTTTTTTAAAATATCGAAAAAGAAAAAAAAATCGTGGTCTGAAGCTGATATATTAAATAAATATTTTTAGGCAGATTATCTTCGACACTACTTCTGAATCACTTGACATAAAATCTTATATTAATTTTTTTGAAAAAGTTAAAAAATTGCGTTCTAGTACACATTTCGCTAAATCCAGGGAATACAAATGCAAAAACTATGCAAATTATTAATTCATGATATTTCTGGAATACATCAACACTATAAACAGTACCACCAAAATTTATAACCAATGCCTACAATCAAAAGTCTTGTGCTATCCCAAGTACAACTTTCGCTTCGAATATCCTGCATACAGGACACTGTTGGTAAAAATCATGAGTAGCACCGTGTGTGGCAAGAAATTGTTAGTTAAACTGCATTATTACTTTTGCTTCAAGACATGTGTGGTTTTTCTTAAAAAAATCAAAGCATTTTAAGATCGTTATTTTTTATTGTTTTTCCCAAAAAACAACTTAGTCCTTGCGGGGCAGGAAGATGTCCTTTATTATTTACAAAATTTTTTTTGTGTGATCTTGACAAGCCTATACAACTTTTGAGACCTCTTAGAATACGATCTTAATTTTTCGATACGCCCTACTGAACAGCGACCGTAGCAGCAGCAAAAATTAATTGAAATATGACCGCTATGGCTGATGTAAAGAATCCGTACTTTCAAAATGTCCTGCAAGCGCCTGTCGTACAGTCATTTTTTGGCTTTTTGCTTACAGAGTTTCATGTTGGCCTGTTGCACGAACATTTTACAGCTTTAGCTAAAAATTTTTTTTTAACTCGGACAGTTTTGTATTAACTCGATGGGTGTGACAACATCAAGTATATGTTGTTGAAAAGGCGTGTTGGAAATCATCAAATTGATTCTTGACAGGCCCGTAGCCAGAAAAGTGTGGGTCGGAGGGCAACCAAATTTTTTTTCGAAGTTGGAAAACCATAAAACTAGAAGAAATTACAATAAAAAATGGGGGGTGTTTTGAACTTAATTTTTTTTAATTTTAATCTTATAGATAAAATTTGCTACTTTTAAAAATATCAACAAAATTTTTGTTCCAAAATTCATTAAATTATTATAAATTTATTATAAAGTAGCTATTTTAGACATTTAAATTTAATAATCATTAATAAAATACTATTTTTTAATATAATTTTTGTTTTTACTTCAAAAATTACCTCATTTTACACTTTAAAATAAACTAGTAAACCTGTTGCCCGAATTCGAGAAATTCAATAAAAATTAAATGTAAGAAACATAATAGACGTTTAATATATGATATTCTATTCAATAAGCTTTTTTTTGCTCAAAAATTATATATTCAGTCCCAATAATAATATACCAGATCATTATTTGAATGATTTGACATAAAACGTATGATCTGACACTAAATTTAAATTAAATTTTACTATCAAAATACGAAGACGGACTAACATTAATATTACTACTGAGATAAACATTATTACTATTCAAAAAATCGCTGCTTAACTTTTTAAGCTATAAAACATAACTTATTTATATAAAAACGAAATAAAAAATTCATTGAAGAAATAAATTGATAATAAGATATCATTCAAAACTTTATAAAAAAATACTACCAGAACATCTACAACATCAATTTCTAACACATTTTGATGAAAAAACGCCAAAAAACCCAAAAAAAATTTTGATTTGGTTTTTTTTTAAAACCGTTAAAATTTGACTGATTTGTTGGCTCGGAAAGTGGAATTTTTGATTTTGGAACTGCATTTTTCGGACAATTGGCATTTGAGGAAAGCATAAAAGATAATTTTGGAGAAAAATTTTTAGTTTTGAAAAAAATTAAAATTCGACCAATTTATAAGCTCTTCTCAAACTAAATTTCAAAACGTTTAAATTAGCGGATTTTTGTACAAAAATTTTATTTCTGTTTTAAAAGGTTGGGAACCCACTTAAGCGAAATCACAATTTTTTAAAAAGATTTGCACATCTACAGCCTAAACCTGATTTAATGACATCTGAATCGATAGAATCGGTCTATTGGTCTGGGAGAAGTTGAAGTCACAAAAAAACACCGTAGCCTATTAATTATATAGATAGGCAGGATGATTAAAACAGATTCGTGGCTATAACTTTTTATTGGTTGGAGCTATAATAAAATTTTCTTCAAACATATTGTTTTTGAAGCTTGTTAAAGATTTTAAAAATATAACAACAGCATTTAAAAAAAAAAATTCGAGCAAAAAACCATAGAGGGTAGGTAGCCTTGTTTTTTCGATGACACATAGTATTTATTAATTTTTCTGTCAAACAAAAACAAATTCGTCTTAAATAAACTACATACAATGAAAGAAAATCAAAAATGCAAATTTTAAATTATTTTTTTTTAAACAAAAACAATTTTTAATACATTTTTTGAGAAAATATTCATTTTATTGGACTTTTTTTAAAGGCAATGATTTAAATATAAATAATAAAGTAACGGTAAAAACTTTGTTATTATTTTAAAGTCAATTCATTGCTTTTAAATACAAAAAAGAAATAAATGACATTTTTTAAAAAGTGGCAGATATATTCGCTTCCAAATATAGAACTTTAACTTTCAGAGAGTTTTTTTCTCTGCCTTGGCGTTTGATAAAAATACACGTTAAACAACTAAAGACAATATTAAGAAAATTCATTAAAAATACATTTGGAAAAATAATTACCATTATTGCTAACACGCTTCAAAGAAAATTAAACAACAATTTAGAAAAACAAAAAAAAATGTGAAAACCAATAAAATTTCACTGAGTTGTTTGCTCGGAAAGTGGAATTTTTGATTTTGGAACTGCATTTTTCGGACAATTGGCATTTGAGGAATGCATAAAAGATAATTTTGGTGAAAAATTTTTAGTTTTGAAAAAAATTTAAATTCGACCAATTTATAAGCTATTCTCAAACTAAATTTCAAAACGTTTAAATTAGCGGATTTTTGTACAAAAATTTTATTTCTGTTTTAAAAGGTTGGGAACCCCCTGAAGCGAAATCACAATTTTTAAAAAAAAATTTGCACATCTACAGCCTAAACCTGATTAAATGACATCTGAATCGATAGAATCGGTATATTGGTCTGGGAGAAGTTGAAGTCACAAAAAAAACCGTAGCCTATTAATTATAAAGATTTTAAAAATAATTTAGTTCAAAACACCCCCCCATTTTTTATTTTAATTCTTTTAGTTTTATGGTTTTCTAATTTCGAAAAAAACCTTTGGTTGCCCTCCGACCCACAATTTTCTGGCTACGGGAATGATACTTGATATACTTTATTTGCCTGTTAATTTTGTTTTATATGTTCATTGAAATTTCTGAATATTGTTTTAGGTTTGTTCAAGATGTATTAAGGAAGGTGGCAGAAGTAGATTGACGTCTTCAAAGTCAACACCGCTGTAATGTCATAATCGAAAAACGTAGTGATGCCGTATTTTGAACGATAATCCTTTGGAAAATCCGATGCTTTGTTCCTTTGTCTAACAGCTTCGAGTTTTTTGTATATATCTTGTGATTTTTCTTATGTAAATTTTTGTTGTGATTAATACGAAATTTTTATTAAAAATATTTAAAAACAGATATTTCGTTACTTGGTCTTACAGTTTCGAGTGAACAAAACGCGTTTTGAGCGACTTTTTTTTTTGTACTTCGCTTGTGATTTTTCTTGTGTGTGTTATTTGTTGTGTTTGTTAAAATGATGATGGTTTGAAAAAATGCTAAATTTTTTTGAGAAAAGAAAACTCTATTCGTAGCTTAATCTATTTTTTCCTATAGCAAAACACCCTCTCATAATGTTTGTTCCACATAAAAAAAGAAAAAGGAAAAGTGGCAGCACTGCAATGAAGTTTGACAGCACTACGGTGTGCTTCCTACCTTCTTTAAATACATCTTGGGTTTGTTTGAAAATTTTCTTTACTCTGAAATCTGATTTTGAATATAAAACATCGTTTTATCGAAAAAAAAAAACCCAAAACGTTGTTGTTATTGATATATAAGAGTTCTGTAGATTGTGGCTGCAAGGATTCGATCAACAATAATAGCTTTAGTTTTCAATCAATTGTTCAAGAACATTACATAACAAACAAGATGGGTTTCAGTCCTTTTAAGAACTGAAAACCCAAATCATTTTCTTTTTAAACATGGCAATACTTCATACTACATAACGATCATTAGGATATAATTGTTAGATAGCTTTAAAGCTTTTGTCTGGTTTTTCTATAATAAATAAAAAAGAGTTTTTCTTTTTTTATTAGTACAAATAAAATCTTAATTCTACATCTAAATTTAATCTCAATTTTACTCTAAAGCATAAAAGTCTAAAATTAAATAAAATAAGAAAATATAAATGAGTGGTTTGGGAGTCATAACATCAATAGTTCTTTTTTTATTACTACCTTAGAACTGAAGAGCAACTTCAGAATTCTTCAGCAACTGCTCACAACAAATTGAGTAGTATATGTACGACATAACGTGATTAAAGTCACCCACAGTCATGACAACCTTACTCTAAACCCACAACCATTTCCCCCATTTTATGACCGAACGAACAAGCTCGAATATTTAATCAGTTTTTAAATCATGCTCTTTATGGCTTTTTAACCTCTATTCTTGTTAGAAATATATTGTGTTATTTCCGTTATTCATATAATTATATTTATATTTAATTTTATTACATGCTTCATTTTATCCTTAAGAGTCATCCATCGTTTCAGAAAGCATGTAAATAAATACTTGATTTTAGAAGAGGTCTCTCTAAAAAGTTTTCACAAGAGAATAGAAAAATCTTATATAACAGCACAATAGCACTCTGTTCGACTAACAATACTTGCAGCTACTTAATTATGCATGAAATTTTTTTTAATAAACGAATATACAAAGCATTTCTTTGCCACTTAAGGCTTTTAAAGATGGTCATTAAATTTTTATAAAAGGTATCTGGTCAGCCATAAAATAATGCTTGCAAAATAAATTTATTTCAAGGCATATAAAATTCTGGCATGAAAATTTGATTTAGTTACGTGATAAATTTGTTGTTGAATAAATTCATAGATAACAAAGAAAAATGCTTTTCAGAATGCGTAAATTGTAAAAAACTTGAACATATTAAATGTAGATATGCCAAGAAGAACGCTTTAAATATGTCTTGTAATATATATATATATCTGCAATTAAAAGCAAAAAAAAAATATAATTACTACAAATAGCTGCAGAGTTAGTAAATAAAATATCTACACTGAGGGTAAAGAAAAATAAAATATCTACACTGATGTGTTAAAATTAAATGAAATTGTGCTCATATCTAACGAATTTGTTTTTGAAATAGAGCTTGAAACAAATTCATTAAAGTTAAACACAACTGTTTTTAAAATTAAATTCAAAACAAAAGTTTTTGTTTTTAAAACAATGTTTTTGTTATAAAAAAACAAATTTAAAACAAAAATTTTAAAATTTAAAACAAATATTTTAAAGCATATTTTTTCAATGCCATTTTTTTAGTTTTTCGGAGTTTTTAGCATCAGACAGCTACCCTCGGGACCTCCGAATGTTAACTTCATTCGAAGAATTTTGAATTTGATATATTTTAATATTTAAATAATTAGTTTTTATTATATCGTATGTTCGATATTTTTCAAACCAATTCAAAAAATTCAAAAATTTTTTTGTATTCAAATTTTTGTTTATTTTTTCAAAGCAATAATGAGAGAAAATAAAAAAAAGAAAGTAGTTTATTGGTAGTTGAAAATTAAGCACACTTGTTTTAATTTTTGTTTTGTAGAAACGCAAAGGCGTTAAATTTCTATTTCAAAATTTTTTGTTTAATTTTAAAGTATGTTTTTTTTCTCAGTGTAGTTATTATATATTTTTTTTGTATTTTTTTATTTTTTATTTTTCATTTTTGTTTTATTAACAATTTCAATAGATTTATATTTCATCAATGCTCACGTAACAAAACTCTTACGTAAACTTCACAACCACAACATCACAAAAATAATATTATTAACCACTTGTCAATAAGCCGTCATGATATCCAACATGATTACGTTAATATTGGACGGCACACATAGATGACATCGATATTTGCAATAAAAGCAATATAAAGGAAAAATTTTCCATTAATATATATAGAAAAAAAATAAGAACAAAAACAATGCAGGAAAAAGTAGTGTGAGCATATTTTTTGGGGCATTCACGTGAAAACGTAATAAGTTATTACAACGCAAAAAGAGATTTAGTGACGCTCAGGCTGCTGACATAGCAATGACAAGCCATCATAGTTAGTAGTCAGTGGAAGCAGCTGAGGCAGAAGCACCAGCAGCAACATCTTTTTACGACTGACACTAAAATTGACGAAATTGACGGAAGGCTTTGAAATGATTTTTCTATAAAAGCTGTTAGTTTTAGCTTGTCCAATATTTAGGAATATTCAGCAAAAAAAAAAAGGATAAATACATATGACAGATATGTTATGCTCGTATAGTTATTACGACAATGATGATGATGATGATGTTGATATCTAAAGCTAACCCACAAGTACTTATTGGATTTCTGAAATTGTTCACACATTTTTAGACAGATTTTCAAGAGGAAATAGACAACTGTCAACTAATAGAATTCACTTATAGTATTTGAGTATGTTATAGGCCTGCAGCAAAGATGGTTAACAACCCCTACAGAGTCAAAAACCTTTAAAAAAAAACATTAATACAAATAAGACAAAGCAGAAAGTGATATTTTTCAGTAAAAAAAGAAAGAAATTTGAAAAATTATTTGAGAAGAATCTGCACATAAACGTTAACCCATTTTGATTCCCGACCGTCATAATGAATTTTTTCTTGCCAACAACTTGATAGTTTGAAAAAAGTTTAAAAAAAGTTTTAATGGAAGTTTAAGAGCCATCAGTGCAGCTAACATTTCAGCTTCAACAGTGAAGAGAGATGATCTTTTGAAAAATTAAATGAAACGGGCTTGGCGAAAACAGAATAAAAATATGAAACCTCAAAACTATTGTACTAGGCGTAAGCGTTCTCTAACCTATATATTAAGCCATTGAGCCAAACTGCATTATATTTTTTATTTATTGAAAACTGATATTCAAGCATCTGTGGAACAAAAAAAAAAGTACAACTTACTACCATGAAAATATCAGGCCTCTAAGAGTCGTTTTATGCACTTTAATAAAAAATGAATTAAGAATAACATTGGAGCATTTTGATTTTTTTAACTTTATTACTTTTATTCGCTTCGAATTGTCAAACATAACTTGTAAAATTTTAGCTTACAAGGAAAGGTCCCCAGGTGACAGTTTTCGATTTGAATGATTTTCGGATATGTGATAGAAGACAAAAATCTAAGGTCGTCGTATTTTTTATACGTGCTCCATCGATGTTTTTGGGTTTGAAACTCGCGTTCAAAAATCAGCAAAAATTTCGTTTTTTTGCTATAATTTCGCTATTTTCCATGGAAACATATAGAAATTTGGTACCAAACGAAAGCTCTTACAAAACCACACACACGATGGCTCCAATTTTCCATAAGAAAATTTTGTTTTAATTTTGTTGTTGTCTTTTTTAATAATGATTAGTTGATGACCGTGGCATGCAGGTTAAGTGTGTGGCTTAGCATGCTCGGAGCCCGGGTTCGATCCCCAGCTGCGGCGAAAAGTTTTTTTCAATAAAAAATTTTTCTGATCGGTCACCACCTCTCTGCAGACAATGGCAAACCTCAGAGAGTAAATAATGCCATGTAAAGCTTCTTGAGAACATGAGCCGTTCGGAGTCGGCATAAAACAAGTAGGTCCAGTTCTCGGTCAATTGTGTGCAAACATTTAATAACACACACAACACAATTCATCATTTGAAGCTCGGTCAAAGTCCTTTCAAGGGCTGAAATGGCCAATTTGTTGTTTTTTTTTTTTTTTTTTTTCGTTGATATCAAAGAAGTATGTTGACACAATTATTTCATATTAATTTAAGTTGGATTTAAGGCAATTTGAAAAATTAACTTTTTTTTTGTTTTTTTTAATTTGTAACTCTTAATAATAAAATGTTTGTTTTATTGAAATTCATTTATTTTCCTTAAGAAAAAATTTCATAACATTAAAAGTACAAAATATGGGTATCCAAAATTTTATTTTTTTATTTTCTCATATTTTTTTAAAAAATATTTTTTGATTTTTAGCAGGAAAAATCATAAAAATCTTTTTCTAATTTCAAAACCTCAACTTTGTTAATGAATAACTCAGCAGATATGAAAATAATATTTTTTTTATTTCAATCTAATATATAAAAATCTCGTGTCACGGTGTTAGTGTATGAACTCCTCCGAAACGGCTGGACCGATTTTAATGATGTTTTTTTTTGTATATTAAGTAGGTATGAGAATAGGTTATAAAGTATTTTTTATCTTCCTACCCACGAGGGGCGTGGCAGTTTTTCAAGAAAACAAATTTTCGGTTTTACTTTCGTTCAAAAATCGCACATAAATGAAAATCGGTACGAACTTACTGTTGACACGCCCCTTTCGCCTTACAAATTTGAGAAATCTTTGAAAAAGGGGGCATGTCACCGCCAACTTAATTAAACTTTTTGACATCGAATAGATTTGGAACTTGATGTCGTATAACAGTAAAGCACAGTTTGAAATAACTGATTGATCAGGACTTTCAATTATAAAAAAGACACGGGCATTGGAAAACGGGGCGTGGCTACGCTCATACAGCTCGAATTTTCGATACAGAATAGCTATGGAAGTAAAATTCACATAACATTTTAACTCAGAATGAAGTTACTATTTGGTGGTGTCCTGCTACTGGAAGACTAAAATGGGCATTGTACAGGGGCTGTGGCTCCACCGATATAAGACATATTTTTTAAATTGAATCGCTTTAGAGTTAACAGTCACAGATCAAATAAACTCGGTTTGGAGTGACCATATGGTTATATCCTACTACTCCAATATACTCGCAAGCTAAAACGGATGGCTCCACCCATACAAGAAAATTTTTTATTTAATAGCTTTGAAAATAATGGTCAAACAATAATGAAACTCAGAGTGGAGTTTGTCTATTGACAATCTGGAACAGGCATTGGACAAGGACGGCAGCAACGCGCCGGGTACCAGCTAGTTTTATAATAAAAAATATTAATTTTAAAATAAGTCAACGTCCTTCAAAGAGCTTTTGATATGGTTTTTTTAAAAAAACATTATATATATTTGATAGATATTTAAAGGAGTACCAGTCAATGCAATTTTTTATCAATTTTGTTCAACGCCGAGATTCTCGTAAAAGCGCACAAACAAATTACGCAAGTCATCAACATCGGTAGGCACACCTTCTAGCTGAATCAATACTCTTAGATTGGTTTTGGTCTTGCCTTCTATGCATGTTGAATACGGTGCTTTATGCATATAAGCAAGATACAAACGAACGTTGTTGTAGACGCTGTTCTCCCTAAGGCTGCGATTATAGTGAGCGCCAAGTCAGACAGGCAGGCAGGCAGGCAGGCTGTGTGAAAAAACGAGATGCAGATAGCTATCTATCTCGCTTGTTCACATTGCCTGCCTGCCTGCCTGCCTGTCTGACTCGGCGCTCACTATAACCGCAGCCTAAGGCGAGAGAGAGCATATCTGCTCTCAGTATCTTTGCAAAAGTTTATTGTTAATTTTACTTTTGGCGGAAGAAGATGGTCTAGAAACGACTTAGGGCTACCAGGTTTGGTGAGACACTAACGGTTGGTGGGGATGTATTTAATGTATGGGAATGGATGAAATTAGGGTACTTATCACTATTTTTTTCATTATTATTAAGATTAAATGAAACACGGTTACGTCTTTTATAACTAGGGGATTTATAAGATACTAGATTGTTTTCAGTATTATCCTCATTAAGGCATTATGGCGCTTGACTACAGTAGAGAAACTGGGGAAAATGTTAGTTTTCATATTCCAATTGGTATCTTAATGGGACTTAGGTTGGAACTTAGGTTGGGACGTAGGTTGGAACTTAGGTTGCATGATCTTATTTGATGGATTAGGATTAGGGTCTGGATCAGGGATGTTTATATTTCCTTTATAGAGAGCATTCTTAGAACCAGGTTTAGAGGTAGAGTTAAGATTATAATTATAAGAGTTTAACTTAGACTAGTAAAGCTGTTGCCCGAATTCGAGCAATTCAATAAAAATTAAGTGTTAGAAACATTATATATGTTTAATATATGACTAGTTCTTTCCCGCCAAAAATGACGGGCACGGTTTTCCGGAAGGAAAAAACATGAAATGTTGTTTTTCTTTAAGCTGAATAAGAAATCAGCGTTGGTCACATATTCGATTTTAAATTTAGTTCTAAATATTTTTAAAATACCTTAAAGTAAAAACGGAAACCGTAGGTGGTGCGACAGAATATGTTTACAAAATTTTTATAAAACTGAAAATTTCAAAATGAAAAATATAAAAAGTTTTTGAAGTTTCAATTATTCACAAAACAAAAAAGCCTAAAAATATGCTATGAAATTTTTCAAAAAAATCAAGCGTTCCACACTCACATTTTACGGAATTATGTTATATATAATATATATTATATTCAAGAAGCTATTATACGCAATATCGATATATTCAGTCTCAATAATGATATAAAAGATCATTATCTGAATGGTTTGACTTGAAACGTATGATCTGACACTAAATTTTTAAATTTAAGTGTCAAAATACGAAGACGGACTTACACTAATATAACTACTGAGACACACATTATTACTATTCGAAAATATCGCAGCTTAATTCTTCCAGCTATAAAACATAACTAATGTACAAAAAAAAACGCAGTAAAAAAATATATTTAAGAAATAATTCTAAGATATATTTCAGAAATTAATAAAAGGCAATTACAGAAAACTTACAACATCGATTTATAACACTTTTAGATGAAAAAACGTAAAAAAACCCAAAAACAAACCGTTTTTTTTTTTAAACCGTTGAAATTTGACTGAGTTGTTGCTCGGAAAGTGGAATTTTTGATTTTGGAACTGCATTTTTCGGACAATTGACATTTGAGGAATGCATAAAAGATAATTTTGGTTAAAAATTTTTAGTTTTGAAAAAAATTCAAATTCGACCAATTTATAAGCTCTTCTCAAACTAAATTTCAAAACGATAAAATAACGGATTTTTGTACAAAAATTTTATTTCTGTTTTAAAAGGTTGGGAACCCCCTGAAGTGAAATCACAATTTTTAAAAATGGTTTGCACATCTACAGCCTAAACCTGATTTAATGACATCTAAATCGATAGAATCGGTCCATTGGTCTGGGAGGAGTTGAAGTCACAAAAAAACCCGTAGCCTATTAATTATATATAGATAGGCAGGATGATTAAAACAGATTCGTGGCTATAACTTTTAATTGGTTGTAGCTATAATGCAATTTTTTTCAAATATATTGTTCTTGAAGCTTGTTGAAGATTTAAAAAATATAAGAACAACATTTTAAAAAAAAAAATTTCGAGCAAAAAACCATAGGGGGCAAACCTTGTTTTTTCGATGACACATAGTATTTATTAATTTTTCTGTCAAACAAAAACAAATTCGTCTTAAATAGACTACATACAATGAAAGAAAATCAAAAATGCAAATTTTAAATTTTTTTTATTTTTACAACAAAAACAATTTTTAATACATTTTTTGAGAAAACATTCATTTTATTGGACTCTTTTTAAAGGCAATGATTAAAATATAAATAATAAAGTAACGGTAAAAACTTTTTTATTATTTTAAAGTCAATTAATTTTAATTAAATACAAAAAAAAAATAAATTAAAATTTTTAAAAAATTGGCAGAGATATTCGCTTCCAAATATATAACTTTAAATTTCAGAGAGTTTTTCTCTCTGTCTTGGCGTTTGATAAAAATACACGTTAAACAACTACAGGCAATATTAAGAAAATTCATTACAAATACATTTGGTAAGATAATTATTGTAATTGTCAACATATTTCAAAGAAAATAAAACAAACTTTTAAAAAACAAAAAAATTTTGAAAACCGTTGAAATTTGACTGAGTTATTTGCTGGGAAAGTGGAATTTTTGATTTTGGAACTGCATTTTTCCGACAATTGACATTTGAGGAATGCATAAAAGATAATTTTGGTTAAATATTTTTAGTTTTGAAAAAAATTCAAATTCGATCAATTTATAAACTTTTCTCAAACTAAATTTCAAATTGATTAAATAGCGGATTTTTGTACGAAAATTTTATTTCTGTTTTAAAAGATTGGGAACCCCCTGAAGCGAAATCACATTTTTTAAAAGTGTTTGCACATCTACAGCCTAAACCTGATTTAATGACATCTGAATCGATAAAATCGGTTCATTGGTCTGGGAGGAGTTGAAGTCACAAAAAAAAAACCTTAGCCTATTAATTATATAGATTTAGACTTATTGTTAGATCTGGAATTAATATTGAAATGAGAATAAGAGCTAGGAGGGTGAAGGTCGCAGCGAAGGAGAGTGTAAAGTGGCATTCATCATTTCCTCGAAAATAGACGAAGTATTCTGCTGCGATACCGGTTCTGTGTTCTCAGGTATGTTCAAAAACCTGTTGGGTGCAGAACTAATAACATGCGTTTTTTCTGCTAACGCCGCACGGAACAAACCGGAACATGCGCGATTTTATCGTTTATAGTTTTGATGACTTCAGTTGTTTTGTTTTTTTTCAAAATTAATATTTATTCAATCACTGATGCCACATATCGCGGTGAAGTGTATAAAATGTGTTTACACCAGGTTGGTATACCTTTTTATAAGCAAAAGTTTTAAATTTTTTTAAACCACATTTGGTTAAATTTTTTAGCAATATTGTAAAAAAATATGTGGCACATGTGTACACATACATTAAATATGTTAATATGTGTTACATTTAAAGTCATAAATCAGCAATAATATTTAGATTTCAATTGATATATTTCATGATACAGATACTATTTTTTTATATTGTCAAAAACAATTTGACAGGAAAAATAAAGAGTAAAAAATTGTACTCAGAAATTTGCATGTTTAATCATGTTGGCAGAGCTTCCTATTCAAGCGCAATATTTGTGTCTTAATCTGTGTGTACAAAAAAATATTCAACGGAACTATTTGTGCATAACATTATTACTGACTGAAGAACAAACGCAAACTGATTGCCTGCTAGCATCGCTGAAGTTCGGTAGCTTCGAAAACTCAACTTGTACGTGAAAGCCGAGTGGCTCCGTGAGGTTTTCGTGTGTATAACTGGAATATTTATGTGATTTTTATAAATTTATGGTATAAAATTTATATTTTTTTGGAGTAAAATAGCTGTTTGAATGGAAATGCATGTTTTATAATATTTACTGGGATAAAACTAATAATAAATTTGGAACAAAACGAGTTTTTACAACAGAAATTTTATAAAAAAGATAAAATTTATCCATAAAATTTTTACTGTGTGTATGTTTCTCGAGGAGCTCTTGTGTTCGACAAAATTCTTTTAAGCACTGTTATTTGAATTCCTGCTTAACCGATAAGTCCAATAGCTGTGCAGATGCTGCATTAAGATCTTTCCATGGTCTGGAAGTGCACCGAGATTCACATGGTTTCGACTCTTCGACTTTAAGTCGTGCGTGGTTCTCAATCACTTTTGTCGCTGTTTCGATATTTTTTGGTATTGAGCACTGAATTCTGCCTCAGTTTTATTTACTGTTATACTAAAAGCAGCTACTTCCAAACACTTATGTACTACAAAAACACTTGATTAAACTTCGCCTTAGCATCCCTCTTGGGAGGATTCCAAATTGCGAAAATATAAAAACATTGAATGAAGTGATTGTTAACAAAAACTTAGCCGATTGGATAGATACAATAAGGCTAAATGAACACAAGTGTCCCGTTTTTATAATATTTCGTCCTTAACTTTTTTCGAAAATATTATGTAAATAAATACACTGAGAAAAAAAACATACTTTAAAATGAAGCAAAAAATTCTAAAATAGAAATTTACGCTTTTACAAAACAAAATTTAAAACAAGCGTGTTTAAATTTCAACTATGAACTCTTTCACTTTTTTTATAATTTTCTCTTATGTCTATAATCGAATATAAGATAAAATAATTACTAACTAATTGTTTTAATATTAAAAATTTTAGCTTCATCGTTAATCTGATGTCGAAATCAATTACAAATCTGATGTCGAAAACTCAGAAAAACTGAAAAAAATGGCATAGCCAAAATCATACCTTGAAACATTCGTTTTGAATATTAAAATTTTTGTTTTAAATTTGTTTTTTTTAAACAAAAACATTGTTTTAAAAACAAAAACTTTTGTTTTAAATTTAATTTTAAAAACATTTGTGTTTAACTTAAATAAAATTGTTTCAAGCTCTATTTCAAATACAAATTCATTTGATATTGACACAAATTAATTGAATTATAACACATATGGGCATTTCCAAGGTGTCGAACGTGACTGTTGTGCACATTTCAAGTGAAAAAATTTGTCATAATAAAACAAATGTAAAAAAAACAAAAGGCGAGCCTTATAGCTCTTAATTAGCCCTTTAGTTATTGGTATTGTCAACTGTTGGGTCATTTTTAGTTCTCAAGATATTAGCAAAAAACCAAGGTGGTCGCACGTGAGCAAAAACAGAAGTGGTTTTCGTGGCAAAAAATTCAAACGCGGATTTCAGCGAAATGGGAAGCAATGTTTTTATGTAATTTTTTCGTTAAGGGGGTCTTCTCATTGAGCAACTTTTTTTTCGACTTTTTTTGCATTTATTTATAGCTTGGGTAGTTGTGAATATGCCCCTAAAAGGATTTTTAGAAATTCAAAATACTTTAGAAGATACAGCCTTTTTTGTGAAGCAATTTCTTCGTCAAAATGAGCTATTTTTTTTTTCTTTAAAAACTTTAAACGCGTTTATCTCGAAACCACGTTTTTCGAACTGGCGGCCATGATATCTCCAGTTCAACTGAACCGATTTTCATGAAACACAGTGGAATCAACGCAGAATTGTCACCATTCTCGGGTGAACCTCGACCATAATTTTAAAAAATTTTTTACACTAAACTACAAAAAAAAGCCCAAAATTGAATTTTTTTTTTTGAATGGCCGCCATTTTGTCAAAAAAATCACAAAATTAAGCTTGAGGTTCACCCGAGAATTACATCTATACTGATTATAACCCCGTTTTTTTTTTCATTTCAGACGCTCCGGAGATCCGGAATCGTGGCCGCCGTGACGACACCTTTTTTTTTCACCACCAACTTTGAAGTCTCATTACTTTTTGAACAGCCCACGTATCGAGGCAAAAAAAATTTTTTTATTTACTTTGAAACTTTTGTAATACAATAAATAATAAAAGTTTTCAATTATTCTTTGCGTTTTCAAATAAGAATTTTTTTAAAAAGGGTCAAAAAAACGGGTTTTGAATGAGAAGACCGCCTTAATGTTGTGCATTGATGTTCCTTAAAAATGGCTAGCATTGTAGACATAAAGGATTCATATTTTTTTTTGTTTTAATAAAAGATATGGTCGCACGTGACACTTTTTCGATCACCATATTTGTTTTTTTTTCTGCTCTATAATGAAATTTAAATAAAGAAACTATGCCTAAGTTAACAAAAATATTTATTCAAACATAATAATAAACAAGTAAAGAAAGTCTAAAGTCGGTCTAGGCCGACTATGAAATAACCTAAATCCACTTTTCGAAAACGAAAAAATTTTATTGTAAATGGGCTTCTCCGTGGGTTGATGAATCCTATATTTTATATGCATTTAAATGTTGATAAAAAATTTACACATACCAAGTTTTATTCCTGTAGCTCACAATACATGCCTTTATTGTGCTTTCGCTATGGGAGGTGGGTGTGTTGATGGTCGGAGTATTCCCAATTTTTGAACACACCGTAGTTTTGGTATAAAATACGTACATACCAAATTTAATTTCTCTATGACAAACATAACCTTATTTATTGAGTTTTACACTTTTTGGGTTGTATGGGAGGTGGACGTGTCCGTAAGCGGATTACGTCCATTTTTCAAAACCATCTTTGTCTTGTCATAAAAAACATGTGTGCTAAATTTTAGCTCTGTAGGTTAAACACAGGCTTATTTATTGCGTTTTCAATTTTTGGGTTGTATGGGAGGAGGGCGTGTTCGTGAGCGGATGACGTTCATTTCTCGAAGACATCTTTGCGTTGATATAAAACACATACATACCAAATTTTATTGATGTAGGCTTATTATGAGCTGACTTATACAGTTTTAAATTTTTGCGTTGTATGGGAGGTAGGCGTGTCCGTGGGCGTATTCCAAAAATATTCAATAGTGCAGATTTTTGGGTACATGTGACTATGTGTACCAAGTTTCATTTAGTTATCTCTACTCCTTCTTCTTATCCTGTGTTTACGGACAACACAGAGACGGACAGACGGATGGACATGAATTTCAGCTCGTGTTCAGCTCCTTAAAATTCTCTTCTTTTTACCTTATCCTTTTAATTTCTCCAAATTCAAGCTCAAAAATATCTGTTACGTTTTTCGTTTAGGTTCCTCGTATCTGCTTCCTCTTCTTCTTGATTTAACTTCTAGGCTTGGTTTAACGACCGGTTTGAGCCCCCATGTAGAATTCAAAAGAAAGTTGATTCCATTCAAATTTGCTTTATTGAGTTTTTTACTTTTCACAAATTTTTAGTTATTTAGATATGTTCTCTTCTTTTCGACAATTTTTTCAAAACTCAACTTATTTTACATATTTTTTATTTTCACATTTTTTATTTTTCAATAATGTCTCAGTTTTCTATTTTTTAGTTGAGTAGTTTTTTTATTGAGTAGTATGTTAAAAGCGACGTCCACTTCTTGTAATCCGTCCATGTCCGTCCGACTCCCTTCCCACATATATATACTTTTCTATACCGGACTCGCTTCGTTCTATGCGTTACAAACGTTTGCACGAAGTTAATATACCCTGACCTTTCAGGTTTAGGGTATAAAAACTTAAAAAAATTTCATGAGTACTACCGCTTACATCTATTTTTGTTTTTTCATCGTTGTTTGAGCTCATCTACATTTAAAATAAAAATTTGTTTAGTGCGTATTTACATTAATAATTAATCTATGTAAGCAAAAAAAACATTTTGAATTTCTCATTTACCATGTCGCTCGTCTCCAACTTTAAACAAGTTAAAACAACACAAATTTTTTATTTTTTATCGGTTCATTTTTTTTTAAAGTCGCATGAATAAACTCAATTTAAGATAATTATATTGTCAGCTTACTGCATGTTCTTCCGACGCACTGAGTACAAATGTTCTTTTTGCATGTCGAACGTGACAACGAACTAAACGAACAATTTTTATTAGCACTCCTGTAAAACTTATTCTCAAAATCCTTTTTATGCGGAAACTTTAAAAATACAAAATTAATTTATAAGATAAAAAAAGAACATTTTCGATAGTATTGTTAGTGTAAATTTAGAAACTCACGATATATCTGACATTTTAGCATATATATTTTCTTTGAACGATGAGCATTAAAGGATTCAGATATACCCTAAAGTATTACCCAAAGACGTTGCAAGTGCTTGAAAAAATTTGTAAAAACGACCTCAAACCAACCGCGCCATAGGACGCAATTCTACGTCAAAAATCAGAAGATATTTTTTGTGTAAAATGTGCAGTTCATATACCCGAAAGAGTGGAGATGTCAAAGTAAAACACAATGTCTCTTTTTGCAGCAAAAAGATAAACAAATCGAAACAGTTTCTATAACTAAATCATTAGAGTGGAAACTCATACCTAAACTGGTGCCCATAATAAATCATATCAAAACATTGTTACTAACTATAAGAAAATGATAAAATTTTGGTGAAATTTTTCAAAAATAATCTTAAAACAACAAAATACAGGTGGTAAAACAAAGTAAATGCTGACTTCAAATAGAGAACACTCTACAAGACGCTCATCATACCAATGCTTTTCTATAGCACTAAGACATGTATGGTATTGCAAACAGCTGCGGCTGCAGCCGTTTTTGGGTGTTCGAGAGAAAAGTTCTTGACAAAATCTGTAGTCCTGTTCGAGTTGGCGACGAGTATCGCATACAAAGGAACCACGAACTGTTCGAACTCTACGACGACATTGACTTACAATTCAGCGACTACATTGGCTGGTTCAAGTCTTTCGCATGTAAGAAAGAGCTCCAGAGAAGAAGGTGTTTGAGAAGAAAATAACTCCGATGGATTGACTAGACAGAGAAAGCCCTAACCGCTATTGGTGAAAGAAATTTAAGATAACTTGCGCGAAGCAGAGGCGTCTGACGAGAGCTGATGAAGTTGGCCGTAACCCGATCACGGGTTTCTATGACCACCTAAGCAAGTGAGTCAGCTGTCTTAAAAAACAAGATCTAGTTACTATCTTTACAACTGTATAATTTTTTGTGGGGGTTTCCATGAAATTTTTTTCGACCAGGTCTTAAAAAAATTCTTACTAAAACTCTTGAGGAGTACACTGTAAAAATTTATCTTTTTTTTATTTTCACTACCTAAACTCTTATGCCAGACGCCAGTACATCCACTTTTTTTCGATACTGTCTAATGTATACTAGTTCAGGTTGGTCTCCATACAAAAAAAATTTTGATAAACTCGGTTAAAAGTATAATTTGGTTCATTGTACCCTACCCGAAAGAATTTAACGATTTAGACCTCCTGGAATTTTTTCAAAAAAGTGTCTGTTTTAAGCGATGAATTACCAATTTAATTGCCAAACGCACAAATTTCATAAAATTTCTCAATCTAACATTTAAAGCTTTAATATTGCATTTTGTTTTGTTTTGACAGTTATATATTTTTAAAAATTTAAGGGGGTCTTCTCATTGAGCAACTTTTTGTTTCGACTTTTTTTTGCATTTATTTATAGCTTGGGTAGTTGTGAATATGCCCCTAAAAGGATTTTTAGAAATTCGAAATACTTTAGAAGATACAGCCTCTTTTGTGAAGGAAGGTCTTCGTCAAAATGAGCTATTTTTTTTTTCTTTAAAAACTTTAAACGCGTTTATCTCGAAACCACGTTTTTCGAACTGGCGGCCATGATATCTCCAGTTCAACTGAACCGATTTTCATGAAACAAAGTGGAATCAACGCAGAATTGTCACCATTCTCGGGTGAACTTCGATCATAATTTTAAAAAATTTTTTACTATTTTTTTTTTACACTAAACTACAAAAAAAAAGCCCGAAATTGAATTTTTTTTTTTCTGAATGGCCGCCATTTTGTCAAAAAAATCACAAAATTTAGCTTGAGGTTCACCCGAGAATTACATCTATACTGATTATAACCCCTTTTTTTTCATTTCAGACGCTCCGGAGACCCGGAATCGTGGCCGCCGTGACGACACCTTTTTTTTCACCACCAACTTTGAAGTCTCATTACTTTTTGAACAGCCCACGTATCGAGGCAAAAAAAATTATTTGATTTGCGTTTTCAAATAAGAATTTTTTTAAAAATGGTCAAAAAAACGGGTTTTGAATGAGAAGACCGCCTAAAATTACTTTCTGGACAATAAAAGTCCTCAAAAATTCGCCACTAAGACAAACACTCAATAATTCCTCAAAGGCACCTCAAAAAACTCCGATTTCGAGGAATTAGCCACAAATTAGCCACGCTGGTACTGCCATAGCGCACATGCAATGAACAACAAAAATCAGGAATATGCATTAAATTATATTAATTTATTTTGCTGCTCTGAGAATATTCAATGCTATTTTTAGTGTCGACCAATCAATATGAAGAACACTCTCAAAACTATTTTCTTATTCTCGAACACGCGCAAAAAAGTTCTGCTGTTTTGAAACGATCTATAATTTCATTAATAAAATAAAAATTTTTAATTTCTATACAGAAGATTTTAACGAAAATTCAGTACAGAATATTCAAAAATGTCCATAACCCAACTCAAAATAACCGTTTGTTTAAATAATATATAATTTTTGATTTCAAAATAACCAAAACCCAACTGTATGACACAAATCGCTTTTAAATTATTCGAGAACCTTTGCAACTAAATTTTTGGAAATATCTCCACAAGAAATTTAATTTTTCTGCAACAGCTAAAACTTCTCTTTAATTATATGAAAAACTACAATTAAATCGTTATTACAAAAGTTAGGCGCTAAATTTAAAAAAAATTTTAAATTTCTTACAAGCAAATTTTTAACCTTTGCCATTAGCTGGTGGAATTTGACTTGCAATTTTACCCTTATTTTGAAAATTTCTCTAGAATAACAAAACTTGGCACACTGGAACATTTGAAACCCAGCAACTTAGAACAGTCATACAAAAAACTAAACTTTCTTCTTAAAATTTTTTTTAATGTCAAAACTCAAAAATAGTGGTGTGAAAATGCTGCCAGTGTGCCGAATAAGGGTTAACAATGGGAAAATCCAGTTACTAACTTGCCATAATTGCCTCAACACATAATAAAAAGTTCATTCTGCATATTAGTTCTTTCTCGCTCTTATCTTTAAGTTTATCTAATTTTTTTCATCATTTTTATTTGTTTTGTTTTTGTATACAAAACTTTCTCTTTCACATTTTCTATTAAATTCCCGACTACAACCAAAATTTAAGCCGGATTTGAAATTTAAATATTGTAAAACTTAGTTATTACTTTACAAATTATAATTTAAACATGCATAAAATCTACTGTTCAAATAAACCATGACGATAAATCGTTTTTCTTTTTCCTTTTCACTTCAATCAGAATACAAATTGAACTTATCAAGAACTTGGCAAGAAAAAAAAAAAGTGTACAACCGCAAAATAACTTCCAAAAAATAAACATTTTGAATAAACAATAATTCAATTTCTCACATCAATTCATAGCAAAGGTTCGTTTTTATTCAAAGGCAAATATATAAGACTCTACTTCAATATTTGTTGAGCTAAATTCTCAAACTATCTTCAAAATTCCTTAAGAGATTTATGCCCATAGTTTATTTATGCCTTGCTGTAGGTTGTTGAAAAGTTAAACATCTATTTTCTTTTCGAAAAAAAAAAAAAAATAACGTTATGATAATATTTCAATGAAAAGCCCCAAAATATGCTACTTAATAAAATGCTGCAAAGAAAAACTAAGATGGATTCCCTAATCAAATCCTACATAGCCCAACAACCTAAAAAGTTACCCCTTTTTATGGCATCACCACCATCACAATTGCATTAATATGTATGTATAGAGCTCAGCAAAAATCAAATCAAATAGACGCATTCATTTTAAGCTAGTCACACACACACTGTATAAGCAGTTTTTTATTTATGCCATAAACTTACATATGTAAATATGTAACGCAACGTTTACATGTGTCTGTATCTGTGTCTGCATCTACTCCTGTTTGCGCTAGTGACCCATAGTCAGTAGCAAGTTATGCGCCATTTCTAGCGCACAACATTATACATGGACACTCAGGATGTCAGCATGTTAAGATGTATGCCGTTAGTTTATTTGGTTTAGTTGGCTTATATGTTGTTCTGCTGCGCCAGAAAAAAAAAGAAAAAAACCAACAAAGTGTTTATTGTCAACATGCATGCATAAAACATGCTAACATTTCTATAAGCTTAAGCAAAAAATAAAAAAAAATTAAACCGAAATCACAAACATTTATGCATAAATATTCTCCATAGACTTTAATAACGCTGCTTTATACGACTGACCCTTTTTTTATGCTTTATTTTTAACATAGCATAACCAACAACTAATAAAAAAAAGGGATCACTGGTCAGGCTATGTTTGTCCACTTGCGAAATTGACACACAAACAGTCTCACAGCCTTAACATACATTCACACACACTACTTTTCCATAAGAACTGTCCTTTTTTTATTAGTTTTTCAATGTCCTTGAATATTAAAAAGAAAAAAATGGAGCAACTCTTTTGCTGCCATTTAATTTTCGGCTTGTTTGGGTTTTTGGAATGATGTCTTATTATTTATTATGCCATTCATATATTTATGGCATATAGAAAGTCACAAGTTCAGGTAGTGAGAGTGAAAATTTTTTAAAAGGTTATTTTTCAAAATGACAGACTGTGAAAAATGCCTTTCAATCACTTGAGTCACAAAACCATTTAAGCTATTTCAAAGGCTTAATGCGGTCAATCTTGACCTATGATACAATCATTTTCATATTCAATGTGTTACTTTAATGCATGATTTTTTTCATTCTCAATAAATTATGAGGCATTTAACCAAGAGATTTAAACTACTGATTTTAAGAGACTTGTGTTTAGGTTCGAAGAGGAAGCTCTGCAGAGTTTGCATTCTAATAGGAACTTTGATACTAAAAGACTTATCTTTGAAGTTTTGTATCGCAGTAACGCAATTGTTATAAGCAAGCAGTGTTTTTTTCAAAATTCTCACTAGAGAACAGTTTCTTCTCTGCCTCAAAGGGAGGAAATACTTTCAGGTAATATTCGTTAAAAGGTTTCAAGATAAGGCTTTTTATACCCTAAACCTGAAAGGTCAGGGTATATTAACTTTGTGCAAACGTTTGTAACGCATCATTTGTAACGACTCACCACGTGAGTCGAGCTATATATGTCCGTCCGTCCGTCCGTCCGTCTGTGTGTTGTCCGTATACACAGGATAAGAAGAAGGAGTTGAGAAAATTGGATGAAACTTGGTACACATGGTCACATGTACCCAAGGATCTGCACTATTGAATATTTTTGGAATCCGCCCACGGACACGCCTACCTCCCATACAACGCAAAAATTTAAAACTGCATAACTCAGCTCATAATAAGTCTACAACAACAAAATTTGGTATGTGTGTGTTTTATACCAACACAAAGATACAACCCAAAAATTGAAAACGCAATAAATAAGCCTCTGTTTAACCTACAGAGCTAAAATTTGGCACGTATGTTTTTTATGACAAGACAAAGATGGTTTTGAAAAATGGACTTCATCCGCCCACGGACACGCCCATTTACAATAATTTATTTTTTTTTTTTGAAAAGTGGGCCTAGGGTATTTCATAGTCGGCCTAGACCGACTTTAGACTTTCTTTACTTGTTTGTAAATTCCAATTCTTTTAAATATTGCTCAAATCTTCAAACCACTCTACAAATGCATGATATCTTTGGCTGGTGGCTGGTGTACATCATAAATGCCAGATGGATTTTTCGATGGATATGACGCTAAATTCAGTAACTTTTGGTTGCTCCAGTGTCACTTTGGGTCATAAAAATGTATAACAAAAGTGCGAAAGGAACAAAAGAAAAGCTCAATAAATATTGTGGTGAGCCTGATCTTGATCGTATTTAACCGTATAATACTGGATTGCAAAGTGCAAAAGAGGTCAAATCAGCTCAAAAAATGAACACATCGGAAGAGCTCCATAAACAGAATGTATTATGAAACTGCAGAAAGTTTTGGAAAAATTCACGATTTCGTATGGAACAATCCGAAAGTGGAGATGCATTAGATAGCTTCAGTCGTATGCATAATAAGTGCGTCAGTGGTTTCAATGTTACACCAACATTTTGGTGACACGTTCGTTAACAATCAATGAAAAACCTTAACTTTTCGCACTTCCATACAATGTTTGGACATTTTCAAACAAAATCCAACTAATTTATTACATAAAATAATGTCCATGAATAGAATATGTATCGACCACAATACACCAGGATTGCAGGAACCATCAAAAGAGTGGGTAGCGCCCAGTCGAAGTGCACCAAAACGAGCGAAGACTCAATAAGCGGCCGAACAGGTGTTGGCATCGGTTTTTTTGAGATTCAAGTGACTATTGTCTATTTGAGAAAAAAAAAAAAAACAATCAACAGCAACAATAACTGCATATTAATGAACTGATTTGAGAATATTTACGCAAACAAACGGCCCCTATAATTAAAGAAAAAGATATTTTTTACAAGACAAATGCTCTAGTTTACAAATGCACGAGTTACGCTTCGTCCTGCTTCCACATACCACATATTCTCAAGATTTGGCCCCTAGCGATTATTATTTTTGTTCACAAACCTAAAACAGTTGCTACAGACAAGGATATATACGTCGAATGAACAGGACGAATTGAAACTTGAAGCGTGTTTCACAAATCTTAAGAAATCTTACTATTCAAAGGACATTGCAATGTTAAAAAAATCGTTGGAAAAATTATATCAAGGGCACTATGTGGGAAAAATAAATAATATTTTTGGTAAAAATCGTGTGTTGTTTTATGTAGCCGGCAGCATCTTGAACGTCTTAGTATATATCAATCAGTATTAATCGTCATTCAATCGTTACAAATTTCGGTTTGGAAAAGTTTTTGAGTTAATCGAATTATGCAGTTATATGCAAAACCAACTGAATATTTGAGCAGTTAACATGTAAAACTAGATGGCATTATTAGTAAATCGAAAAAAAATCTTAACCCTTCTGCACAAATTGGGTCAAATTGACCCGAATTTCATAGAAAACCTGCTAGAAACGTTATATAGAATTATAACGCAAAAATATTTTCGTTATTTTTTTGCGACTGATAACGGGTTTTGCGATCGAACGTCTGGGAACGTGACCATAGATGAACAATTGGTACCTTTTCGCTGTAGATGTTGTTTTATCTATACTATTATATAAAAGGCTTCTCACGTATCTACGTTGTAGTGTAACTCAAGAACTACTCAACCGATTTTTGTAATTCTTTCACTAACATAAAGCAACATGTTTAACTTTGAAATTGGCGTACTTTTTTTCTTTAAAACTGCTCTTAAAAGTTATTAAAACTTGAGTTTAAAAAGTAGCCAAAAAAATCAAATCCAAAAAACATTGCTGCATTGAATCGTTAGATACACAACCAGCGCGCTGCAGCGTAAAGCTTTCTCGCTCTTTTCCTCTCCGATTGTGTTTGTTGTTATTGTTTCTTTTACTTAAAGTGCTTTAAATAAGGGATGTTTTACGTACAAGAGCAGACGCAGGAAGTTGTCTCATTCAGTTGGCGCTGAGACTTCAAGTGATTAAGTCTTTGCTGCTTAATTTTTAGGTATGATATGTTTATGCTTCGTAAATGTTTATCTATATTGTTTTTTATGCTGCGTAAATGTTTATTTTTGCTGAGACAAAGAGCGCTACAAGCGTAAGTATAAAATCGTGTTATAAATGAATTACAGTGCGGAAGTAATTGAACATTGTACTGCTTTTAACATTTTTGGTCATTAATACTTAAAAAGGTCGATCCAAAATGTGAATCAAAAATTTATAAACCAGTAAAATGTCCTATTTTAGTACCTTCATTCATATGCGTTTCCTGACGTTATTTTTGATTATAGCCTTGATTATAAAAATTGGATAAGTAGAATACAAGATAGACTTGAAAAAAGCGAGAAAAAAATTTAAAAATATTGGGGCATAGTGTAATAAATATGTAAAATGGTGTGTTCGCATTAGTTAACAGGTGTAAGTGTATTGATACGATACTGAAAGGTGTGGTAAAATTTATTTTCAAAATCCTTAAATTAAGTTGAATGGAACAATTTTCATCAAGATGCTGCTTGCTTTAAAACAAGATGTTAAAAGTTACAGATCTTCATATAGTTTTAGTTCGTGTTAAAGAATTAAAATGTCGTTTTTGGAAAACGAAAATAGATTTCTGAGCTAAAAAAAGGTTAAAAACTATTTATTTAGACTTTTCAAGCAACTATATACAATTCATACACAATGAAAATATAAAAGAATCGCGACATTGGTCAATCAGTTTTATTGGATCAAATAAAAAAATTTTAAATTGAGTGTACATGAGACCGAACCCTAATTTTAAGACCATTTAATTTTTCCTCAAGCAACGAAATTAGCTTCGGTTACACCTAAGAACATTTTGAACAAAATTTGGTCCTTATTGGATCACGGTCAGTAGACACGGCGTCTCCTTGGATTCTAAGGGACTGTGTATGCAAATGAGCTGTTTATTAAAAAAATATTTTTAAATAAGTAAAAAAAAACTTTTAGATAAACATTTTATTGAAAATTAAAAATTATACGTTCTTAGGCCTTACCGAATATTATTTCGTTTTTGGAGCGAAAATTTATTGTACTTGAAAACCAAACTAAAACATAGAAATCTGCAGTAAGTCAACCAATTTTTAATTTAAAAGTTTAATGCCATGCAGCATCAGACGCTATTATTTTCATTTTTATAATTTTTATAATTTTCAGGTTCTAGATGGATTTAGAAGATTGAAAACCGTGATTTCCAAAAGTATTATATTTTTCCTTTAAAGTAGACAAAAACTTTTCCAATGATACCCTATTTACGAAAATCCTATTTAAATTGACTGAGCTACGTTGTCTCAAAGTAGACCCTATTTTGGCCGCCTAAAATGATTGCAAAAATGTATAAATTCGGATTTGGTTTCTAATCATTAAACCAATTCAAGAAAAAAATTTGATCCAATTCGGAGATGGTAAGTGCAACTAATAAAACACTTCAATATAAAATGGTCAGTATATTTTCTATCAACAAAAACAAACCCCCGATTTAACCTGAAAAGGCATTGATGTCATCAGATTTTCTGCATTGTTCTGGTAAAATTATCAGTTACCATATCATAAATATGGACAAAGGATTAAAAATGTAAGAATTCTAAAAATATGATCCGCAAGCAATGCGTCTAGCTAGATTTGTTTAACATTTCGAAACCTTGCTGAAAATTGTGGTGACGTTAAAAGTAATACCAGTTTGTACATTCCAATGCATTGGAAACTTATTTATAGGATCAATTTATCTCAAAATTAACAGTGGTGTTTTCTTGAACGTTGACATCACTGCTAAACTGAACGATAAAAGATTTTTTGAGCAGACGAAACGGGGATTTTTTTTGGTCAATAACGTCCTTTGTTTGGGTTGCACACAAAAAATCACTTCACTTTGTAATTCTATCTGAAAGCATATATAATAAACACGCTGTCAACAAAAATTACAAATACTATTATAAAAACCAAAATAAAAGACTCAAATGTTAATGCCCTTATAGTGCTTTCACTATTGTGGGTTGTATGGGAGGTGGGCGTGTCAGTCGACGGACTACGAACAATTTTTGAACACACATTAGCTTTAGTATAAAATACATACATACCAAATTTTATCTCTGTTAGACAAACATAAGCATATTTATACAGTTTTCAATTTTTTGGTTTGTATGGGAGGTAGGCGTGTCCATGGGCGGATGACGTCCATTTTTCAAAAACATCTTTGGTTTGTTAAACAAAACATACGTACCAAATTTTATCTCTGTAGGTTGAACAGAAGCTTACATATTGAGTTTTCAATTTTTTGGTTGAACGGGAGATGGGCGTGTTTTGATATAAAGTGAGTTTTCAATTTTTTGGTTGAATGGGAGATGGACGTGTTTTGATATAAAGTATATACATACCAAATTTTATTGTTGGAAGTTAATTATGAGCTTAGTTTTGCAGTTTTCGATTTTTGCGTTGTATGGGAGGTATTCAGGTTTAGGGTATAACAAACTTGCAAACAGGTAAAAAAATCAAGTGTTGTATTCGCTTTTAAACCTAAATCACCCCAATTGGCTATGGGTGCTTTTTTTGGTATTTTAAGTGCTTTTATTTAAGTGTAATATGTGGATTTTTTTTATTTAATGATGTCTTGATGTGCCAAGTTCATATGTTTAGTCTGTAAATATCAAAGAATTCACTCTTACAAGGTAAGCAAATATGTAAAAAAAGTGTTGTAGAACAGGGTGCGGAGAACTCTATTTGCAAACGATTACAGTATGCGTAACTGTTTTTGTACATGGCATCCCACTATATATCCCTTATAAATTTGAGCTCTCTTAATACGAAAATAGCAAACATTTTTTTTATGGATACGTTTTTTTAAAAAATTGTTTTAAAAAATTCTTGTTACTTTATCTTATCGACCTTTGACTTTGTTTGTGGTTTTTTTGACGCCTGAACAACGTTTTAAAAAATTTAAGTTTTTTGTGTGGCTTTTTTCAAAATTTTGCTGTATAAAACCTCGGTATATGTGGTACTCCGAGGCCTTAAAATATATTTTTTAATGATATTTTCCAGTTTGATCCTCTTACAACCTCACCCACTGCATCTGTTGCGCAGTGTACCTTTTTATATACACGGAGAGAATTGTGTGCAGAAATTATGCGCTATGGGCACAACTTATGCACAAATTGTTCACGAAAAATGACCAAGAACAGTTGTTCATAATCTATGCACACTTGTTCATAACTTAAGTTCAGCACTATGAGCATGTTTTATGAACAACTGGGCATAGATTGTGAACAACATTTTCATAGATTCTGAACAACTGGGAAAAGACTATGAACAACTGGGCATATTTTATGAACAACTGGACATAGTTTATGAACAACTATGCACAGGTTATGAACAACTATGCATATGTTATAAACAACTGTGCATAGGTTATGAACATCATTTTCATAGATTGTGAACAAATAGGAAAAAATATTTACACCCCCTGCTAATATTAAAGAAACTAAATTTAATTTTGTTTTCAAATGTCTTTATTTCAAAGTACAATTGCTTAATAACTAATATTATATACATAGTATATTATATACATATTAAAATTCAATAAATCATATACTTCAGTATTAACATGTTTATTTTATATAATTTATAAAGTCATTGATTTTTTTACATTTCTATAAAATTCTTATCATAAAACATAGTCTAGTGCTTAATATTGGATGAAGCTCAAAGGGTTTAGGAAATTCAATTTCTGTAATGGATTTTAATACATAATTTTCCGTTCTTTCCCCAATAATATAAGCATAATAATGCAAATCAAAATTTTCAATTTGGTATTCATTAAGTAATAAATATGTGGCGTCTTCTAATAAAATTATATCGACAATACTATAACACACTCTTAAGAATGAACACTTAGGAATGATCAAAAATGGTTGAAAATTTATGTTCTTGCTCACACAAAATTCTTTACGCTTGTTTATAGTACTTTGGTCAGCAGCGCTGTTTATTTCAACGACGATGGAATTCCTAGCGTCGCCTGTGCTAACCTTCCACGTCTGTTTCTCAATTGTTTTTCTTGCCACAGGCTTAAAAATTGCTGCCAGCACCTTCGAGACTTCAATTAATTAAATCTGAATTAAAAGTAAACAAATAAACAGAAATGTATTAAAAAAAGTATATTGTCTAGCAACATCCACATGGTCTCACATTTTTGTATTAAGTGTCAATGCAGATTTCTAAAACTTCAATGTATGTACACTATTTCGTCATTAAAAAAACCATCGTTAAATGTCATAACTGCAGTGATAAATATATGATAATAACTCAATACTTACCTCTGGTTTTTTTTATTTACACAATTATATATTTCTAAATAATATTAAATGATTTATAACACACTACTGTCGCTTCTAAACACAACCAGCACTCTTGACGCAAAGAACATAAGTGAAACTAACTTGCAATTAATGCATACTCATTATCCATATGTGTACACATTGTTCATAATCTATGCAAAAATGGGCACAACTTATGAACAAGATATACACATATCAAAATGTTGGGCAAAATCTATGCACAAGTAGGCATAACTCATGAACAATAAGTGTTGATAGTCGTTCATGCACAATGTTCATATATTATGATCAATAGAGTTTAATTTTCAAATAATTAAGCTATGAACAATGTTCACAAACTGTGCACATTTTTTGTGTATAACTTATGCAAAATTTTAATAGATTGTGCAGAATTTATGATTATTAGGCATAATTTATGCGCAAAGCTGCATATTCAAAAATGTACCTAAACATTTTATAGTTATGAACAGCTTGTGCATTAATAATGCACAACAGTTTTCTCCGTGTAACTATATTTTAATATAATAAAAATTAAAAATTTTTTTTTGCTTAATGCGGAAATTCTTTTTAACTTTTCTTTTTAATTTAAATCGGGGCTTTTTATGGTTAGTTATTCATTGGTCAGATACGATACGTTCACCAATGCGAAAGTGCTCTTTCAACCATCAAGACTGTATCCATTTCAACATCATATAACATTTTAACATTTCTTAAATTTATCAAAATTTACAAAATTATGAACGTTTGGTTTCTTTGTAGCTACTTAAAGTTTCATCGGACAGACATAAAACCCGAATTCTACACAGAGAAAATTTTGTTCCTCTAACATTTATTTTCATTTACAAAACGGACATTTTAAAATGAGCGAATGAATATTAAAAGTTCGTTAAATATTTTAAAATGAAAATTTCAGAATTGAAGAATAATTAGAAGCTATTTTTTAAAATTTTTATTTTAAACTATCAACCGATCGTTTTAAAATCATACGTACGTTTTAGAAGCTAATTTAAAAATGTCCGTTTTTAGAATGAAAATAAACTTTATAAACTTGCTCCTCTACAAAACTATTAATGCTTTAATGACACTAATGATGTTATAACACAATATTTGTAAATAAAAAACAAGTAAAGAAACTCTAAAGATGGTCTAGCCCGACTATGGACTACCCGAAAACCACCTACTCCGAAAGCAAACACAATGATATATACATATTGAAGTTTGGACAGGACAACGTCTGTCGGGTCAGCTAGTACAATATATTCCCTCTAAATCTGCCAATAATGGTATTAAAATATGTGACCTTTGTGACTGAACTTAAAAGTATGCCTGGAATCTGAACGTATACTTAGGTCGAACAAGAAACACGCTAAAAACTAACATAAAAGTAATGCAATACTTCTAAATTAAGGTGAAAATGTTGTTTTCAACTTATCACGTGAATTAGGAAGAGATTATAATATTACATGCGATAATTTTTTCACTACCTACTATTTGGAACAGTGAGAAAAAATAAGACGTTCTTGCCGCTCAAAGCTGCTGATGTACAAAAAAACCAGAATTTTACTCAGAATTTTTTTTACCCCAAATGTAACTATAGCGACGTATATAAACAAAAAAAATACAATTTTGTTGTTGTTATGAGTTCTCTACACAATTATCTACAAGCAGAAGTCAGAGATGACAGAAAAAAGCTAGAAATTATACACCATTACAATGCTACCAAAGCAGGGCTTGATGCACTGGACCAGCTAGTAGCAATGCATACTTGCAAACGCCAAACAACGCGCTAGCCAGTTGCATTATTATCAAACATGTTGGATGTTTCGGCTTATAACGCCTATGCTATATGGACCGAGTTGAACCCAGAATGGAATAGTAACAAAAATTTTAAACGCAGACTTTTTTAAGTCTTTTTAAGACTTTTTCAGACATTTTTTATAAAAAAATTAATTATGCAAAATTATGCTCCACATCAATTGATATATTATGCAAAAAAAAAATAGTCTCTAGTGCAAAACAAAATTGTATTTTCAATTTGAAATTTGGACATGTCTGATTTTGAAAGTTAGAAATGAATAAAAATTTAGATTCCGCCATTCGGGGTCTCAAAAGTTACAGTAACTCATTAAAATGAGTTCTGCATACTTTTTTTTTCAAATCGGAGGAAATCTGTCGAAGCAATTTTGATTCGCCTGAAGGTCCTTTTTAGTAAAAATAAAATGTTTTTGCTTTAATTTTTTTATTTTATACAGAACGCATACCCAAATCAGCGAAAATGTAAAATTTATTACTTAAACCAAGGTTTTGACATAAAACAAGTAAAGAAAGTCTAAAGTCGGTCTAGGCCGCATCAATTGAGTTCGGTAGAGTTGCCCTGTGATAGTTTCAGCTAGTTGTAGCAGCGCATAGAACACCACGGCCCCACCAAATACAGTGACCAAACACAGAGAAGGACCTTGTCACAGTGAATTGGTTTTGGCATCGATTTTTGCATATGGCGGGGCGGCCCAGCCCGTATGGATTTTAGCGCTAAGGGTTATCGTAATGAACCTTTTTCTCATCATCATCAATATAAATTGAGATCGTCTTGTAAGAACATGTACTTAAAAATGGAATCATTAGTTTCAATGACTACCTGACCTTAGATAATTCCATTGCATCCGATTGGCCATAGAATCATCCATATTTGTCCAATTGTTTCATTTAATCCATAAAAGTACAAATGACCCGTCTGTGACCCCTGAGAATCCTATTGCATCCTAATGACCATTGAATCATACAGATTGAAAATTCCAGCGTAACGTGTCATGGTTGCAAATTGAAGCATAACGTATCTTGTTAAAAATTCCACCTTCAAAGAGTACGGTCTACAACTTTGTTGATTAATTCGTCTGTTAGTTTGGACTCAAACCATTATTTGATAATTTTTTCCTTCGCATTTATAGGGTGTTTCGAACACTTAATTTTAATTAAATTCACCTAAATTGACTTAAATTCACCATAATTCGCCGCAGTTTCATTCGTTTCATCGGTTTTATTTCCCGTTTTGTTCGCCGTATGTTGTAAACGCGGCTACAGAAGTTTCACTTCAAAAATTATGGAGGGTTCTTAAAAACAAAAAAAAATTTAATTTTTATACCCTAACCCTGAAAAGCCAGGGTATATTAACTTTGTGGAAATGTTTCTAACACCTAGCAATAAGCGCATGCGATATAGAAAAGTATATATATTTTTGATCAGAGTCACCTTGTGAGTCGATTTAGCCTTGTCCGTCGGTCCGTCCGTCCGACCATCCGTCCGTCTGTGTGTTTTCCGTAAGCACAGGATAAGCAGAAGGAGTTAAGATAATTGCATGAAACTTGCAACACATGTTTACATAAACTCACATATTTGCACTATTGAATATTTTTTTAATCCGCTCATGGACACGCCTACCTCCCATACAACCCAAAAATTGAAATCATTGTTTAGAGGTTTTTTATTAAAGCTACAGAAATTAAATTTAATATATATGTATTTTGAACAAAAACTAAGACATTTACAAAAAGTGGTCGTGATCCGCTTACAACCACGCCCACCTCCCATATAGCCCACAATATTGAAAATGCCAGCTAAAGGTTTATATAGGATCTTAAGGGATTAAACTTGGTATGTAAGAATTTTATATCAAAACTAAGGTTGCACTTAAAATGGGCGTCACCCGCCCGCGACCACGACCAACTCCCATACAACTCACGACCAACTCCAATACAAACCTATTAAAAACTGTAAAAGATTACATGAATTTTGAAAAAAGTAAGAAATATTTATCTTATACAAGCTGGTTCCCGGCGCATTGCTGCCGTCCTTGTCCAATGAATGTTCCAGTTTACCAATAGAAGGCCATCAACAAATAGTAACTCCTTTCTGAGTTTCAGTACTCTGTGACCATTATTTTCAAACCTCTTATATATAAAAGTTTTTCTTTTATGGGCGAAGCCACGCTCCTTTTCTGATATCTGTTCTAGAGTATTTTCCAGTAGTAGGATATCCCCTACTATCTAGGGTAGATATAAATAGTAGATATAAATAGTAACTTCAAAGCGGGTTTTTGTTTTCTGTGTCTAGTCTTTCTCTGACTATTATTTCCAAAGCAATTCAATTTAAAAAATGGGCGGAGCTACACCTCTTGTAGAATGCCCGTTCTAGCTTTCGAGTAGCAGGACACCACCAAATAGTAACTCCATTCAGAGTTAAAATATTCTGTAACTCTTACTTCCAAAACAATTCTGTATCGAAAATTTGAATTGTTTGGGTGGATCCACGCAACGTTTTTCAATACCTGTGTCAGTTTTATAAATTAAAGACCTGGCCAATAATTTAATTCATACTGAGTTTCATTGTTTTATGACATTTAGTTCCAAACCTATTCGATATCAAAAACTTTAATTGTATGGGTGGTGCCACGCCCTTTTTATCAAAGTTTCTTAAAGTTTCCTTCGTACCGAGTTTCATTGATTTGATGTGTATAGGTCGAAAGTAAAACCGAAAACAGGTAGGAGGATGAAAAATACTTTACGACCTATTCTCATACCTACCAAATGTACAAAAAAAATTTCATTAAAATCGGTCCAGCCGTTTCAGAGGAGTTCAAACACTAACACCGTGACACGAGATTTTTATATATTAGAAGATTTTATATTTAGAAGATATAAAATCAAATTTTTGTCCCTCTGTCTGTCTGTCTGTTCCGTATAGGCTCGCGAACCGTTTATCCGATTGAGCTGAAATTTGAACACCGAGTACGTTTGATAGAAAGAACGAACATAGGGGGTGTAAAAAAGTGGGCGGAAGTCTGTGGGCGTGGCATTCCATAATTAGTTCTAAACGCCTGGACCGATTTCAATTAAATTTGGTATGAACGTTCAACTCCACCCAAGATAAAACATAAAATATAAAAAATTCCAAAGACTTCCGAAAGAGGGCGCTTTAAGTAATGCATTGTTAAGACTCAATAACTCCTAAATGACTTGATCGATTTTACAAAAATTTGGTACATGAAATAACTTGACTCTGCAACAGAATTGAGGCTATTTAAATTTCAGAAAACTTCTGTGAGAGGGCGCTTTATTCAATAAACTATGTTCGGCTCATTCACGTCAAAACGGATGAACCGATTTTGATGAAACTTGGCAAGCATTTGTATCTGTTGCTGAAATAGATCCTATGCTTTTAAAAGTTCTTTCGACAAAAATCAAGGTATGAGCCGAAGGCAAACGATGTCAAGAACCAAAGACTAACGAATAAAAATAAGTTTAACGAATACGAGCAGAAGCTATATAAAGATGAAAAAAAATTAACCGAACAGTATCGACCAAAACCGAAGTTGAACAAAGACAATCCAAAAATCGAAAAAGTATTTTTTAAAATTGGAATTTATTTGAGATAAAGTTGCATATTAAATGCATGCTTAGAAAAACTTAAAATAAATTTTTTTCGTAATGACTTCTCAAACTGCACTCGGAAAAATGTTTCTCGGAATATGATAAAACAGGCATCATATTTAGAGAATAATCCCTACCCAACGGACAAAAGAACCATCTCAACCGGATTTTGAACCGGTTCTAGGATTGGTCCAAAGGTATCTAGCTGGTGTCAATTTACCCCTGGCAATGACAACGCCATGTAAAAGGGACCGGTTGGTTTCATATGTTAGTGGCAGAATTGGGACCGGTCACTATCACTTTGGAACCTAACACGTGATAGGTTCTGAACCGGTTCTTTTGTCCGTAGGACTGTCTTAGCATTGAAGAAAAATTAAATTTTTTTTTTTAAATACGAATGCTCATTTAGTTTTCGCGAGTTTTTCAAAGATTGCTTGAGACTTTAAGGAATTTCAGAAAAATTGAAGAAAGGCTAACGATACAATAAAAAAAAAGAAGATGTGCAGAATTTAATTAGGCCGAAAATTCGATGAAAATAACAAGAATAACTAGTTTAGTTTTTTTAAAGTAAAATTATTCATAATTTATACAGTAAAATGCTGGTTTAAAACGACAAACACCTTGAAAAATTACCTAATTATGTTATGGCTTGCCCACATAGATCTACTTTTGTTTATTCATAAGATTTTTTATATATGTTTCTCTATATTAAAAAAAAAAAAAAACAATCTCAAAATATGTGTCGATATAATAAAAATATACGAGTATAAGTGGTAAAATGTTAAACGTTATTATAATTTGCCGTCCTTTCATCGTAAACATCTTAGCATACAAAGGAAGAGTCAACAAAGTTGGAATAATTAACTTAATCTGTTAATTTCTAAAGCTAACTGAAATAGTTATCAGCGACAAAGTGAATGTTTAGGACAGGATCATTATTTATTGCAACTTAAATGTTAATTATCGAAAGTGTTTTCGCTGAAGATTAGAGAAGCAAACCTGCAGTAGTTTGCAGAAAGCATCAATTAATTATGTTGTTAAAGCTTAAGGTGCGTTCAGGTTGTTGAATAATGAAAATGTTTCAATGTGCAGCAACAACAACAAGTTAATTAGAGCTAAAATATTTATGCATTCCAATGCAATGGTGATAAGTCATGCTGTAAGTCGTAAAGTAGATGATGATGATGCTGATGAATTTATCAAAGTACAGATGAATAAATTGAATATAATGTTCCTTCAGACCAATTATCTTAATAGCAAGAAAATATATTCTGAAGATTACAGCATATTTTGCTTAAAAATTTTGAATTCGAAATTAGTTTCAAGCATTTTTATATGGAAATCTATATGTAATATTTATATCCATTAGCATATACCATGACAGAGTTGCCAGCTGTGTAGAAAAAAAAAATACATCCCAAGATAACACAACAGAAAACATACATACATACATGCATACATACATAACTAAAGCAGCAAAGAGTTGTAGTAAGCAAATAGAAAAGCAGAGCAGTTGCTGCAGGACACTGAAGCAAATTGAAATGCTTAAAAAATCTGCCCATATTTGACATGCATTAAAATATTAATAAAACATGTCATCATATGATACAAAATAAAAAATTAAATGCTTAAAAATTTTACTTTCTGCCTCAATATTTTTAAATTTGTTTTTTTTAAATCTTACATGGCGGTCGTTATGTTTTGCTGACTAAGTTGCTACAACTGTACAATGTTTACAGTGTATGTTACGACCTTAGGGCACGTAATCCATATATTCTGTAAATAACAATAATGGTAACAAAATCGACAGATGAAAATAAAAACAAACAAAAAAATTCAAAACAAAATATTAAAAAGAATGAAAATAAAAACAAAACAACAACCAAAAAAAAAAACATGGAAAACAAAAGAGAAACCAAACTTATAGTACGCACAACTATTTCAGCATATTGCAAGGACAATATGTATGAAGAAATATTATTGTGGAAACAGACTAAAGCCGACGAACAGCAATAGAACAACCAGCCACCAAAGACCAAAAAAAACAAGGTTCTGCTTCATGTTTATATTTGCTAAGAAAAACCAGCCACGCGTAGAAAACTCATATGAAAAACACGTATCGAGTTTTCATTGCTTTTAAAGTCATTCAAGGAAATTACTTTTTGTAATATATATTTTATTTTATTTTTATTTTTTATTTTGTCTTTCTTATTTTTATATTTTTTTTTATTTCTATTTATTTCTTTATTTTTTTGTTTCCTTTAGAAAGGATAAACAAATAGTGTTCTATGTTGGCAAAGCAGAAGCAGCAATAGCAGATAAAAGCTTACCAACTGGTATCCAATATCTATGCATTAGATAAATTATAAAATATATGATAATGGAAGCAAGTCTGTGAAGCTGGACAGAACATAAAAAAGGAGAACAAAAAATGGATTAGTATTCTACACGGTTAAAAATTTTGGACTAGCTTTTAATCCAAACTTTGGTTTAAAGGAATTTTTAGTCCAAAAAGTACTATTTTTTATTCCATAGTTTAGTTTAATTTGTTTTTAATCCAAAAAAGTTTAAGTTTAAGACTATTTTTGGACTTCAAATTTACATTAAGGTAGTATTCCCGGAAAAAGTATTTATATTACTTAAGAATGAAAACTACTACTACTACGAAATTTACGCTAAAAATAATTGTTAATGTTGTTAAAGCATCCAAAGTTTATTTTTAATTAAATGAAACAAAAATTAATTAAATGAAAGATTAAACTTTAGTCTTTTCGGTTTTGAAAATGTTGAACCTTTGTGGATTAAAAAGTAATCCTTTTCGGATTACAATATTTTAAACTTTTTTTGGACTTATATCTTATCCTTTTTGGATTATAATATTTTATACTTTCTGTGGATTAAAAATTATTCCTTTTTGGAATAAAAAATTTTAAATTTTTTGTGGATTAAAAATTAATCTTTTTGGATTGGAAAATTTAAAAATTTTCATTGGATTTAAAAGTAATCTTTTTTTGGTCGTGTCCTATATGTAATCCAAAAAAGATTAAAATTTAGCCCAAGATTTTTAACCGTGTAAGCTAAGAGCTTCATCTTAGCACAAAATGCAAATATTTGTCTATGACAAAAAATTATTCAGATATGCATACATGATGATGATAACAGTTTTGTATTAACTTCAGACAAGAGAACAAATATTTAAAAGACGATATTAATTTTTGGATCTGCAGAAGTTTTAAGCTCCGAATCCATATTTACTCAGAAAACTCTCAGCGCCTTGGGTTAACATGGAAATTCGAAATTAGGCCGCTAATTATACGACTATACTGTGAAGGTAAAACTATTCGCTAAATCGGCGAAAATTTCGTTGGTCGAAACCATTCTACGGGCCACGATATTATTAAAAAAAGTATCGTGAGGATTTTTGAATCCTCAGCAAAAGTAGGGAGGGTCAAGGTATAACACTATGCGACCGTGTTGAGCGCCAAATTATTCTACAAATAAAAAAAAATTCATTCCAAACTGCAAACGAGCAGAAAAATTATGCAAAAAAAGTTAAGGAAATGACTTGTGTGTGAAAACTATTCGTAACACTCTACGTAAGAATGATTTTCTTGGGAGAATTGTGCAAAAGAAGCCGTCTATTAGCCCAAAAAACAAAATATTATGACTTCAGTTTGGGAGAGTGTAGTTGCTTAAAAATTATGCTCTCTGGGATGCGGTAAGTAAGGTATTTAATATCTAAAAAATTAGGTTAAATTCAAGTGGTATGTCTTATTTAAGGTACTATAAACTGACCAACGCAAATTCAACTTGCACGATTTAGATGTAGGGCTTAAACCATTCATGACCAATGTAACCTTTACGTCACGATAGCATAGTTTATGTTTAGCGGTCGTTACAAAAAACTTGGAGTCTGCAAATTTTAATTTCAAATGTAACATAATCTCACTTGATGTGTTGCAATCCAGTTAACATCAATTGAAGTTGAGTTTTGCTTGGAAATAGACGCGCCAGCGCGCGGCGTTAGCTTTGTTTAGTGTGTAAAGTGAAAATTAGAAAAATGTCGGAAAGCACAAAGGTCAAAAAGTAAGTTTATAATATTTTGTATTTGCGAATATAACTAATAAAACATGTGATGCAGTAGTACTTAGAAATATTAATAGATAAATTGTAAAAAGAAAAAGTGAACATTTATTGTATTAATTCGTGTTTGATTGTGTTTTTTTATTGCCGTGACGTACAAGTCACGTTGATCCAAATCCAGTGAAAGCACATATACAGATTTTTTATGTTAAAAATAATTCTAAAAAACGGATCAAATGCTAGATTTCATTGAGAACTGACAAAGTGATGATGAAAGTATTGAGGTATTGATAAAATGTACCCAGAAAAACCGATGCAGATCTGCTGTCCGACGATGATTCGGGGAAGGAAGACTGCGACGGCACTATCGATAATTTGAGCAAGAAGCAAGTGCAAGCGCCTTGTGAATTAGTTAGTAGCATCAACGGTACGATGTACTGAATAATACACATAACGAAATTGTCAATTGAATCGAAGATGTTCTTAAAAATTCTTTTCAAAACATTGGCACAAGCTTATTGACAGAATCTCCATCTTCATGGAATCAACGACCAACAGGAAGTCAAAAAATCAACGTTTCGCGACCATGTGCTGTTGCCACGTATAACGCTGCAATGGGAGGTAAAGATCGCATGGATCAGAACGTAAATGCTTACAAAATTGGCTCAAGGGGCAAAAAATAGTGGTGGCCATTATTTACATGGCTCATTGGGCCAGTTCAGGTATGACCCAATTCGATTTTCTTCAAGCTATTTCAATCTTTTCTGTGGTTCGAAATATCGACGTCCGAAATTTGAGCTGAAGGTAAAACTGAAACTTTGTTGAGGTAGTACCAGGTAACAAACGTCGACGATGCCGAGGAAATAATTGCAAAACAGTGTGCATAACGATGTGTGGAAAGTGTAATGTGGGCTTGTGTGTTAAATGTGTCAAGCACTACCATTTTATAAATGTTATATAGTTTTTTTTTAATTTTCCTAATTTTTTTTAACAGGAAGACAAGGGGGCGATCTTCACATGGCAACGTGTCTGATTGCCTCAACTTGGCGAGGCCAGCATTATCCATGTCGAAATTGTCTCAAGTCGAGCGGCGAGGTCTCCTCTAGACTATAAACTTGAGGGGTCTCTTCAAGACCTTAAAAATGGAATGTGCGTAGGGTTTGGGTTCCAACCACATTATTAATTCCCAATGAAAACAAAATGAGCCTCGGATATGAACCCCCACTACGTTGACGACCACCGCAAACGAAAAACGGATAATGATTTACGGATATACACCTGGAATGCCCGGACCCTTCACTGCCCAACTGGCGGAAGCCCTCGAAAAAATAAAGGCTGACATCACCGCCATCCAGGAGATGCGATGGAAAGGACAAGGTTGCTCTAAGAGAGCAGACTGCGATATCTACTACAGCTGCCATGCGGAGAAGCGCTAATTTGGATGCGGATTCGTCGTAAGTCGAAAACTACGCCAACTTGTTTCCCGGTTTACACCTGTGAACGAAAGGCTGGCGACAGTCCGCGTCAAGGCGAAATTCTTCTACATCAGCCTTATTTGCGCACATGCCCCGAGGGAGGAAAAGGACGATGCTGTCAAGGACACCTTCTACGTGAGCCTAGAGGACGTGTATGATCGCTGCCCGGCCCACGGCGTAAAAATAGTTCTCGGCAATCAATATCCGATCATGTTGTGATCGACGGAAGACACGCTCCAAGTGTACTGGATGTGCGCACATTTCAGGGGGTCAATCTTAACTCCGACCATTATCTTGTTGCAGCCAAGATCTGCATGCGATTGTACAATGCAAAGAATGTACGCACAGGTGTGCAACGAATGCTTGATGTCGATAAACTGCTATCACAACGGACCGCTGAGGCCTACTCCGCTCAACTCTTGGTTAAGCTCAACCAACCTTACTCTTGCCTCGACGACGCTGGCGGACTTTGGGCGCATATATCCCACTCCATGCGCACTGCTGCTAAAGAAGTCATTGGTTTTTCACAGGCGCCCACAACCTCGCACCAATGGTATGACCAGGAGTCTCGCGACGCAACAGCAGCAAAATACGCCGCATATAAGAAGACGCTGCAGTCAGCTGCAACGCGAGCCATGCACGAAAACTATCGCGATAAGAGGAAGGAAGAGAAATGCCTTTTCAGACGTAAAAAAAGAGAGCAGGATAAGCGTGAGCGAGAAAAAATTGAGGTGTACCAGGGCAAGAGATGAGAATGGTGATCTGGTTACAGATACGCAGTGCGCATTGAAATTATGGAGACAGCATTTTTCTAATCTGCTTGCAGGCGACGAAACCAACAATTCCGCCCTTAGAGAATGTAGTCTGACACCACCAATCGACGATGATGGAGTGGAAATTCCACCACCTAGCCATGACGAGGCTAAAATATCTATCCAGCGACTCAAAAACTGCTAAACAGGTGCTGACGGCCTGGCTGCTGAATTGTTTAAAACCAGCGGCGGTGAATTGATAAAGTGAGCATGCATCAACTCATGAGCAAAATATGGCTAGTAGAAAGCATGCCCAACGATTGGAATCTCAGTGTGCTTTGTCCTATACTTAAGAAAAGATACCCGACAATCTGCGCCAACTACTTTATTGATTACTATAGCTGCATTCGATAGCCCGATTCGGGATTGCCTGTACGCAACAATTTCTGAGTTCGGTATACCTGCAAAGTTGATAAGGCTCCGTCACGGTTGGAAATTACCTCTCCGAAACCTTTAATACTGAACGAGGTTTCAGACAAGGCGACCCGCTATCATGCGATCTCTTCAATATCATCATGGAGGGGATCCTACGAAAGGCAGGTGTACCTCGAAATGGTACCATTTTCTACAAAGGTGTCCAGCTTCTTGCGTATGCTGATGATATCGATATTATTGGCCGAACCAAGAGAGATGTAACTGCTGCTTTCGCCGCTATAGAAAAGGAATCAGCCAAAGTGGGTTTAACGGTGAACGAGGGCAACACAAAGTATGTGCTGTCTGCAAATAGGGAAGCGCGGCGTCTAGGCTCCCATGTAACAGCAGGCAAATACCACTTTGAAGTTGTCAAGGAGCTTACATACCTTGGCACCGTCGTAAACAGCAACAACAATGTCAGCCTGGAGATAAAGCGAAGAACAACAATTGCTATAGGTGCTACTACGGGCTAAGTAAGCAATTAGGTTCCAGAGCCCTCTCTCTATCGAAAAAACTAACACTATTCAAGACGCTCATCATACCTATGGTGCTGAGGCATGGGTGGTATCGCTAACAGAAGCAGCCGCTCTGGGGTGTTCCAGAGGAAAGTTCTTCGCAAAATCTTTGGTCCCGTTCGAGTTGGCAACGACTATCGCATTCGAATGAACCACAAACTGTACGAGCTCTACGACGACATTGACATAGTCCAGCGTATAACAATTCAGCGACTACGTTGGCTGGGTCATGTTTTCGTATGGATGAAGAAGCTCCAGCGAAAAAGGTGTTTGAGGCGAAAGCCGAGGGTCGACGACGAAGAGGAAGACCATGCCTCCGATGGATTGACCAAGCCTAAGAAGCCCTTACCGCGCTTGGTGAAAGAGATTGGAGACGGCGTGCGCGAAGCAGAGACGCCTGGCGAGAACTGATGAAGTCGGCCGTAACCCGTCAACGGGTTGTCATGGCCACCTAAGTAAGTAAGTTAGTAATTTTGTTTAACAATATGTAAGTTTATTTTAAAATATGAATTAAAAATTATTAACTTTTTCAAATTTTGTTTTCTGATTACTATTTATGAAGTCAAAGCCATTGTATATGACAAATTTCAACATTCTGCTTCAATTTTAAGGGTCTTGTCCTTAATGGGTTAAGCATGGGGACCACCAAATAACCAGTTTAAAACCAAAAATACTTGTACTTCAATGAAACATGGAGGTCGTTCTGTGATGGTTTGGAACTGTATGTCTAGTGCAGGTGTCTGGAATCTAGTGTTTATCAATGGTAAGATGAATATATACGACTACCTCAACATTTTAAGGCAATTGCTAAGCAGAGTGCCGAAAAGCTTGGCACTGTAAGATAGACCTATGATTTTTATCAAGAGAATGACCCAAAACACACACCAAAACACTCTGCTGTGGCAAAAGTATGGCTTGAACATAATTGCTCCAAATTATTGTAAACCCGTCCCCAATCGCCTAAAACCCGTTCCCATCAACGTCATTGAAAATGTATGGAATGAAGTGGGCAATAGGCTCTACAATACAAGCATTCGAAACATAGCTCAGTTCAAGAAGGAATTAATCAAGGCACGGAACACCATTCCACACCAGATGTTTGCAGAAACTTGTTCCCCTTCATGAAAAATCGTTTGCAAGTCGTAATAAATACAAAAGGTTTCTCAAAAAAATATTTAAATAATGAATTTAACAATAATTTGTTTCTGTCCGGTTAGACGTTTCTACGGATCAAAAGGGAATTTTTTTATATTACAAAAAATAATAATAATAATAATAATATATTTTTATATAAGATAGCTTAAGGCATCTTCATCGGTTGTCACAGGACAGTTTATGTTCCGAAAATCCGGAAAGAAGTGAGAGTAGTATTTATTCCCAAGGCAGTAAAACCGATATAGTCTTTACCAAAAGATTACAGGCCTATTAGTCTCTCATCGTTTCTGATGAAAACGCTGGAGAGGATAATAAATAAATAATAATGTGGTTTCGGTCGGAGATGGAACCCTTCATCACAAAAAATACACTTAAGCAATATTTTTAGATATCGAAGATGCAACTCTATAACAGGAGTGCAAAGGTAAGAATGAAGAAAAAGTAACAGGAGCCATGGGGACTCACCACAGGCGAGTCTAGAAATGATGTTTCACCTTGTTTTCATATAAAAGATTCTCAAGTGTTCGACACACGTGCGATTCGTCTAAGTGAGTCACAAGCCAAGAAAAACAATACTTTCGGACATGCATCTTTTCTGAATTTCCATGAAACTGAGGAATCAAAAGAAACAACCGACTACATCATACCTAGGATGGAATTCGGTACAAAATACAACATATCCATTCCCATCAGACAAGAATGGGAAGAAACGATCATAGAACCTTATTTTTCTATACCTCCAATTCTGGATCAGGTGTAAATTGCGTAACTCTACAGATCAAAGAGTCTTAAAAACTCCCTGATCACTGCAGTGTTTTTCAGGCAGAAATCTATGCAATTGAAAAAGCAGCACAGGATACTCAGAGCAAAAATTTAACCCTCAAGAAAAGTAATTTTTTTACATATCCAAGCGGTCATCAAAGTGATCGAAACCAAAACGACAAAAGCCCCAACGGTACCAAATTTTAAACAAGTTTTGAAAAGTTTCTGTAATACCCACAATGTATATAACTACTGAGTCCCCGGACACAGCAATGTAGAAGAGAATGACAAAGCAGATGAGCTGACAAGAACTGGAGTAACGATAGATAAAAACAGAACTATTACAGACGTGTACATTCCAATAAGCGTCGTCAAAAGCATCATCGAGCGTCAAAGCGTCATCGAGCCACTAAATAATGCTGAGCTTCCAGTAGTGACTGTATTATATCTAGAAGGCTCTGGCCAGAACTAAACGAGAATAGAACCTTAGTTTTGAAGGTTGAGAGGTTGAAAGGTTGAGAGCCTTCTGCTGGTGTTTAAACGGGAAATCAGCATGCTGGTGAGAATTCTAACAGATCACTGTCCTATCGATGTGATGACCAATAGGATTGGCATTACTGCACTAGACTTCTGTCGAAGCTATGTTTATGTATTATGTGTGAATGCCCAAATCCACAGAATCATCGACTCCGATATATGAGAAACAGAATTTTCAAAGGTTTGGAGCAGTTAGTGAACATACCACTGTAAGACAGATGTAAGTTCACTAAGAGCACAGGATGGTTTCGGTGAATGAGAATAAAAAGGAATTAGGTTTAATGGCTACTGGAACCTAAGTAGGTAAAAATAAAATAAGGGATTCGTAATGGACCAAAACGCACGCACCGAATCACCTCAAAGGTGCACGACCCTTCTAACCTTACCTAGGAAGTATATATCTATGCCTCAAGATCCAGAGAATCGGCACCCTACATTATTAGCTTCAAGTTTTAATCAATGATTATTTTAATTGAAACATACGAAATTCGACATCTTTTTTGTATTTTTGGACCGAAAAGAGTTGAACATGATAGCGCTTTCAAATTTTGAACAATTCTGTGTCAACAAGGAATAACCGCGAAAGTTGAGTTAGGATATTACTTTCATTGCATTAATCGCAACAAAATACACTAGTACGCAAATTTGTATGAACCTTCAAAACTAAGTGTTAGAGGCTATCAAATCTAAAGAGCAAAAGTCAGGGTTACCTGAATTTAAGTAGCTATTTTAATCTTTAAAATGCTCTCCTAAAATTATGAAAAATTTACTTATTAACTTATTTCTTCTGTGTCAGCACCGCACCGAGTACCAGCTAGTATCTGATATTATAATATAATAAGAAAAAATTTGTTTCTGTACATATTTGGGTAGGTTGCGGGATTTAAGTGTGCTTTTGGAGGGATAAGTGAGACAAAACGGGATTTCAAAACGGCACATAATCAGTCAACAGACTGAAGAGCTCAGAAAATTCAAAAGTCTATAAAAAAAAAATTAAATTTACTCTAATTGCCTGACGATGTGTGTGTGTGTGAGCATTTTGCTCATTATCTCGTCCAATATAATGATGTTTTCGAATATTCTTTTACTTGTGTACAGCGAAGTATTTAACAGCATCTTGCAAAATCTTATCGAGTTGGTTCATTAACACCTTAGCGTTGCCACCTAAAACACTCGCTCAATTGCAGTCAGCAATCTTCTAAATCTCACTAAATTACTGCTTAATTGCAGTATCCCGGCATAAAAAACACAACGTAGCAGTAAATTAATTGCTGGACAGACAGACAGACAAAGCACTAGACAAACATGTAATTGATGCAACTTAAATCGAGCAAACAAGTGGGCTAAATTAGAGCGACACGCCCACTGCAATCAAGCCTACACGATGCTAGGCTACTTAGAATGTTTGTGTTGGTGTATAAATGTATGAGTTTGTGTTTTGCACTTGTTAAACTTGCTGCTGCTGCTGCAGCAACAACAAAGAAATATATTGCTCACTTGCATGCAACACTGAACAACACGGTAAAACGGCACAACAAAGTAGAATCTAGAACAGCTTTTAGGCGGAAACGGAAATGCATGCGGTAGATTTTAAGGAAATTATGTTGTTGCATACGGCAATTGTTGCTTTAGCATAAAGTGGTTGATTGAGACATTATAGCTTATTAGGCGGATTGTTGTTGTTTGCCTCTATTTAAGCCAAAACAATTAATGTTATAATGTTCGAGTGCAAAAACATGTGTTTAATTAAAAAATTACAACACATGTAAACCGATTTAAAGCTTATGTTTAAACAGTGCGCCATAAAAGGGCAAACAGCTGTTAGTAAAATCAAATTGGCAGCAACATTTTTTTAATTTTCTTTTTTATTTTTTGTTTTGCTTTTCTACCAAAATCGTTAGTGCGGCAATGAAATATTTTCTAAATTTATCCCTCGGGTAAACTTAATGGTTCGCATTCTTTACAGTTAATGTACAAAAATTACACTGTATGATCTAATGTAGAAGAGCGTCTTTATGGACCTGGCTATACCTCTTCATAAGTATTAAATTCTTGTAAAATTCCACATAAATTTCCGTTTAACACTGCTGCCAGCCAGCAGTTTAACAGAAAAACATACACATAAATAAGTTTTGCTTGGTGAGTGCGTGGTTTTACACCTTATAACAAAAGGACGCTGTTTTGGGCACAGCAAAAGGCAAAGAATTTTGGGCCTATCTGTGTGCTGTGTCGACTATCTCAGTTCGCTAAATGAATGTGTGTTCAATGTTAGTCTGCATGGGTCGTATTACCACATAATATGTAGTCATGGCATTTATATATATATAAATATATATATATTTATATGTATTCTTGGCAAATTATTTGCAAAATAAACTACAAACAAGAGCAGCCATAATAGCTTTAGGCATAAACATAAAAGCCATCAAACCATAGAAATGTCTGTAGCAGCAACATTCAATTTAATTCAATGCAGGTTACGCACGTGCGTTAGCCATTAATTTTAAAATAACCACGTTGAATTTCGGTTTGCTTTGTTGCTATATTTTACTGTGAAATAAAAGCGTATAATTAATTTTTTTTCCCCATTTTGACCGAAGCCATAAAACAAAAAAAAAAAAAAATAAAAAATTATAAATTGTGCTAAGAACTAGGCTTGCAAAACTTAACATTCTAAGGTTTTAGTAGTTACAGTGTATAAAATTTTATGACTTTAGCTTCAGCAGAATTCTCTGAAGTTGTTTATTAATTTAAATTATGCAGTTGTTTGCTCATTTCACTCTTATATTTTGTAGCTTAAAGCAGCTTAATGTAGCAAATTTTCAGGCCAGTGAAGACAAACTGTTACTCACATGACTGCCAAGAATTGACCTTTTTTGTTCGTAATAATGCTAGGAATACTGCTTTATAACGTGTTATAGAACTAGTTGAGCTACAGCATGTTTCCAGCTGGAAGATCACTTAATTAGATTAGGTTGGGTTGAGAACACACTCATACTCTGAGCACTTTTCATGAGTTAATTCACTACCATGGGTACCGCGGTGTTAATTTTAATTGGATCACAAATATTTGGCAGTAGAATCAAATATTCAAAAGCTTATCTGCTGTGATGAACAGAGATCTTTAATATTTTTTTTATTAAAAAAAATCATCAACAAGACATTTTCTTACTGACCTATTTTTAACTTAGCAATTCAGAGAAAAAGAGCTTATTTTATAGTAATGTACCCCAAAGGTGTAAAACAGAACAGCCTCTTTTTCGCTATTCAAAGTATATTCATCAAAAATAAGTATTCATATTCATTCAACCCTCAACGCACACCACTTTGATTCAATCCACTCACTACAAAGAGAGATTGTAGGCACTGTTGCCAGATTGAGGTAAATTTCCCTAAATGAGGTAATTTATGACTCATTTCTTGGGCAGAGTAAAAAAAACGTAATTTTTGACTAAAAGTGGTAAGTTTTGCAATATAATTATTTTTAGATTTCCAAATATTTTAAATTATTTGCAGCCTTGTTACCTTTCTGAACGTACTCACAAGCAGTTCTTTATTATTAGTCCTTTTATAAAAACAAAATAGCAAATGCAGGATTATTTTAATTTTTGATTTGCTGCAAATTTTAACCCGAAAGCTAAGAAATTTGTTGAAACACATAAAGAAATAAAAAGTTATCAAATGTTTTTGAAATTGCATTGAAGATTGCTTAAAATAATATCGGTTATAGAAATCCATGACCAGTTCCAACAAAAAAGTTAATGAAAAAGTGAATAAAAGAAGTTTCTTACATATCGTGAATTGATAGGAAGAAATAAATAGGAAGAAACCAATTGTTCAATGCTATTGTGAAAACGTTTTATTGTGGAAGTAGTGAAGTGAATAATAACGGCTCACAGAGGGGCCGCTCTATATACGTGAATGCTCAAAATTTGAGTTTTAAAAAATTGGTTTGGAAAAAAATTAAAACGCAATTTTATGATCAAAATATTGGTGAATTGATAGGCAAAAGTTCAGTTCTCTGCCGTTTATATTATAGGAGATATGAAGTGCCAAACTTGAAAAATATTTTAATTTTTTTTAATGTGAGCATCCAAATAAATATGATATACTTTGAGTTGTTAACATTTATGGCTAAATCTAGATTTATAATTATTTTTTGCTTTTTTTATTTCGCTTTTTTTTTTGTTTTTTTTTTGTTTTTTTTTTGCGTGAAATATATAAGTTTTATTTGCAAAAATTCAAACATTAGTGTAATTTTTTTATAGTAAATATTTTACATTATTTTTAAAGATGAGTTTTATTGTTTTTTATTAAAACAATAAAACACACACATTCGGCAATTATAATCTGAAGAAAAAAGTGGAATCAGTTTATCAGTTGCTATATTATAAATAAAATTATTTTAAAAAATTGTTCTTTTGCTCTCGAAAATACAAATTTTGAATTCTTTCTTACTATAAATAAACTTTTACAGAAAGTTTCTAATGCTTAAAATTGTATTAAATTTATGATATTTCATGGGTTAAATCATTAAAAACTTTACTTTTATATATAGACCAATAGATTTAGGAGAATAATGTGTTAAACTGACGATAACTTCATCACTAAAGTCTTAAACAAGGTATCGGATGGGTTAAGTTATGGTCACAAAAGTGTTAAACCATTAATAATTTACTTAAAAGAAATACTTTAAACGAGTTTGGAGGAAAAAAAATGTGCGGCTGTAAATCATTTAATATTTTGTAATATTTTTTATAAAAAGGTAAATTTTCACAGAAATTGGTAATATTTTCCCCAAATAGTGGTAAATTTAAGTTCGACTCTCTGGCAACACTGATTGTAGGCAATCAATACTCATGACACTAAGTGAAAGAGAGTTAAGTTGGCTTCGGCTCTGAGTGTTATGAATACTCTTTCTCAATTAATGCAAAGACACGTTGATACTCATTGTGTGGTGACAGTGGCATGCATGTTAAGTGTGTGGCTTAGCATGTTCGATCCCCAGTCGCGGCAAAAAGTTTTTTTCAATAAAAAAATTTTTCTAATCGGTCACCATTGATCGGTCACCATTGATCGGTCCAACGCACAACCTATGCTTGATGACCAAAGGTAGCCTGCCGCTCAAATAAGCCGCCAAAGTCTATCGGGCGATAGTTTCTGACCAGGAGACACCACGCGGAGGTTTGAGTCGACTTGAGACAATTTCGACAAGGATAATGCTGGCCTCACCAAGTTGAGGCAGGCAGACACGTTGCCATGTGAAGATCGCCCCCCTGTTCTCACTTCCCAGACCACCTTGTCACCATCTTTTTTAGCTTACTTAATCAAATTTTTGGCTTTGAATTACAATTTCGAATTACTTTCGAATTACAATAGGATATGCCAGCCTTGAGCTTTACTTATTACAATTATGCAGCATATTTCAAGCCATCGTCTCGGGTTGGAATGATTAAAGCACCCAGTTTAAGTAGACGTATGTTAGTATTCAAATCTACAAATAGTTTGGTATAGTTAGCATTAAACAATCAGACAAAAAAAGAAGGTAGCTCCCAGATAAAGGAACCATATCCTTTTTACTCAAGAGACTATAGTGGCCGCATTATTGAAGCTAAATACTTGAAAATAAGATGTATGAAGCTTTTTGAATATAAAAAAACCCTTCTAACAAAATAATTAAAATTGGAGCAAAATTAAGTGTAGCTCTCATTAACATCAAATAAAATCGTTTTGTTTGGCTAAACTAAATGAGAAGCATCCTACAGCAGACTGCAAGGAGTTTTTGGAAATCGCTTTCTTGTTTCTTGGCGAAAACATTCTCAATTACAGAGTCAGGCCACCAGGAGCCAACAGTCTTGCACGATGGATGGCAAAAACCATATCCTGCCAAAAAAATATTTTTATATCGACAACATTTTTGCCTGACCGAAAAAGAACTGAGCGGGCTTTGCGATGTATGTTTATTTTTGCTAGTTCTTTATGTGAAAGCTTGGTTTGGCAGCACCAGATTTATTAAAACGCCTTATCAAGATTTGGAATTTTTGAAGAAGGCTGCTGCATATGATTGAATTGACCAGATTGTTTCCAATAAATTGCTGGCGAAATTTTGTGGACATCTGAAGTGTAAGTACTAAAGTCATTTCGTCACGCCTGAGACGTCAAACTTTTTAAGCGCTTCAAATTTTTGTCACGCTTCGTTTATACTGAACCAGAAACTTGGGTAGAGCGTGAGGACTACCAGCAAGCACAAAAGATCCTGGGCAAATCTACTCATTAAGGGCAGAGGATACGGGGTAGGTATATTCAGAAGAAATATTGGAGAGAATAATTTAACGAGGGTTGGTAATGAATCCTCAGAGGGATTATGGTGGCAGTTGGAGAGTTGGGATTAAATTTCATAGAAACATTGCTTTTCTATAAAAACCCCCCAAAGAGGTGGAGCAAGGGGTTAAGTATATATGACAAAAATAAAAACACACATAAGGACACAAATATAAGGACACACTGGTGAAAACGGTGAAAATGTAAAACTAGACTGAGGCAATTTCCGAAAAAAGTCAACTCTGTATGGTGGACCCCTTAAGGAGTGGAGATAAGGGATAAGTATACTCAGAAGAAATGATGGGAAGAATAAATTAATAGGTGTTGGTTGTAAACATAAAACCTCTAGGGTTATTCTGGTAGCATTGATAGCGTTAGGAGTAAATTTCATAAGAACGTCACTTTTGTATGGAAGTCCCCCAAAGGAGAGGAAAAACGGGGTGAGTTTGTTTGGAAAAAATTCGGAGATACAAAATTATTGAGGGTCGGTCATATATCCCAGCACTCTACAGACGGCACTTGAGCAACTGTGGGCTGATTTTTCTGAAAACCTCGGAAATTTCGTTACTTTGACCTTGATGCGGCGCCACTTACTCTTGCCCCAACCCAAAAATTTTTTGGCTCATGCATTTTTGGATCAAACCTCACAATATTAGATGTCACAGCGTTTCATAATACCAATATTAAGAATCTCCATATGTCACTATTGCATTAACTTTCATAGAAACATTACTTTTGTATTAAAACCCCCCCCAAAGAGGTGGAGCAAGGGGTTAAGTATATATGACAAAAATGTTGGGGATAAAAAATTATTATACAAATACACGTTGGTCGTAAGACTCAAACTGTCATATGTATTTATAGTATGGTGGTCGAAAACCCTAGAAGGATCAACGTTAAGCGGTTAGAACGGGTTCGTTCAAATATCTGCAAGAAAATGTGTGACAGGCTATATCAGGTTCACTTAAACAGCGGCTCTGAATGTCATCTTATGACTTACACTAATTCACATAAACATTTAGATGGTGGCAAAGCTTAGCCTGCACAAACTTTTCCATCTTGGTAACATTGCCGCAAACCATCCCTTTTAACCTTTTCTTAATTATAAGCCTAAAACGAGAAGAGGAATTCTGCATTCCTTGAGATGACATGCTTCCCAAAAGCTGCTTTAACAAAAATTTCATCGTAGTTATCACCCTTGGATCTAAGTGGGAAATTAACCACTAGAAATTAACCTCATTCAAAAACTACTTTGTGTGGTATGTGGACGGTTTCAAAATGGAAGAAGAGACTGGAGCTGAAATATTTGGAGTACACTTCAATGATAGCCACTTCTACAGTGCAGGTTAGTTTATCTCAATTTTTCAAGCGTAAATCCTTGCCATTAATAAATGTATTAGACTGCAACGTCCGAATAATGTTAGTGACAACATGATTTTCGTCTTCTCTGATAGTCGAGCTGTCCTCTGAAATCAACCATTATCAAATCAAAGCTAGTGTTAGAGACTGTTAACGTCCTCAACGACTTGGGTGCACGGAATAACAAAATTACTCTACTGAGGACTGCTACCACTGTGGCTTTGACGGGAATGAGAAAGCAGACTCTCTAGCCAAACAAAAAGTAGAATCATCATTTACAGGACCGGAACCGTTCTGTGGTATTGCTTGACGGGAATGAGAAAGCAGACTCTCTAGCCAAACAGGAAGTAGAATCATCATTTACAGGACCGGAACCGTTCTATGGTTTTGCTAAGAATATCTTCAAAAACCTCATTCCGCGAATCTCAAGATTCTTGGAAAAACTCTTAAGGACAAACTTGCACAAAACTAATATTGCCAGAAATTTTACCTAAGAAATCGAAGTTTCTTATTAACGTAGGGAAAAACGACTAAAGGGCGCTGACCGGCATTATAACTGGACATTGTAAACTAAAGAAGTATCCTCAAAAAAAATAAATCTTTCAACTATGTAGACTGTCCTTTGAGGATGAAGAAACCTGCAGACATAATCTCACTGAATGTCGAGCTCTTCTCCGTGTAAGGAAAAAAATTTCGATAGCGAAATAGTCACACTAGGACATGTTGCAAATCTTAACCTCGAAAATATGCTATGTTTTTTGAAAAAAAAAACTAAAGCAATTGAACTGCTTAAAACAAAAATGTATGACACAATAGGCATCACAAGAAGCCGCAGTGTCTGAGTTGTAAAACATATATATTCATCTATATGTTTTATATGTTTATTAAGTTCAATGAAAAATAGTGTGAGCTTTTAGGCGTGTATTGATTTTCTAAACCAAAGTGATAACATTTAATATTAGCATCTACTTATCTGTTTACAAAAATGTTATATTTTCAATAAAATAGAATAACTAAAACTTTTACCTTTATTTTTATGATTTTAAATATATTTTTCATCAACATACACACACACACACACAAAGCAGTTCATTTAACATTTTTGTTAAAACTATTGTGTTACATTTAATAATTACGTCAAAAGAAAAATGTATTTAAATTATGTGAATAATGAATACGCGATAATTACAAAACAATTAGACAAAATCAGCAAAATATTTTAATAATTGGCTGTTTTTTTTTTTTTTAAATATTTGTACATATTTATAGATAACATGTTTGTTGCTCAATTAGCAACGATAACAATTATTACAAAAACTTCAGTAAATATTTGAATAGTTAATTAATTTTATATTTTACAGAGGTCACATATTTGATGATAGAAAAAAAAAATAATTAAAATTTAATTAATTTACTGTTAACTCAGAATTTACATTTTACAATTTTAAATAAAAAATATTTAAAGTTTTATTAAAAATAAATTGTATAGGTCGGTAAAAGCAACAGATACCTAGTATTTGAACTAATTAAAACTAACTAAAAAAAAGAATGTGAAAAAAATGTATATTTAATTTAAAGAAAAAATATTGGGAAACGTTACAGCCTAGAAAAATAACTTTGCCGGAATTTGAACCCGGGACCTCAGAATTGCAGCTTAAGAATTGCATGAATTAAAGTTAAATTTCCTTGAAAACGCCTACGTATGCGATACAATATAATTCACTAAACAGCCAAAAATTATTGCGCGCGTGTTCGTGCTGACAACAACACGAATGCGTTGCACAAAATCAAACTAATTAAATGCAACGGAAATAGTACGGATGTCATGGCGGCAAACCAAAAGCAAACAACAGCAGAACTGATTTATGTGTAGATATAAGAGAGTGTGTGCGCGCGTTGTATGTGTGGGTTCGTGCGTGCGCTTGTTTGCTTGTCTAGCTGCATTTAAGTGTTGCCATTGTTGTTTTAATAATGATATTATGTTGTTGTTTTTGTTGTTGTTCCTGTTTACCAAGTTTGTTTATGATGGTCATTTAATGACAGTAGCAAAGTCTATTGAAGGCTGTCCACATATTTGATTTACATGAAGTAGGCTGGCTGACTTGGCTGCATTGAGCAATATTTGAATATCGGAGCAAGTTTGCAAATCAAGCTACAGAACAGAAAACTACACACAAATATCCAAAACATTAGATGAAAAAACTTTATATTGCTATTTTTGAATAACTTTTTGAACTGCAATTCTGAATTTGCTCTTCGCAGCACTCATTGTTAGAAATACATTTCACAAAAATTGCACCCGCAAGAAATCAAACAAACTTTCAATTACTTAAAAGTTTACTCTGAACAGTTTTCATAGCACACATATGTGGTCGAAATTGTGCCGTTCCGGCCATGCTGCGTATCCTACTTGTAAACAAATAAGAGCAAAACTTTTTCGGCTTGAATTTTTATTTGTATTTGTATTGCGATTCGATATGAAAAATCAAATAAAAGTTCATTATTGTAGGATGCCATTTTTTACTGCTGATCCTTGAGCCGAAAATATGTATTTAAAACATTTCCTTTTATCTTCTTTAATAAAAATGTTCTTTGATATTTTATATTTTTCTTAAATCTTAAATCTTAAATCTTAAATCTTAAATCTTAAATCTTAAATCTTAAATCTTAAATCTTAAATCTTAAATCTTAAATCTTAAATCTTAAATCTTAAATCTTAAATCTTAAATCTTAAATCTTAAATCTTAAATCTTAAATCTTAAATCTTAAATCTTAAATCTTAAATCTTAAATCTTAAATCTTAAATCTTAAATCTTAAATCTTAAATCTTAAATCTTAAATCTTAAATCTTAAATCTTAAATCTTAAATCTTAAATCTTAAATCTTAAATCTTAAATCTTAAATCTTAAATCTTAAATCTTAAATCTTAAATCTTAAATCTTAAATCTTAAATCTTAAATCTTAAATCTTAAATCTTAAATCTTAAATCTTAAATCTTAAATCTTAAATCTTAAATCTTAAATCTTAAATCTTAAATCTTAAATCTTAAATCTTAAATCTTAAATCTTAAATCTTAAATCTTAAATCTTAAATCTTAAATCTTAAATCTTAAATCTTAAATCTTAAATCTTAAATCTTAAATCTTAAATCTTAAATCTTAAATCTTAAATCTTAAATCTTAAATCTTAAATCTTAAATCTTAAATCTTAAATCTTAAATCTTAAATCTTAAATCTTAAATCTTAAATCTTAAATCTTAAATCTTAAATCTTAAATCTTAAATCTTAAATCTTAAATCTTAAATCTTAAATCTTAAATCTTAAATCTTAAATCTTAAATCTTAAATCTTAAATCTTAAATCTTAAATCTTAAATCTTAAATCTTAAATCTTAAATCTTAAATCTTAAATCTTAAATCTTAAATCTTAAATCTTAAATCTTAAATCTTAAATCTTAAATCTTAAATCTTAAATCTTAAATCTTAAATCTTAAATCTTAAATCTTAAATCTTAAATCTTAAATCTTAAATCTTAAATCTTAAATCTTAAATCTTAAATCTTAAATCTTAAATCTTAAATCTTAAATCTTAAATCTTAAATCTTAAATCTTAAATCTTAAATCTTAAATCTTAAATCTTAAATCTTAAATCTTAAATCTTAAATCTTAAATCTTAAATCTTAAATCTTAAATCTTAAATCTTAAATCTTAAATCTTAAATCTTAAATCTTAAATCTTAAATCTTAAATCTTAAATCTTAAATCTTAAATCTTAAATCTTAAATCTTAAATCTTAAATCTTAAATCTTAAATCTTAAATCTTAAATCTTAAATCTTAAATCTTAAATCTTAAATCTTAAATCTTAAATCTTAAATCTTAAATCTTAAATCTTAAATCTTAAATCTTAAATCTTAAATCTTAAATCTTAAATCTTAAATCTTAAATCTTAAATCTTAAATCTTAAATCTTAAATCTTAAATCTTAAATCTTAAATCTTAAATCTTAAATCTTAAATCTTAAATCTTAAATCTTAAATCTTAAATCTTAAATCTTAAATCTTAAATCTTAAATCTTAAATCTTAAATCTTAAATCTTAAATCTTAAATCTTAAATCTTAAATCTTAAATCTTAAATCTTAAATCTTAAATCTTAAATCTTAAATCTTAAATCTTAAATCTTAAATCTTAAATCTTAAATCTTAAATCTTAAATCTTAAATCTTAAATCTTAAATCTTAAATCTTAAATCTTAAATCTTAAATCTTAAATCTTAAATCTTAAATCTTAAATCTTAAATCTTAAATCTTAAATCTTAAATCTTAAATCTTAAATCTTAAATCTTAAATCTTAAATCTTAAATCTTAAATCTTAAATCTTAAATCTTAAATCTTAAATCTTAAATCTTAAATCTTAAATCTTAAATCTTAAATCTTAAATCTTAAATCTTAAATCTTAAATCTTAAATCTTAAATCTTAAATCTTAAATCTTAAATCTTAAATCTTAAATCTTAAATCTTAAATCTTAAATCTTAAATCTTAAATCTTAAATCTTAAATCTTAAATCTTAAATCTTAAATCTTAAATCTTAAATCTTAAATCTTAAATCTTAAATCTTAAATCTTAAATCTTAAATCTTAAATCTTAAATCTTAAATCTTAAATCTTAAATCTTAAATCTTAAATCTTAAATCTTAAATCTTAAATCTTAAATCTTAAATCTTAAATCTTAAATCTTAAATCTTAAATCTTAAATCTTAAATCTTAAATCTTAAATCTTAAATCTTAAATCTTAAATCTTAAATCTTAAATCTTAAATCTTAAATCTTAAATCTTAAATCTTAAATCTTAAATCTTAAATCTTAAATCTTAAATCTTAAATCTTAAATCTTAAATCTTAAATCTTAAATCTTAAATCTTAAATCTTAAATCTTAAATCTTAAATCTTAAATCTTAAATCTTAAATCTTAAATCTTAAATCTTAAATCTTAAATCTTAAATCTTAAATCTTAAATCTTAAATCTTAAATCTTAAATCTTAAATCTTAAATCTTAAATCTTAAATCTTAAATCTTAAATCTTAAATCTTAAATCTTAAATCTTAAATCTTAAATCTTAAATCTTAAATCTTAAATCTTAAATCTTAAATCTTAAATCTTAAATCTTAAATCTTAAATCTTAAATCTTAAATCTTAAATCTTAAATCTTAAATCTTAAATCTTAAATCTTAAATCTTAAATCTTAAATCTTAAATCTTAAATCTTAAATCTTAAATCTTAAATCTTAAATCTTAAATCTTAAATCTTAAATCTTAAATCTTAAATCTTAAATCTTAAATCTTAAATCTTAAATCTTAAATCTTAAATCTTAAATCTTAAATCTTAAATCTTAAATCTTAAATCTTAAATGAGTTAAGCTTATATTTTCAATTCTCTCTTCGCGTTCAGATATAGATTTCATTACATGTTAAATATTTCCAAAGAAGTTTTTTGATACAAGTTAACTCTAGGAACAGCATTGCTTTTCTCAACGCACTGCAGCAAATTCCTTTCTCAAAACTTTTGTTTAATTTTCTTGGCAACTTCTTTGGCCTAAAGCAAAACTTAACCCATTAAGTCTTTGATAACCTGTCGCAAAAACATTCTGGCCTTAATGCCACTCCTTGTATGCACCCACCTACGCCGCCATGTTAGCAACAAAGATGCCTCAAACACACACACTCACACATTCAAAGATAAAAATACTCTGCAAGCTGTTAGCACGCATAGCTGAGTTTATACAACCGTGCATGTGAGCCATGTTAACAAGACGTTAAGTTGCGCCATGTGAAGCAAGAAACTTCTTGGCCACAAAGATTTAAGACCAACAGGGGAAAACTTTATCTCGCACATAGTTTCGCGCATGAATTCAATTTATGGTCATAAATTGTTTTTGCACGATTCTAATGATCTAGGCTGTTGGGCGCGACTGTTTGGCTAAAACTTGTTGTTAGAAAAAGAAATAAAAGAAATTTTGCTGCGCTCAACCAGGCAAGGGTTCTTGAAGTTTTCACGAACGAACTCAAAGCTATGTAAAACAATAAATATTAGATGGAATTTTATTTGCTCACAAGCAAATATTGCCTGAAAAGGTTTAACTGGTTTAATGAATATTTATTGTTGGGTTTGTTTTAATTTGTATATTTATTTAATTTTCAAATTCTGTTAAATGTAGCTTGAATTAAGTGAAAAATATACCTAAATTATTAGATTTTTTTACAAAACAAACAATAAAAAAAATATATTCAAAACGTTTTACGCAAATTGTGGGAGCAAATCATAGTAATTGCCTAAGAAGTAGAAAGACGGTGAAAACTACGTAAAGTAGAATAAAAATCTTACATTACTTAAAAACAAAATTGCTTTAATCTATCCTTCAAAAAAATGACCACCATAGAATCTTACAAAACAATAATAATCTTCTAATATATAAAATCAAATGTTTGTTCCTTTGTCTGTCTGTCTGTCTGTCTGTTTTATTTTTATTTTATTCGCTAAGGGGGAACCTTCAAAAGGCACCAACCGTGCAAATAGGAGTGTGCGATTCCTACGCACAAACCTAAACCTCCGCATTGAATCTTCCACCCAGTATGAATCCCTTGGAACCGTCGTAAGGCATAACTTCGCGCGATGGGGGAACAGCAATAAGCCGAAAACTGAAGCACTAATTTTGTCTGTCGGATGACTGTCAAGTTAAGAGCCTAAATTTTCTCCTTAACTTGATGTCGACTCTGGGTCGGGGAGAACCCTAAACATCGAATATAGTTTCCTATCTCACGCTGAACTATTGTGCAAACGCTCGACTCTTCGAAGTTCGTCGATTATCCGTTTGAACAAAGAGCTTACCACTGAACAGTTGGTTTTGCTTTGTTTTGGGGTATCACCACTTCGCCCAGGCGGACCGAAGCATCAGTTCTTGCTTCGTTGAACCTAACGCACTCGATGAGGACGTGTGCAGTGTCTTCTACTATACTACCAGAGCAATGAGTGCATAGGGGTCACTTGCATGCTTGAATTTAAACAGGTATGCTCTAAAGCAACCGTGCCCGCTCAGAATTTGGGTGAGGTAGAAATTCAGTTGAACCATGACTTTTACCACACCACACGGAAAGGTTAGAGATGAGGTGATGGGTCCAGCGTGTCTTACCCGATCTATCCCAACGTGGCTGCCACTGGGATATACTTCTCTCTCGAGCCAGTTTTTTACGAGAGGATGCGCTCTCTCTTTCAGCTCCTGGTTCCTCTTTCACCAAGAGATCGATGGGGATCGACACAGCGAGCACCAACGCTGCATCCTCAGACACTGTTCTGAAAGCGCAGCACACTCTGAGAGCACCTAGCCAGTACACAAACTCTACTCCTCGTCGGTACGACTTAACCTTAATCACTGCAACCCAGACCGTTAATGCGTGCATCAAAATCGAACGCACGACGTTGAGAAGAAGTGTCCTGCGAGCTTGCTTTGGTCCTCGTGTGTTTGGCAGCATTCTTGCTAGCGCCAGGCATGAAGTGGCTGCTTTTCTATGGGCATACTCTAGGAGCTGTTTGAAACAGCGTCGAGAGTCTATCAGCACGCCGAGGTACTTAATAAATGATTTTGAGTGTACCTCTGTCCCGCGCATATTTATAATTGCGATTTCTGACTTTTAACGGCTACTTATAAGCACCGCTTCCGTCTTATGTTCCGCTAAACTAAGCCCAGCTGACTTTAGCCAGTCGTAGATTGTGCTAATAGCACGCTACTAAGGGCGTCTACTTCGTCTAGGTGACGATTTTGACACCTGTAGGTACCTCGAACCTTAGAACACCATCATACATGACGTTCTACAGAAGAGGCCCTAAAACTAACCCCTGTGGAACGCCGCCAGTGACATTGTACTTCCTTGCGCCGCTATTGGTTGAATATTGCAGCACTCTCTCATCGAAATAATTTGCTATAACTTTCGTGAGTTAGCTTTGTACTCTAAACTCCCTAAGAGCTTTCTCCAGTTAGCTGAGTTGAACGCATTGCGTACATCAAGCGTTGCTACAAGGCAATATTGTTTTGCACCCTTCTTCCATCGAGTGCCTGTGATAGCTTCCTGCGCAGTTGTGATGACAAGGTTTATGGCGTCTGTCGTTGAGTGTAGTTTCCGAAATCCAGACTGGCGATTGGATAGCCCTCCAGCTATTTGAATCGCGTCTTCAATTCGGTTGCACAACAGTCGCTCAAAAATTTTTCCTAATGTATCAAGCAGACAAATTGGTCTGTAGCTTGAGGGATCTTCCGTGGAGGCACTGCCTTTTGGTATGAGCACTAGTCTCTGGGCCTTCCACTGAGTTGAAAATATGCCCTCCCTTAGACAGGCGTTGAAGAGCTCGACAAATGCTTGAGGTTGCTCAAAGATGGAGAATTTTAACGCATGGTTAGGAATACCATCTGGCCCTGGTGCCTTTTTGTTCTTCACGGATTTGGCAATTGTCACCACCTCAACAGTGCTTACCATTAATATTTGATTCAGATCGTCTTCGCCTGCATCGTGGGGCAAAATCGCTGGTTGTGGCGGGAAGAGAGTCCTTACTACGTTACCAAAAAGGTGTGGATCCGTAGGAGTGGGCTGTCTAAACCCATTCAGCTTTTTTGTTACTAGCTTGTAGGCGGTTCCCCATGGGCTAGCTTCTGCCTCATCACATAGCTGCAGAAAGCACTCGCGATTGCTCCTATTAATAGCTTTTTTCAAAGATTTTTTGTAAACACGGTAGAATTCGCGAAGAAATTCGAATCTGTCGGTACCTCTTGAGCGGTAGTATCTTCTTCTAGCTTGAATGCATTCTTTGCGTGCTTCTGCGATTTTCGAGGACTATAGAGAGAAAGAATATAGAGGGGTGTAAAAAAGTGGGCGAGAGTATATGGGCGTGGCACTCTATGATAACTTCTAAACGCTTGGACCGATTTCAATGAAATTTGGTATGAAGGTTCAACTGCTCTCAAAACAAAACATAGGCCATACAAAATTCCAAAGACTTCCGCAATAAGGCGCTTTAAGTAGTGCATTCTTAACACTCAATAACTCTTAAATTGACCTGATCGATTTTACTAAAATTTGGTACGTGAAATAACTTGACCCGGCAACTGAATTAAGGCAATTTAAATTAAAAAAAAAATTCCTTAAGAGGGTGCTTTATTCTATCAACTATGTTTGGCTCATTCACTTTAAAACGGATGAACCAATTTTGATGAAACTTGGTAGGCATCCGTATCTGTTACTAAAATATATCCTATGCTTTTAAAAGTTCTTTCGACAAAAATCAAGGAATGAGCCGAAAGCAAACGAAGTCAAGAACCAAAGACGAACGTAAAAAAAGAAGTTAAACGAAAACGAGCAGAAACTTTATAAAGATGAAAAAAAAAACAAGTAAAGAAAGTCTAAAGTCGGTCTAGGCCGACTATAAAATACCCTAAACCTACTTTTCCAAACAGAAAAATAACATTGTTGAACATGGGCGCGTCCGTGGGCGGATAAAACCTATATTTTATATGCATTTAAATGTTGAAGAAGAATTTACACATACCAAGTTTTATTCCTGTAGCTTACAGTTAATGCCTTTATTATGCTTTCGCTATGGGAGGTAGACGTGTTCATGGACGGATTACTCCCAATTTTTGAATACAACATAGTTTTGGTATAAAATACATACATACCAAATTTTATCTCTCTATGACAAACATAACCTTATTTATTGAGTTTTAAGCTTTTGGGTTGTATGGAAGGTAGGCGTGTCCGTGAGCGGCTGACGTCCATTTCCCAAAACCATTTTTGTTTTCTCATAAAAAAAATACGTGCCAAATTTTATCTCTGTTGGTTACACATAGGCTTATTTATTGCGTTTTCAATTTTTGGGTTGTATGGGAGGTGGGCGTGTCCGTGAGCGGATGACATCCATTTTTCGAAGACATATTTGTGTTGATTCAAAACACACATACACGGAAATTTATTGTTGTAGGTTAATTATGAGCTTATTTATACAGTTTTAAATTTTTGGGTTGTATGATAGGTAGGCGTGTCCGTGGATGGATGACGTCCATTTCCCAAAATCATTTTTGTTTTGTCATAAAAAAAATACGTCCCAAATTTTATCTCTGTAGGTTAAACAGAGGTTTATTTATTCTGTTTTCAATTTTTGAGTTGTATGGGAGGTGGGCGTGTCCGTGAGCGGATGACACCCACTTTTCGAAGACATTTTTTTGTTGGTATAAAACACATACACACCAAATTTTATTGTTGTAGGTTAATTATGAGCTTATTTATGCAGTTTTGAATTTTTGCGTTGTATGGGAGGTAGGCGTGTCCGTGGGCGGATTCCAAAAATATTCAAAATTTCATCCAATTATCTCAACTCCTTCTTCTTATCCTGTGTATACGGACAACACACAGACGGACAGACGGACGGACAGACGGACGGACGGACGGACATGGATTGCTCGAATCATGTGGTAACGTTGATCAAGAATATATATACTTTTCTATACCGGACTTGCTTCGTTCTATGCGTTACAAACGTTTGCACAAAGTTAATATACCCTGACTGCCCTGACCTTTCAGGTTTAGGGTATAATTAACCGAACATTATCGACCAAAATCGAAGTTAAACGAAGACAATGCAAAAATCAAATCGACGCTTATAGGTTTTTAAAAAATTGGAATTTTTTTGAGATCAAATTGCATATTAAATGCATGCTAAAAAAAAACTTAAAACGCATTTTTCTCGAAATGACTTTTCAAACTGCATTCAGAAAAAAGTTTCTCGGAACATGATAAAAAAGGCATCATATTTAGAGAAAAATTGTATAGACTTTGCTCCAGAGAATGCCTTTCTCCAAATGTGATCCTAAAATTTCTCTATAAATAATAAAAAGCATAGTAGAATAAATAAGGTAAACTCGCTAGGAGAGAGCGTACTGCCATAAATGTCAAAACGAAGTTGACAACTCATATAATATCCCAAAGCATTCTCAAAACAATGAGAAAGCAAGAAAAAAAAATTCCAATTGAAAACATCAAAAACTTTTTTTTATTCAAAACTAGCTGATGTTACCCGGTGTTGCTCGGTATTGTTCCTCGAGCACAGAAAAAAGGTGATTTTTAAAACTATGAATTTAATGTTTTAAATTATTGTTTTTTGGAGTTTTGCCCCCTAAATTCGTCGTAAGTGTTTAGTCAAATTTCCGTAAAACAGTTCCTGAAAAAAATTAAATCTTCCAGGTCTCGCTCCGACGCCTGAAAAATTATTCTTTAAAAAACTTTAAAAAATGCGTTTACAGTTTTTCTTAACATTCATTTAATATGCATTTATATCTCAGAAAAAAAAATTCTAATTTTAAAAAATCCTTTTGGGATCGATTCGATTTTTATATTGTTTTCGTTCAACATTGGTTTTGGTCGTTACTGTTCGGTTGATTTTTGTTCATCTTTAAATACTTCTGCTCGTTTTCGTCAAACTTTGTTTGTTTTCGTAAGTCTTTGGTCCTTGATTTCGTTTGCCTTCGGCGCATTCATTGATTTTTTTCAGTTAATCCGTTTTGAAGTGAATGAGCCAGATATAGTTAATTGCATAAAGCGACCTCTTCCTAAGGAGTCAGGTTAATTAACAATCTAAATTTTAGCAAAATCGACCAAGTCGTTTAGGAGTTATTGCGTTTTAAAAATTCACTATTTAAAGCGCTCTCTTGCGTTAATCTTTGCAATTTTTTATAGCCTATGTTTTATTTTGGGCACAGTTAAACCTTCTTACCAAATCTAATTGAAATCGGGTCAGGCATTTAGGAGTTATTATGAAGTGCCACGCCCACAGACTTCCGTCCACTTTTTTACATCTTTTTACACCGCCCCCTATCATTTTCTTCTCTATGAAACGTACTCGGTGTCCAAATTTCAGCTCAATCGGATAAACGGTGCGCGAGCCTATACGGAACAAACAGACAGACAGACAGACAAATATTTGAGTTTATATATAAGAGAAGACGACACAAAATGCAAATTGGAATAATTCAAATTTTATTTCCTTACACAGGGCCGAATTAAGCTGGAGGCCAGTGAGGCCACTGGCCTCAGGCCCAAACCACTTGGGGGCTCTCACCATCTGTGTTAGAAATGGGAAAACAATTTAAAAAAAAAAACCAATGTCGAATCGAGTACTCAATAGAATTATTATAGAAAGAAACCTCGATTATTGTGTGGATTCTTGATGTATATTGTACTTTATATTTCGCAATACAATCAGCTCAGCTAGCTCATATTATGTTGAATACTTGCATACAAACATTGAAGAACATTTTTTCTATTATTGAGACAAAAATTTTGGTCAAATGGTCTGGTAGTAACAAATTTTCTTTCATCCTAGTTGTTTTCTAAAAAATTAACTATTTCATTAAAGAAAATTTCAGATTCATTGGCTGCTTTGCTTATTATAAACATTTCTTATTAATCAAAATTCGGAGAAAAATAAGGTTTATTTTAAAAGAATATTTCTTAATATATTAATGAATCTGAAAAAAAAATTTGCTGAGGATTCAAGAAAAGTTGTCTTTTTTATCAAAATGGAGAAAATATTGAGTTATAAAATTGTGGCAGTTTACTATGTTTATTTAAGATTATAATTCTTAAAACATATTTTTTAAGAATTATATTTTGAGCTTTTAATGCCAAATAATTCATGAAGTAACAGGCTTTGCTACAACAACAAAATTCTATGGACACGTGATAAAGAAGTAAACAAAAAGCGCAACAACAAAATCTTTGCAGAATCAATGCAGTCAACTTTTTGAAATTCTGCGACTAGCAGAAGAGTAGAAAAACACTGCTTTGATTAAGTGAAAAGTGCATCGGAAAGCCATTTTGGTTTTGCGACACTTGCATTTATTAGCTTCTCAAAGTTAGTGGACTGCGTGAACCACCAGAGACTACTGATGAGTCGGAGTAGCGTCCGACGAAACCATGGTATAGTCTGCTCGGTTGTTCTGCTTAGAATTTTATTGTTGTAGCAAAGCCTGTTACTTAATGAATTATTTGGCATTAAAAGCTCAAAATATAATTCTTAAAAAATATGTTTTTTAAGAAAATATGTTTTTTAAGAATTATAAACTTAAATATGGAGAACATATTGTTTTGAATTACTATTTTATTCTCTGAGTAAACAACAGAAAGTATTACAAGTGTTTGTTGAATTTGAGCTTGGAGACTGACAGCATAGCGGGAAATAATACAGAGCGTATTCAATAGAAATTGCGTCACATTCTCTGGTCGTTGTTAACGCATCATTTTTGTTCGAATTTAAAAGTGTGCAAATCGTTGTTTCATGAATTAACGCAACGACTAAACGAGGTATATGAAGTGTCTTATATTTTAATAAAATTATTTCATTTTAGTTGTCAAAAAAGAAATTTTGATAATTCTTAATTCTTGTGGTTTTTTTATTGCACCACCATCGGGGACAAAAAAAGCTTGTGTCCCGCTGTTACCAAGAGATAAATTTCGCGTTGAAGCTTTTCTTCCAATTGTGGACTCGCTGACCATGTCTTTATCAAAAATAATCACAGTATATGAAGTTGAAGTTTGAAGTTTGCGAAAGGTTCGGATTTTTTAATGATCTTCAAACGATTCCAACTGAAGTGTTAAACGCAAAATCTTGTTGTTTGTTGTCCAGAACATGTAGAATCGACTCTTGGTAATGAACTGGTTCAACTCGCCGAGCTTGTAAGGCTCTTTAAACGAAAAATCGCAGAATCTGAAGCACAATTTCTTTATCGCATAATAATGGAGAACAATCTTCGCTCAACTTTTGTAAATGTGTACTGAAATAGTTCTTCGTATATACTTGGTCATGATGGTAACCAATATTAATGGAGAGAGATCATTCTCCAAAATGAAACTGCTCATAAATAGATTGCGTACGAGTATGGGACAGAAACGTCTTACCAGACTCATGATTCTTAGTACAGAAATTGACATTATTCGTGATTTATCTTTCGAAAATGTTATTGAAGTATTCGCTTCAATTAAATCTCGTAAAACTACTAAATAATAACCACTCATTCTATTCTGATGATTGCCATTAACGATATTTATAGAACAAATAACGATTTTTTTAATTCAACATTTTAAACATAATAAAAATGATATAATTAAATCTATAATAATAACTAGTTTTTGTGCAACTAACTTTTTACATTCATTGTTAGGGGCCCTCACAAATAAACTGGCCTCAGGGCCCCACCAACCTTAATTCGGCCCTGGACACACAGCTGATTTTGACAATATCGGCAGTAGCGAGAAGAGAGCACAATCAGCGCTGCATATACCTTAGTTATTCTACTATGATAAAAAGCTTCTATGAAAAAAAAATATAAACAAATATATCGTTTTTAGAGAAAAATACTTTTTATTTTTGAGAAACATCTATATAATTAATAGGCTAAGGTTTTTTTGTGACTTCAACTCCTCCCAGACCAATGGACCGATTTTATCAATTCAGATTTCATTAAATCAGGTGTAGGCTGTAGATGTGCAAACCACTTTTAAAAATTGTCATTTCGCTTCAGGGGGTTCCCAACCTTTTAACACAGAAATAAAATTTTTGTACAAAAATCCGCTATTAAATCAATTTGAAATTTAATTTGAGATGAGCTTATGAATTGGTCGAATTTGAATTTATTTCATTCATATTTTATGCATTCCTCAAATGTCAATTGTCCGAAAAATGCAGTTGCAAAATCAAAAATTCCACTTTCCGAGCAAACAACTCAGTCAAATTTCAACGGTTTTCAAAATTGTTTTTTGTTTTTTAAATATTTGTTTAATTTTCTTTGAAATATGTTGGCAATTATGGTAATTATCTTGCCAAATGTATTTTTAATGAATTTTCTTAAAATTGTCTTTAGTTGTTTAACGTGTATTTTTATCAAACGCCAAGACAGAGAAAAAACTCTCTGAAATTTAAAGTTCTATATTTGGAAGCGAATATCTCTGTCACTTTTTAAAAAATTTCATTAATTTCTTTTTTGTATTTAATTGCACTTAATTGACTTATAAAAAATTTTAACATTTTTACCGTTACTTTATTATTTATATTTTAATCATTGCCTTTAGAAAGAGTCCAATAAAATGCATGTTTTCTCAAAAAATGTATTCAAAATTGTTTTTGTTGTAAAAATAAAAAAATTTTAAAATTTTCATTTTTGATTTTCTTTCATTATATATAGCTTATTTAAGACGAATTTGTTTTTGTGATTTTGAATTAAAAAATATTTACTAAAAAATTTCAGTGAGTGGTACTTTTTTAAGGATCTATCAAAAATATAATGTTATTTTAAAAAAACCATATCAAATCGATTTTAAGCCGAAATGCACTTTGAAGGACGTGGACTTATTTTAAAATTAATGTTTTTTATTATAAAATTTAAATAAAAAAAATTATTTTCATATCTGATGAGTTATTCGTTCACAAAGTTGATGTTTTGAAATTAGAAGAAGATTTTTATGATGTTTACTGTTAAAAATCAAAAAAATTTTTTTTAAAGAAATATGAAAAAATGCATTTCATTTCTTTTGCATATCGTAAAAATGTCCATATTTGGTATTTTGGATGATTAAAACTATTGTTTACTGGTGCGATGAGACTTACAAGAAAAAACACACTTTTTGTATGGAAGCCCTATGAAATGTCAATTTTTTTGATAAAATATTTAAACATAAGAATAGGCCATAAGAAAATAAAATTTTTGATGCCCATATTGGGTACTTTTAATGTAATAAAATTATTTCTCTAAACAAAATAAATGCATTTCAATAAAACAAAAATTTTATTATAAATAGTAACAAATTCAAAAAAACAAAAAAAAGGTAAGTTTACAAATTGTCTTAAATGTAACATAAATTAATATGAAATAATTGTGTCAACATACTTCTATGATATCGACTAAACATTACTAAAAATTACAACAACAAAATTACAACAAAATTTTCTTATGTAAAATCGATGCCATCGTGTGTGGTTTTGTAAGAGCTTTCGTTTGGTACCAAATTCGTAAATGTTTCCATGGAAAATAGCGAAATTAAAGCAAAAAAACGAAATTTTCGCTGATTTTGGAACGCGAGTTTGACACCCTAAACCATCGATTGAGCACATATAAAAAAATACGTCGACCTTAGATTTTTGTCTTCTATCACATATCCGAAAATCATTCAAATCGGAGACTGTCACCTGGGGATCTTTCCTTGTTAGTTTTTTTTTATCGAAAAGCACCCAAAACTAGACCCTAGACTTTTACCCTATACTTGTATACCGCCTGAAGGCCAAAACAATCAAAACATCATTTTGACTTAAAGTGACGATTTTCTAAAGCAATGTTTCATTAGCACTAATAAAGATTGTTCTATTTTCTGTACATGAAAACTTTTTCCACTGAATTTTATCTTGCCGGAGGTTAGAGCCAATTTTAAACAAGAGCTCAAAGTTGTCCAAAGTTTTATTTCTCTAAATTTAATTGGTTACTTTAGTTAATTGCGATAATTTCGCGAGATTTTGACGAAAAGTTTTCCAAAAGAGTATTTCTTGTCACAACCACGCAATGGTTTTTTTGCATTTTTAATGCTGTTTCATTATACCCTAAACCTGAAAGGTCAGGGTATATTAACTTTGTGCAAACGTTTGTAACGCATAGAACGAAGCGAGTCCGGTATAGAAAAGTATATATATTCTTGATCAGCGTCACCACGTCAGTCGAGCAATCCATGTCCGGCTGTCCGTCCGTCCGTCTGTCCGTCTGTGTGTTGTCCGTATACACAGGATAAGAAGAAGGAGTTGAGATAATTAGATGCAACTTGGTACAAATGGTCACATAGACCCAAGGATTTGCACTATTGAATATTTTTTAAATCCGCCCACGGACACGCCTACCTCCCATATAACGAAAAAATTGCAAACTGCATAATTCAGCTCATAATTAGCCTACAACAATAAAATTTTGTATGTATGTGTTTTGTATCAACACAAAGATGTCTCCGCTCATGGAAACGCCCACCTCCCATACAACCCAAAAATTCAAAACCCAATAAATAAGCCTATGTTTAACTTACAGAGATAAAATTTTTTACATATGTTTTTTATAACAAAACAAAGCTAGTTTTGAAATCTGGACATCATCCGTCCACGGACACGTCTACCTCCCATGCAATGCAAAAAATTGAAAACTGGATAAATAGGATCATAGTTAACCTACAACAATAAAATTTGGTATGTATGTGTTCTATATCAATACAAAGATGTGTTCGAAAAATGGGTGTCATCCGCTCACGGACACGCCCATCTCCCATACATCCCAAAAATTGAAAACGCAATAAATAAGCCCCCGTTTAACCTACAGAGATAAAATTTGGCGCGTATGTTTTTTATGACAAAACAAAGACGGTTTTGAAAAATGGACGTCATCCGCCTATGGACACGCCTACCTTCCATACAACCCAAAAAGTTTAAAACTCAATAAATCAGGTTATGTTTGTCATAGGGAGATAAAATTTGGTATGTATGTATTTTATACCAAAACTAAGGTGTCTTCAAAAATTGGGAGTAATCCGTCCATGAACACGTCCACCTCCCATAGTGAAAGCACAATAAATGCAATAACTATGGGCTACAGACAAGAATAAAACTTGGTGTGTGTAAATTTTTCATCAACATTTAAAATCATATCAAATTAGGACTTCATTCGCCCATTTTCAATAATATTTTTTTTTTTTGTAAAGTAGGTTTAGATTATTTTATAGTCGGCCTAGACCGACTTAAGATTTTCTTTACTTGTTTTATATTGAAATTTCAATTTTAAATGAAACATACGAAAAATAAACAAGAAAATAGATATTAAATTTAGCAGGACCATAAAATAGTCGTATTAATATATAAATATATGTAAAGCAACTTTCTCTTTACTGGTTTAGATTTTAAAAAAAATGTATCAGCAAAATAATTGTATTTTATTAAAAAAGCCCTGATATTTGATGTGCCAAATTGTATGTAAGGTCAGTCTTTATGACGACCCTGTCGACGGGTATGATCGATATATCAACCAACAGTTAAGTGGAGTACTTCAAATAAAAAATTCATTGAATGTTATAGATTCCTATTTTAATATAAAATCTTTTGACGTAGAATTACGTCTTACAGCGCGGTTTGTATGGGGTCGTTTTAACAGATTTTTTTAAAGTCATGCAACTTTTTGGCGAATACTTTAGGGTATACCTACAGCCATTAATACTTATCGTTCAAAGATAATATATATACTTAAATATCAGATATATCCTACGCTGAATGAATATCTAACTTTGGATTTTGTCACTATGATATGAAAGTCAGAAAATAGTAAAATATAAGAAGAAAAATTCATGTTTTTATATAAGAAAATCAATCATCAGCTGCTTATAATGTACCAGTTGTGCCTGCTGCTTTCTTTGTTTTTGTTTCGTTGTTTATGCTTGTATTTTTTTAATTTTGCACGAACTGATAGGTTCGTATTCAGTTCAGAATGATTCTATGGCCGATCGGATGCAGTGGGATTATCTGAGGTCACAGGCAGGTCATTGGTATTATGGTGGGTTCCATGGAACATTTGGACCAAAATGGATGATTCTATGGCCAATCGGATGCAGTGGGATAATCTGAGGTCACAGGCGGGTCATTGGAACTTTGATGGGTTCCATGGAACATTTGGACCAAAATGGATGATTCTTTAGCCAATCGGATGCAGTGGGATTATCTGAGGTCACAGGTGGGTCATTGGCACTTTTATGGGTTCCATGGAACATTTGGACCAAAATGGATGATTCTATAGCCTATCGGATGCAGTGGGATTATCTGAGGTCACCGGTGGGTCATTGGTACTATGATGGATTCCATGGAACATTTGGACCAAAATGGATGATTCTATGGCCAATCGAATGCAGTAGGATTATCTGAGGTCACAGACGCGTCATTGGTACTATGATGGGTTTCATGGAACATTTGGACCAAAATGGATGATTCTATGGCCAATCGGATGCAGTGGGATTATCTGAGGTCACAGGTGGGTCATTGGCATTTTTATGGGTTCCATGGAACATTTGGACCAAAATGGATGATTCTATGGCCAATCGAATGCAGTAGGATTATCTGAGGTCACAGACGCGTCATTGGTACTATGATGGGTTCCATGGAACATTTGGACCAAAATGGATGATTCTATAGCCAATCGGATGCAGTGGGATTATCTGAGGTCACAGGTGGGTCATTGGCATTTTTATGGGTTCCATGGAACATTTGGACCAAAATGGATGATTCTATGGCCAATCGGATGTAGTGGGATTATCTGAGGTCACCGATGGGTCATTGGTACTATGATGGGTTCCATGGAACATTTGGACCAAAATGGATGATTCTATGGCCAATCGAATGCAGTAGGATTATCTGAGGTCACAGACGCGTCATTGGTACTATGATGGGTTCCATGGAACATTTGGACCAAAATGGATGATTCTATGGCCAATCGGATGCAGTGGGATTATCTGAGGTCACAGGTGGGTCATTGGTACTTTGATGGGTTCCATGGAACATTTCGACCAAAATGGATGATTCTATGACCAATCGGATGCAGTGGGATTATCTGAGGTCACTGGTGGGTCATTGGCACATATATGGGTTCCATGGAACAGTTGGACCAAAATGGATGATTCTATGGCCAATCGGATGCAGTGGGATTATCTGGTGTCACAGATGGGTCATTGGCATTTTTATGGGTTTCATGAAACATTTGAACTAGAATGGATGATTCTATGGCCAATCGGATGCAGTGGGATTATCTGAGGTCACAGGTGGGTCATTGACACTTTTATGGTTTCCATGGATTTTTTGGACCAAAATAGCCAATCGGATGCAGTGGGATTATCTGAGGTCACAAGTGGGTCATTGGCACTTTCACGTGAATACGAACTTCACGTGTAGTTCGTGAATAAAAGACACGTGTAGTTGAGTTTTGTGTTTTCACTTGATTTTTTAAAAACACGTGAACACGTGTAACACGTGCTTACGTGAAATGGGAAGTTTTAGTTCGTATTTGTAGCATTGTAAGCATTGGTTCGCATTGGGTTTATGCATGCATTTCTGTTCTAGTTTACTAAGTGCTCTATTTTGAAACCAGAGGTCATGAATCTCTTTTCAGCTCAGTCAATGAACTCGAACTGTTAAATTTAACGAAATGGGTCTGTGATCCGGTTAGATTTAACTCTTATGAAAAAAACGAGTTGGATCATATTTCGTTTTATGCTTTTACCCAATAGATGGCGTAAAATTTTAATTTTTGTTTTTATGTGTTTAATTTTTATACAGTGTAGTTCGCAAACTATACATCGAACAGAGAGGAAAGGGTAGCTCGCAAACTAAATGTCGGACAGTGACGAGAGTGGCACTAATGGGAAGGGCATGTGCTCAGCGTGAAATATAGTTACCATACGATTTTTTAAAAATCGGGATCATCATTTTAATTTGAAATTAGTTGTTAAACTGGCTGTAGCTCGCAAACTAAATATATATCGGGCAGAGACGAAAGTGGCACCAATGGAAAGTGCATTTGCTTCGCCTTCTTTTCAACTAAGTCAATGAACTCAACCTATCAAACTTAACGAAATGGTCGAAAAAATTTAAAATTTTGCTTGTTTCTTTTTGCTTGCTCATTTAATCATACTTACTTTTTAACTTTTTCTTTGTTTTGGCCTCAATAAGTAGTCCATAATTGAGTGTTATTAATTAATTTGTTAATTTTTGTAAGATCAATAAAAATACCTGCAAAATGAACAAAACAATCGGACCAAAGAGACAAAGTAGAAGAGGTTACAACTTAAACGGAATTCTACGTCTGCACTTACGATACTATCGAAACTGTTTCTTTTTTCTTGCGGGGTTAAGAGTTAAAGCCCACTAGGTTTTCTAATGAAAATCTTAAATATTCAAATTTTGCGTGAATAAACCAAAACCAAATACAAACTTCAATTCAATTTCTAGTTTCCAATATAGTGAGAGAATTTGCTTCTTTACAAATGTTTAAGGTTACAAATTTTAAACATTTTTCTGTACCATTAACAGCCTTTGCTTATACATCAACCTACACCTGCTGACACCTACCGCCAACTGCTGTTGTACACACGTAACAAACATCAATTCATAATTCGCATCCATCTTATAGCTGTCACGTGGTCTTATGGGACAGAGAGACAAACAAGCATGCATATTCCCATAACCTTCACAGAAACATTTGCCCAACCTTCACAGATCATGTTCACAGATACATGCATACAATCATATATGTGCGAAGTCTAACAAGCTATACCCATGCGTTGTCTAATTGTGACAAACGACAGACATGGCCTGGAATATTTGGTAACTCGTCTTGTGTTGGCCTAATTAAATAATAATACGTATATCTTTTTTCGTGTTCATTTGACCAAGGCCATGTTTTCGGAGCTGTCGCAGCAATTAGAAATAGGAAATCCTTCATAATTACGAAAATTTATGGTTCAGACTTTATGTATTTTATTTTGGTACTCTACAAATCAACACATGTAACTGACAAAATAAAAATAAACAGTTTGATCAATTTGCGCGTGCTGATTTCAAAGTAAACTCAAAATTTACTTGCAGAGTATAGAAAAAACCTTACATATGTAAATTCAAATATTTGCAGTCATTGGATTTTTTTAATGCATAACAATGCAAAGTGTTTGATACTAAAAAAATTTTTTTACTTTTTTATGATCGTAACTCTAGCTTAAAAACACTTCATCTTTATTAAGATAATAATGATATATATTTTTATTTTGTTATCCATTAGAACTCTGTAATTTTTCATATATTTCTTTTGCATATCATTTTTTTTTTTTTAATTTACCGTCACATTTATTAATTAAAACCAAATCCACGCAAAACTTTTAACAATGTCCACTAATTGCTGACCGTCATTTATTTAAGCCAGATTCTGAATGATGACAGCTTAAGAATAATGAGTAATTGTGTTACATAGAAGTGTGCCCACAGCAGGGCTGAAACAAAGCTCTTATCTTCTAAATGCTTTGCCATAATTTTGTTGTGCAGTTAAAGGCGACTAACACATAAATAGCAATAAAATAAACACATACACACACGCACACACATGTGTGTATGGTCTGAATTTTAATGAATAAAACTCGTCATTATCGCTGCAAAAAAAAAAGTTACAGAACTTAACCGTGGAGGTCAGTCACAATTGTTATATAATTTCAGCCACTAATGATTTAAAATGTTTCCGCTGCCATAAAGCACATTAGAAATTGTTAGTTAGTGAATATGTATGCTGCATTAGTGTGTACTTATATGACTTTATATAGATGTGGATGTGTGTGTGTTTAACAATGGCGAATTAGATTGCCCAGTAGAAAACATCATGAATATTCAGTTCTGAGAGTGGCTTTACAAGGCCTTCAGCAGGGTTGTAAGCTAGAACTATACCACACATAAGCATACGGGGTATTTCACAAAATCCTTAGAAAAAAGTAGAAACAATTTTTTTCCGATTCATCCGATCACGGACACGCCCACCTCCGATAGAACCCAAAAATTGAAAACACAATTAATAAGCCTCTGTTTAACCTTCAGAGATAAAATTTGGCAGGTATGTTTTTTATGACAAACTAAATATGGTTTTGAAAAATGGATGTCATCCACCCACAGACGCGCCTACCTCCCATACAACACAAAAATTGAAAACTGAATATATAAGCCAATAATTTGCCTACATCAATAAAATTTGGTGGGTATGTGTTTTATATCAACACAAAGATGTCTTCAAAAACTGGGTGTCATCCGATCACAAACACGCCCACCTCCCATACAACCCAAACATTGAAAACACAATTAATAAGCCTCTGTTTAACCTTCAGAGATAAAATTTGGCAGGTATGTTTTTTATGATAAATTTAATATGGTTTTGAAAAATGGACGTCATCCGCCCACGGACACGCCTACCTCCCATACAACGCAAAAATTGAAAACTGCATAAATAAGGTCATAATTAGCCTACAACAATAAAATGTGGTGTGTATGTGTTTTTTTGGCACAAAAAAAAGTCTTTGAAAAAATGGGTGTCATCTGATCACGGACACGCTCATCTCCCATAGAACCTAAAAATTGCAAACACAATAAATAAGCCTCTGTTTAGCCTGCAGAGATAAAATTTGGCAGGCATGTTTTTTATGACAAGCCAAATATGGTTTTGAAAAATGGACGTTATCCGCCTACGGACACGCCTACCTCCCATACAACCCAAACAGTTTAAAACTCAATAATTAAGGTTATGTTTGTCATAGAGAGACAAAAATGTGGTATGTATGTATGTATTTTATTCCAAAACTAAGGAGTGTTCAAAAATTGGTAGTTATCCGTCCATGAACACGCCCACCTCAAATAGCGAAATCGCAATAAAAGCATTACCTGTGAGCTACAGGAATAAAATTTGGTATGTGTAAATTTTTCATCAACATTTAAATGTATACAAAATATAGGCTTCATCCGCCGACGGACACACCCATTTTTAATAATATTATTTTTTTTTTTGGAAAAGTAGGTTTAGGGTATTTTATAGTCGGCCTAGACCGACTTTAAACTTTCTTTACTTGATTAACCCTAAACCTGAAAGATCAGGCTATATTAACTTTGTGCCAACGTTTGTAACATCTACAAATAAGCGATTCCGCTATAGAAAAGTAAAGGGTTTTCCAATAAGAGGTATTATTTTGAATAGCCCGATATTTCGGTAGCTGTCACTTTCGAAGCTGTTTTTGCTGCTGCAAATCTAAAGCACTTTTAGGTCGTTGTGAAGCACCTTGTCGGGCCGCAATACAAAAATTGGTAGAAAATTCGAACTGTTGGGACAAGTTAGTGATGTGAAGAATAAAACCCGTGCACGTCGCACAAGAACAACTTAGAATATTGCTGCTGTAGCTCAAAGTGTTGAAGAAAACCCAGGTTTGTCCATTCCTCGTCGTTCTTCATGATTAATGATTTGTTTATGGCCGGAGTTGGATGGTATTGATCTGGCCAGCGTTTACTTTTAACAAAACGGCGCTACGTGCCACACAAGCAACGAAACCATTGATCTTTTATGGTAAGATAAGGTCTACGCCAACAGCCCAGCGTCGATTCAAGACCTCAAAGATGGAATTTGTGAGTCTATCGCGAACAGCCACTTTACGATTTTGTTATGGAAAATTTCATGAAAAGGATATGGTCCTTAAAGTGTGGTCGTGGTGTCCATTTGGCTGATGTTGTTTTTCATTATTAACGACATATTTACCTCTTTATTATTAAATAAACATCCGATCATTTATCTAAAAAAATGGCATTTTTTTTTTAATATCTAAATAACACCTCTTATTGGAAAACCCTTCACTAAGAGAAAAAGTTATTTAGTCAGAACAGAGACAGCTATGTAAAATCTATGTACTGCAACTTGTATGGGAACGCAACGGGAGAGGGTATTAACTGGGTAAAGGGAGTGTGTACTGACTATATAGCAATTCACTTTTTAAAATGAATGAGAAATGAATGAAATGTATTCAATACATCATGTTATGGGTTGAATACATTGTAGACTTCAATAGATACAAGCAACGTGCACTCAATAAACGTGTTATGCAATTTTTTACAAAAACTCTACTCAATACATTTCTCGCTTGCAATACAGCATCGTACACGTGCTATATAATCATTACAGCGAATACATCACTGTATACAGTGTTTACATCGTTGAATGCAAAAAAAGTACTCAATACATTAAATATAGACTCAGTACACGGCCCCCTTATACGATTGGAGTGACACATTTATTCAGTACATAAAATATGAACTCAGTACAAGTATCGGTTGCACATCGGCACACAATTTTGCTGTTTCATGTCATTCGTTTCTTGATTTTCAAATAAGCAACACCTCTAAAGCCAGTAGAAAATCAAAGCGGGAATGAGTATTCTGTAAACTATACTCTAGAACAAAAGCGATGAATGGATAAGAAATAAATAAATATTAAGTTATTCATTGCATTTGTTGAAAGATCAATACATGAAATTGTGTACAAAAAATATATAATGAATACATTATGTATGTACTTATTACATAAAATTATGCATTTAAACTATGTAATGAGTAAATTATGTATGTACTCATTGCATAAAATTATGTACTCCAAATATGTAATGAGTGAATTATGTATGTACTGAGCACATGAAAATGTTTCTAACACGTAATGCCCAAGCCCGCCTCTAGGTGGTTTTGACATTTTCGCCTGTATCTCATAAACTAAAGATCAAATCCAAAATCAGACTTCAGATTCTTTCGTTTCGACTCAAAATTAGAAAGATCTGATTTTATTGGCTAAAATCAAAATTGATGCATTAGAGGGTTAAAAACAAGTAAATAAAAAAATTAAGATATTTAAGTATCTAACCTAGATATAAGATATCTCTTCGTAGAAATGTGAAATTTTGTATTTAAATATGTTCGCAACTTTAAATTATTCCTGATTCATCTCGAATTCGAATCGGATACGAGATTTCTGATCCGAGCTCTCTGCTTCGGTACTTGTTTGAAATTTACCCGAGTTTGCTACGTGGTTACTTGGGATGGAAATCCTTTTTTATATAAGACAATTCAGATACATTTAAGATAAAACGACTTACCAGTATATGCGGAATAAATTATATCATTCTCTTGAGTAAAGTATTGTGCATCAGTAGCGTAGCAAGGGGGGGGCGGGGGGGGCGGTCCGCCCCGGGTACACGCTAAAACGGGGTGCAAAATTTGAAAAAATAACTTTTCAACACACAATTTTTGATTTTTTTAATTATAAGAACACTTTAATGACTGCGGTTTTATTTTTTGAATATAAAGAGGGTGCAAAAGTGAATGCAAATATTGTTACCTTCCGTTTTATTAAAACTTTAACTTTATATGACATTTTTTTCAATATAAACAAACGCTCTTAGTAAAACCTAACTCAATTCGGAATTCAATTTGTCATTGGTTAGGGGTGAAATTGCCAAACAAATTCAATTAAAATTTTCATAACAGTAAGATGGAGTACAAGAAGAAAAATGTTAAAACTTTTTTTTTATCTTATATATAAAAATCTCGTGTCACGATGTTAGTGTTTGAACTCCTCCGAAACGGCTGGACCGATTTTCATGAAATTTTTTTTGTATATTTGGTAGTTATGAGAATAGGTTTTAAAGTATTTTTCACGCTCCTACCCACGAGGGGCGTGGCAATTTTTCAAGAACACAAATTTTCGGCTTTATTTTCATCTATAAATCACACATCAATGAAACTTGGTATAAACTGACAATTGAGTCTTGACCTTCGACTGTCAAATTTGAGCGATTTTTAGAAAGGGTGGCATGGTACCGCCCATAAAATTAAATTTTTTATATCGCATAGATTTGGAACTAAATGTCGTATGACAATGAAACTCAGTATGAAGTAACAAATTGGCCAGGTCTTTCAATTATAAAATAGACACGGGCATTGGAAAACGGGGCGTGGTTCCACCCATACAATTAACATTTTCGATACAGAAAAGCTATAGAAGTAAAAGCTGCAGAACATTTAAACTCAGAATGGAGTTACTATTTGGTGGTGTCCTGCTTCTATAACGGGCATTGTACAATGGGAGTGTATCCGCCAATATAAGACACATTTTTTTTAAATTGAATCTCTTTGGAAATATTAGTCACAAAATCAAGAAACTCGGTTTGGAGTAACAATTTGGTGATATTCTACTACTCGGAAGTGTGTGGCTTAGCATGCTCGGAGCCCGGGTTCGATCCCCAGCCGCGGCGAAAAGTGTTTTTAAATAAAAATTTTTCTGATCGGTCACAACCTCTCTGCAGACAATGGCAAACCTCAGAGAGTAAATAATGCCATGTAAAGCTTCTTGAGAACATGAACTTTAGCCGTTCGGAGTTGGCATAAAGCATGTAGGTCCAGTTCTCGGTCAATTGTGTGCAAACATTTAATAACACACACAACACAATTGACCATTAGAAGCTCGGTCAAAGTCCTTTCAAGGGCTGAAATGGCCAATTTGTTTTTTTTTGTTTTTTTTTTAACAAGGGGTGTAATTTTAACAATTTTAACAATTGTGTAAAGACAATTTGTTCATATTTAATAGTTTTGGAAATAATGGTCACAGAATATTGAAACTCAGAGTGGAGTTACTATTTGTTGATGGCCTTCTATTGGAAAACTAGACAGACATTGCACAAGGACGGCAGCAACGCGCTGGGTACCAGCTAGTATTCCATAAAATTTTATAAAAAATCGATTGTTTGCTTCTTATATTTAGGTTAAGAAGTTTTCAAACTTACTGGCATAGTATACATTTCTATTACCATTATTTTCGCAGATCTGCATGATTTTCAGAGTATGATGAACGGAGGCGTCAGTGATTTTGTAAGCAATACATTTCTCCAGAACTTTTCAGAAAAACGTGCTCATGTCATAAATGTCAAGAATAAAAATATACTCTATGATTTTGTGATTACTAACTTCTGAGACTATACATCATAAAACAAACCTTATTTGCAGCTCTTAATCTGCTAGTACATTATTATTAATAGTCATATGTTTTTGGATATCCTGTTACATGAAAAATTTTAAATATCAATACTCAACTAATTACATGCTTAAAAAATTTCTAAAAAAATTAAATTAATTTTAATGCATTAAATTTTTTATTTAAATTAAATAAATGGCGTTTTATAACAATTTTAAGGCGTCCTGACTTTTTTTTTATTTTATTTTGAAAATGTCTATTAAAAGCTCAAGATGGTTTTCTGACTCCTTAACTTTACTAAAATAATTATTATTATGATTAAATCAACCAACAAAAACTGTCAAAAATACAGTTTTTAACAGAAGGTGCACAGTTCCTTGAAAAGTATTATAATTATTTAAATTAAATTTTGTTCTCAGTCACCGAATGGGAAGCATGAAGAGATTTCTTAAAATTGTCAGCTCTTTTTGGGCCATTCATGACCCTTGACCTTGTCCAGCCAGGGCAAGTTTGCTTTGGGAATTATGTACATAATGAGTATGAAACAAATTTCTGATAACAATTTGATATCACTGTAATATAGTGATACTGTGATATTAATAGTCGAGGATAGGGCACTCAAATCTTACAGATCTCAGTTTTGTCTATCAAAGTCGAAGCTGAGATGAATATATAATACTATACAGATGTTGATAAAATTATGGAAAAAAGTTTATAAATTAATTTTAATATTTTATTTTAATTTTCACTTAACTTTTGTATAGAAGACATGGATTGATTTCGAAAAAATATTTAAATTTATAGTTATTCAGGGTTGCTGTGGGAAAATTTGCCAACGTTTTACTTCCAGGTCCTGTTTTTTCTTCAATTATGCACAATTTTTCGAAAAATTTTCACAATTTTCTATAAAAAACTAGCTTAAGTTTTTATAACTTCATAAAGTCAGTTCTCCAATTTTTTAAAACTGATAGTAAATTTACGGATAGTAAATTGTTCTCGCATAACTTTTAAGCCCGGTTGAAAATCCATGGATACCATAGTTTTGCTTTTTTTTCAAATCTTTTCTAAAATATGTCATTTTTGTAGAGGTTGATTCAAAATATGTAGTCAGATTCATCGACAATAATTGTAAAATTAAATACGGAAATAGTGAAACATTTTATTCAAAATAGATCTTTGGGGATTTACTCACTGTTGCAAATCCAAATTTTGCATAAATAAAACTTTTTTGAAAAATTCCTTGATTGCGGAAAATTCTGCTTTAAAAAATTTATTTATAATATTTACACTTTAACAAACAAATCATTACAGTTAACTATTATTTAAAAAAAATTATATTAATTTCGTAGTACTTTTAAACATTACTCTTTTGAGATTTACTATAACCTCTTAAGAGGTGCACAATTTAGTTTCCGCCCCGGGTGCCACCAACCCTAGCTACGCCACTGTTGTGCATTATTTCGTTCTCTTGTCCGATCAGATTGTATGGTTAGACAACGTGTTTCTTTGAGTTTTGATGCAAGACTCGCAGTAGATTTTGTCGATAAATTGAAATCTCGATTATGCTCGTGTAGCTCATTTTGATAAAAATTCTGAAGTGTAGAAATTCACTTGTCAAATTTACTTTCGCTGATGTCGTTTCTTTGAGTAACTAACATTTTAACATTGTTGCAGTTTGTTTAGGCAATACATATAGTTAAAAGAATATCTTTTCTAAGTAGTCTTGGGCAATTTTAATGTTTGAGTAAATCCAAGAGTATTTACTCATAACTTCTCAAATTCGAAATTACTCAAAAGTAGCAATTATCAAACTATGAGCAGTTTCTGATCCCATTCACGCCCAATGAAAGCTTTTTTCTTCCTCCTTGGCTTCAATATCGAAGTAAATCTACGCATTATTTACTTACTTCTTGTGGCACTCAATATTTGTCCTTTTTGATAAGTTTTTTTTTTCAAAATATGCTTAATAGACTTCTTTCTTTAGGAGATTTTAGATTTCCGTGAAGAATTCATGTTTCTTAAGCAGCAACCAACTAAAAAAAAAATAATGAATCAATATCATTTGACAAACACAGGTTATAAAAAAAGTTTAAATAAGTAAAATTGCTAGACAGCAACAAACATTTATCATAATGAATAATAAAACTAATAGGCCATATCTGCCTTGAAAGAACTTTGACTGTGCTTCTTCTGATCAATTGTGTTTTTAATATTTGTACACAAGTGATCGGGAATTTGACCTACCAAACGTAATGTCGACTCTGAACGGCTAATGTTCGTGTTCTCAAGAAGTTTTAAGCTTCACATGGCCGATTTTACTCTATGAAGTTTGCCATTATTTGCAGTGAGGTGATGGCCAATCAGAAAACTTTTTCTATTGAAAACAAGTAAAGAAAGTCTAAAGTCGGTCTAGGCCGACTATGAAATACCCTAAACCTACTTTTTCAATATACGATAATATTGTTGAAAATGGGTGGATGAAGCCCATACTTAATATGCATTTCAATTTTGATGAAAAATTTATACATACCAAGTTTTATTCCTGTAGCTCACAGTTAATGCCTTTATTATGCTTTCGCTATGGGAGTTGGACGTGTTCAATGACGGATTCATTCCAATTTTTTAAAACACCTTAGTTTTGGTATAAAATACATACATACGAAATTTGATCTCTCTATGGCAAACATAATCTTATTTATTCAGTGTTAACCTTTTTGGGTTGTATGGGAGGTGGGCGTGTCCGTGGGCGGATGACGTCCATTTTTCAAAACCATCTTTGTCTTGTCATAAAAAACATATGTGCCAAATGCTATCTCTGTAGGTTAAACAGAGGCTTATTTATTGCGTTTTCAATTTTTGGGTTGTATGGGAGGTGGGCGTGTCCGTCAACGGATGACGTCCATTTTTCGAAGACATCTTTGTGTTTGTATAAAACACATACATATAAAATTTTGTTGTTGTAGACTAAATATGAGCTGAGTTATGCAGTTTTCATTTTTCGCTTTGTATGGGAGGTAGGCGTGTCCGTAGGCGGATGATGTCCATTTTTCAAAACCATCTTTCTTTTGTTATAAAAAATGTATGTGCCAAATTTTAGATCTGTAGGTTAAACAGAGGCTTATTTATTGCGTTTTCAATTTTTGGGTTGTATGGGAGGTGGGCGTGTTCGTGAGTGGATGACACCCATTTTTCACAAACATCTTTGTGTTGATACAAAACACATACATACCAAATTTTATTGTTGTAGGTTAATTATGAGCGGAGTTATGCAGTTTTCAATTTTTGCGTTGTATGGGAGGTAGGCGTGTCCGTGGGCGGATTCCAAAAATATTCAATAGTGCAGATCCTTGGGTTCATGTGACTATGTGTACCAAGTTTCATTCAATTATCTCAACTCCTTCTCCTTATCCTGTGTATACGGACAACACACAGACGGACAGACGGACGGACGGACATGGATAGCTCGACTCACGTGGTGACGCTGATCAAAAATATATATACTTTTCTATACCGGCCTCGCTTCGTTCTATGCGTTACAAACGTTTGCACAAATTTAATATACCCTGACCTTTCAGGTTTAGGGTATAAAAATTGTTTCCAGATGTGAGTATTGAACTCGGCCCATTGCGTTATGTTGGCTTGCACGCCCCACTTTGCCACGCACGCACATTTCTACCGAATTCTGTCGCAGATGTTTTAGTATATTTAGGTAATCATTTTTAAATTCATAACTAGAGAAGGTAAGACTAGTGTCTTTTCCTACTGGGTAACTATTGCAGCTTAAGTGTTATTATTGCTGAATCATGTTCGACAATTTAATACAGACAAAATAACTCCACTTCAACAGTAAATTGTTGACCACAAGTCTAACATGGCAAGCATAGCCAAAGCTTGTTGAAGTGCTTACATTTGAGTGACTGAATTAAATCCGCCGGGAAAAGAAGCGTGATTTGAATGGACATTATAAGTTATTCACATCGTTTAGACGCGAAGCGATTCTCTTAAAGCAAGAGCTTTATTGAAGGTTTAATTGAAGTAAAATGTTAATAAATTTATGGCTCATTTCGTGCAAGACTGTCACGACTCAAAATATAAATTTTTTGGAAAAGACCATTATATTCAATTTAAATCTCGACAAATGTAAGAGATTTAACTCTATGCATATTTTAAATGGTCACCGTGGCGTGCCGGTTAAGTTTGTGGCTTAGCACGCTCGGAGCCCGAGTTCGATCCCGAGTTCGATCACAATGGCAAACCTCAGAGAGTAAATAATGCCATGTAAAGCTTCTTGAGAACATGAGCCGTTCGGAGTCGGCATAAAACATGTAGGTCCAGTTCTCGGTTAGTTGTGTGCAAACATTTAATAACACACACAACACAATTGATCATAAGAAGCTCGGTCAAAGTCCTTTCAAGGGCTGAAATGGCCAATTTGTTTTTTTTTTTGTTTATATTTTAAATGGAATCGTTAATTATGTTATTATATAAAAAATTGTTTTGTATATATATTATAACATTGTTTTTTCAGGAGTTACTAGGGTTGGTAATGTCAAAATGACGGATGAAGAAGCGTGCGAGCTATTATGTTATAATGAAGATATAACTTAAAATAACACCAATGATAGCAATTTTGATATTGATAAGTTTGAGATAGATAATCGATTAGAAAAAAATATTTAAAAGAATAGATAATTTTCAAGGAGGTAGCATGCCCTTGATTGAACGAAAATGATACTGACGAAGAAACCGAGGATGACTTTGATATAAATACATCCAATAGATGTTGGTCAGTTGGATTCGCTTGATTCTGTTTCACAAACCTGTAACGCGGTCAGTCCTACAACGATTTCCAACTTATTTGCTTCCGAACTGAGAGGGCTAAATATAAATTTCTCACATCTTGTGAATTCGAAAGGGTTTTATGGAAAAGTGTAATCTGCAATTGAGTGACAGACAAGTTCGATTTGGAGGTAATTGAAGTCTTCCAGATAACACGAATAATTTGAAAACTTCATACCAAGTTTGGTGCTATTTGTTGCCACAGTTTTTGAAGGAAGATATTGTTCATGAGACTCTAAAATATGCCGAAATAGACAAAGTGTTCAGTAGACCTGCCCTTATTTTTCAAAATGGCGGTGCATAGGAAAGTAGGGTCCAAAAAGTTTCCATTCTATGCCACAATGATCCATGTAAAATTTGGGCTCGATCCGACGACTCTAAGTGGACCCAAAATTGAGTTGACTAATAAGACAAGGTTTTATTATAAGATATTAGGAACTTTATTCGGCAGTTTTGGAAAAAACTCAATTTTGGTAACAGTTTTGTCAATATTTTGTAATTTTCTTATTTTTATGTTATTCTCCAATACATTACACGTGAAACACGCGTGACGCGGAAAAACCACGTCACGCGCACATCTCTAGTGGCATTGTTATTTAGCATAACTGCGTTGCTGCTTACTTCTGAATTAGTTATTACATTTTCCTGCAAAATACCGTGATCTGGTTTAATTATTGTGGCAACCCGTGTCGAGACACACACACACACAACTAGGCCAAGAACGAGAGAACAACTGTCAAACGAATGAGTAGACGTTTTGAGTCAGTCGTATGAGAACAGCCAAGTTATTGTATGTAAGTTATTTGTTAATTGTTGTGAACCAAATTATAATTGTTATTATTTTGGGTGAGCTTATAGGTTGTTACAATTATAATGTCAGAACCATCAACATCAAAACCTGCATCGGCTTCTGCATCAGCCATTTCCTCGGTACAAACGCGTCAAACCGTTCAATCACTCTACAGCATAGACTGAGTGGGCAGAACAGCGCATCAGATAACCGGTGTCAAACTGCCGTCCAATAGGTAAGTCCTACAGGTCTTCTTTCATAACATGCGTTTTTTTAAACTCGACGCAAAGCAAAGTGCAAAATTAACGCTCGATGCAGTGTATATTTTCTGGCAACAAGCACGAATTCCAATACGATACGGAACAAGATCCGCGGAGAAATTGTTGAAATTGTACAATACATGGAAAGATATACAAAAAGTGCCCGCTAGCAAAAGATCTATGGCTTGGAAAGAAAAGGAGCTTGCATTTACCAACGATCTGGACAATTTGTTTGATATTGCGACTGCAGATGCCCTAAAAACCATTCGAATTGAAGAAGATAAGAAGTTTCTCATTCGACAACGACAACCAGGACGCCCGGGATGCATGATTGGCTGCGATAAGGTTTTATTTCTGCAAGAAAAAAGAGCATCGGAACGAAAGGAGAAAGAGAAGCAGAGAAAGCGGAAATTTGAAGAAGTGTCCAAGTCGAAAGATAGTGGTTCGTATTTGGCTTTATGTCATTTTCTATCTTATTGATTTATGTAATACATAACACATTTTAAACTTTTTTCTGCCGGCCAATATACAGAATCGAGTGATGAAGGTGAGGTTGAAGTAATGGAAGGAATTGATGAAAAAGCTGAGGACGTGGGTGAAGCGATTGAGGAGAGCACTGCCGATGCCGAAACTGGTGACATCGTTGAACCGCACAAAAGTGTACAGAAGAGAGGGCGTAGAAATTTTCTAACGCCACGACTTGCTTCTGCGTTTGACCACGCCAAGCTAACCGATCCAATGGCAGCTCATGTGTTGATAGCCAGCGCCGATGCATTGAATTATTCCGTAGACGAGCTGGCTATTAACCGAACAACGATTAATCGATATCGTCGAGAAAACCGCCGCAAGGAAGCAGAAGTTATCCAGACCGAATTCGTAGAAAACGTAATTGAGTATTCTTTCTTAATTTAAGCCATACCCTTAATTTATAGTTAGCGATATAAGTAATTATAAGTCATTCGTCTCTTTCCCTAAACAGCTAAGTATTAATAAGCCGCTTGTCGTACATTGGGACGGCAAAATGTTGGCTGACCTTGTAGGCAGCACAAAAGTTGAGAGAGTTGCGGTTATGGTCAGCTATGATGGGACTTCAAAGTTCCTTGGAGCACCTCAAATAAAATCATCAAGCGGAAAAGATACAGCTGACGCTGTTTACAATCTGTTGGTTCGTTGGAACATTGCAGATCGAGTTGAAGCAATGTCATTCGACACGACCTCCAGTAACACTGGAGCTCTCAATGGCGCTTGCATTATCTTGCAGAAACCACAGAATTGCCGTCGAGAACTGCTGCACTTGGTCTGTCGCCATTATATTTACGAAATCGTTCTGCGCCAGGTTTTTGAAGTGAAATTGTCGACAAGCAGCGGTCCTGAAGTTCAATTGTTCGAGAGATTCGTGAAAGTCTGGAAGAGTCTTGACCAGACTGCATTCCAGAATGGTGTCGAGGACGAAATCGTTGGTTCAAAAATTCCCCCCGATGAACAAGCCGCCATCAGAAATTACTGCAATCAGCAGTTAAAAGAACGTCACCCTCGTAATGGTTATAGAGAGTTTCTCCAACTGGTTGCTGTTTTCTTGGGTGAAACACATTGTGGTAGCTTCCGTTCTCCTGGCGCTACCAGCAACGCGCGATGGATGGCAAAAGGCATTTATTCACTTAAAATTTTCCTTTTCCGCAACCATTTAACATTGACGGCCAGAGAACTGAGTGGATTGCGCGACGTGTGCATTTTCTTGGCGCGAATATACCATTCGTGCATGGATTGGTTGTACAAATCCAATCAATGCTCCAAACCAGGATTTCAATTTCATACGAGATTCCATTGAATACGCTCAAATTGATGCTCCAGTTTCTGCTGCCATATTGAAGAAGATGAGTAAACACATGTGGTATTTATCAGCAGAACCAATGGCTTTGGCTTTCTTTGACTCGAATGTTTCTCTTGAACAGAAAAGAAAAATGGTTGAGCGCCTTGCATACGATGAGCCTATTATTAAAGTGGATCAAAATCGGGCCGTTTCAAAACCGCAAACATTCGCTAATCATAGCTTGAGCGACTTCATTTCAAACAAGACTAACAATTTCTTTGTGCGGTCCGGTTTGTCGCCGGAGTTTTTGGAATTTGACCCATCAACATGGGAAACCAACGAGAGTTTTAAAGAAGGCCGCGTTTTCTGCAAAAATTTAGCCGTCGTTAATGACACCGCTGAAAGAGGAGTGAAGTTCATGAGGGACTATAATCGAATATTGACCCACAAAGAAGACGAAAAGCAATTCTTATTGCAAGTTGTTGAAGCTTATCGCAAAAAATATCCATCGTTCAAAAAAACATCTTTAGTTAATGTTAGTAATAATTAGTGAGGAATAACATAAAAATAAAAAAATTGCAAAATATTTACAAAACTGTTGCCAAAATTCAGTTTTTTCCCAAAAATGCCGAATAAAGTTCTTAATTTCTTATAATAAACCTTGTCTTATTAGTCAACGCAATTTTGGGTCCACTTAGAGTCGTCGGATCGAGCCCAAATTTTACATGGATCATTGTGGCATAAAATGGAAACTTTTTGGACCCTACTCTCCTATGCGCCGCCATTTTGAAAAATCTTCATAGAAATAAGGGCAGGTCTAGTGTTCAGCTTCAATGTATTCGACCTATATAAATTTATTGGAATTCTGTTCTATACGACATATCAAAAACTTTCAAACTCGAGAGACTTTGAAAAAATCCAATGCCCAGGAGACAATTCGAAAAAATTCGGTAGGTACTCCATTTTAACGATAAAACTAAACAGCCTACTCAAAATATACTCAAATCCTACTTGCGACAGGCTTTATCTTATTCGACCTGTCATTGATGCCCTTTATAAAACTTTAGGGAATGTTCCAAAATTATATAGATTATGTGTGGATGAGCAAATTTGCTCTACGAAAATTGGAAGCTACATGAAACAATATTTACCAAATAAACCCAAAAAATGAGGCTTAAAATTGTATATTATGTGAGATACTTTAAGATACGCTTGCAAATTTGAAGTCTATACTGGATATATTGAGATGCCTGCTGAGGGAGAACCCGATCTACAATCCTCTGCGATTATAGTTGTCAGACTGATTCGCGAAGTACCTCGCTTCCTGAACCACTTAGTGTACTCTGACAATTTTTATAAAACAATACCATTATTAGTGTATTTGCGAATACAGGGTTTACTAGCTGTTGGAACAATCAAGCGCAATAGGATCACAAAATTCCAAGCTCCCTGATGAGAAATGTAATGTAATGTACGTAATGATGAAACATGAACGTAGATCAAGTTAAGAGTTTATTTCTAATATATATGGTGTCGATGTGACATCAATTTCTTGGAAAGACAACCCAATTGTCAATCTGATTTCCACATACATTGGGACTAAACGGACATTGAACACCAATAATGCACAGACGCAACCTAAATATTCCTTGTCCACAAATCATTAAAGATTTTAACTGTCATATGGGCGGAGTTGATTTAATGGACAGCTCAATGGGCCGCCACAAAATTTTAATCAAAAGCCGGAAGTGGACAAACCAAATATTTTATCATCTTCTTGATAGGACTTGTGTAAATGCTTGGCTACTCCACAGGAGCATAAACAAGGATCGGCAAAAAATGGTTATGAGATTGATAGATTTTAAGTTGGACGTAGCTAACGCATTGTTTTCATGCAATACAAAAACTGCTCGTGGTCGTGGACTTGAACTTGGTCGTCCGCCTCTAAAAAAAGAAATCAAAGAAAAACGTCGGAAACCAAATGCACAAACAGCACCAAAAAAGGAGACCAGACTAGATATTATCGATCAATGGACTACCATTGACAAAAAAGGAACTTGAAAGCTGCCCAATTGCTCTGAACAAACAAGGATGTGTTGCTCAAAAAGTAAGGTAAATTTGTGTTTAACTTCGGAAAAAAATTGTTTTTATGAATACCCTGCAAACATTTTCAATCGCCTGAGAATCTCCAGCGAATTGGTTAGAAGATGAAACAATAGCCGGCGAGCTCTTCTGAACGTCTTCCGGGTATCGTCGAATGTAAGCAGCTGAGGCCATAAAAGCGATTCGCCGAGAATATTCGCCGACGAATCGCCAAAAGAGTCTTAAGCGATTCGTCTAGAAAATTCGCCAACGAATCGCCGAGAAGAGTCTTAAGCGATTCGCTAGAACGAGCCGCGAACGATTCGCCGAGAGGGGTCTTAAGTGATTCGCAGGGAAGATTCTTTTTTTTAGGCTTTGAACCAAGGATTTCAGGTGTCAGGTGTTTCAGGTTCGGAAATGGGAGACAGATAAGTGGAATAGAAAGGGATATCAAGAGAATTAATTGTAGAATGTTCTGTGTGTGGCGGAGTGCTATATAAACATTCGAATTTGAATCTGAGGCAAGTGTTATGCCTTTACCTCAGTCAATTCGAGTTATTAAGCAATCTCATTCCAAAAACATCGCTACCACCAACTACAACTTCAAAGGTGGTATATATTGATGAAGTTTTAATTTCAGTTGATTAGAAATGAGGAAAGAATTAAAGAAAGGTAAAAGCGTAGGACCATGGCTAGATCGGGATTCGAACCTGGAACCTTTTGGGTTGGCAGTCAAGCACGGTAACCACTCTATTACTCTGGCCCTCTAAACAGATTCACCATCGAATCGCCGAGAAAAGTCACACACGAATCGGCAGAAGGGGTCTTAAGTGATTCGCTGACAAGAGTGGCAACACATCGCTTTTGTTGCAATTCATTTCATCGTTGTTGAACGTTACAATTTGTTGCAAGTTTGAACCAGCGGTATCTACAGACGTTGTCTGTTCCCAGTTTCATGAAGTTTTGCACAAATTAAATTTTTTGATTTATTTAAACGATTTTTCAGAGCCCGCTAAATATTCCACTGATAGATTTTGAAAGCTTTTTAAAAAGCCATCTTCCAACGATCGTCGGAATGAGCGAAGGAAGATTTTGAAATTTTACGAGAATCGCGCATTCATCGCTTCGACTATCGAAAAGCGATCCATCTGCCAACAATCGCTGAAATGAGCGAAGGAAGATTTTAGCATGTTTTGTCAATCGCGCATCCATCGTTTGGGTAATCGAAAAGCGATCCATCTTCCAACGATCGGTGAAATGAAAGTAGATAAGGTATAAGAGTTCTGGACCACAAAAACCACTTTTTGTATGAAAATCTCCACATAAAATTTTGACCTAAAAATTCACCAAAAATTTCTCATATGAGAGTTCTGAACCACAAAAACAACTTTTTATATGAAAAATTTTCAACACTGGTAAAAGCTTTTGCGGTTTTTGTCTTGGATAATATGGTTATGGTCTTGGATAAATAGACCAATGGGACAGGGTGGTAGTTAAACCTTTTAATCGGGGGGGAATATATGGGGTAATGATCCCCTTATCCTGATCTGGTCCTGATCTGGTCCTGGTCCTGGTCTGGTTCTGATCTGGTTCTGGTCTTGTAGTATATATCTGGTCCTGGTCCTGATATATACCAGATCACTATCAGATATATACCAGATCGGTATCAGATATATACCAGATCAGTATCAGATATATACTACAGGATCAGGACCAGATTAGAACCAGACCAGGACCACGACCAGATCAGGACCAGGCCAGGACCAGATCAGGATAAGGGGGATTGTTACCCCATATATTCCCCCCCGATTAGAAGGTTTAACTTCCACCGTGTCCCATCGGTCTATTTATCCAAGACTAGAAACATATTATTTAAGACACAAACCACAAAAGCTTTTACCAGTGTTGCAACCTTTTCATATAAAAAGTGGTTTTTGTGGTCTAAAACTCTCATATGAGAAATTTTTGGTGAATTTTTAGGTCAAAATTTTATGTGGAGATTTTCATACAAAAAGTGGTTTTCGTGGTCCAGAACTCTCATACCTTATCTTCTAATGAGCAAAGGAAGATTTGCATCATGTTTTGTCAATCGCGCATTCATCGCTTCGACCATCGAAAAGTGATCCATCTTCCAACGATCGCCGAAATGAGCAAAGGAACATTTTTAACATATTTTGTCAATCCCGCATTCATCGCTTCGACGATCGAAAAGCGATTCATCTTCCAACGATCGCCGAAATGAGCGAAGGAAGACTTTTAACATGTTTTGTCAATCGCGCATTCATCGTTTGGGCGATCGAAAAGCGATCCATCTGCCAACAATCGCCGAATTGAGCAAAGGAAGATTTTTAACATGATTTGTCAATCGCGCATTCATCGCTTCGACGATCGCAAAGCGATCCATCTTCCAACGATCGCCGAAATGAGCGAAGGAAGACTTTTAACATGTTTTGTCAACCACGCATTTATCGCTTCGACGATCGAAAAGCGATTCATCTTCCAACGATCGCCGAAATGAGCGAAGGAAGACTTTTAACATGTTTTGTCAATCGCGCATTCATCGTTTGGGCGATCGATAAGCGATCCATCTGCCAACAATCGCCGAATTGAGCAAAGGAAGATTTTTAACATGATTTGTCAATCGCGCATTCATCGCTTCGACGATCGCAAAGCGATCCATCTTCCAACGATCGCCGAAATGAGCGAAGGAAGACTTTTAACATGTTTTGTCAATCGCGCATTCATCGTTTGGGCGATCGATAAGCGATCCATCTGCCAACAATCGCCGAATTGAGGAAAGGAAGATTTTTAATATGATTTGTCAATCGCGCATTCATCGTTTGGGTTATCGAAAAGTGATACATCTGCCAACGATCGCCGAAATGAGCAAAGGAAGATTTTTTAACATGATTTGTCAATCGCGCATTCATCGCTTCGACGATCGCAAAGCGATCCATCTTCCAACGATCGCCGAAATGAGCGAAGGAAGACTTTTAACATGTTTTGTCAACCACGCATTTATCGCTTCGACGATCGAAAAGCGATTCATCTTCCAACGATCGCCGAAATGAGCGAAGGAAGACTTTTAACATGTTTTGTCAACCACGCATTTATCGCTTCGACGATCGAAAAGCGATCCATCTTCCAACGATCGCCGAAATGAGCGAAGGAAGACTTTTAACATGTTTTGTCAACCGCGCATTCATCGCTTCGACGATCGAAAAGCGATCCATCTTCCAACGATCGCCGATATGAGCGAAGGAAGACTTTTAACATGTTTTGTCAATCGCGCATTCATCGTTTGGGCGATCGATAAGCGATCCATCTTCCAACAATCGCCGAATTGAGGAAAGGAAGATTTTTAATATGATTTGTCAATCGCGCATTCATCGTTTGGGTTATCGAAAAGTGATACATCTGCCAACGATCGCCGAAATGAGCAAAGGAAGATTTTTAACATGTTTTGTCAATCGCGCACTCATCGCTTCGACGATCGAAAAGCGATTCATCTTCCAACGATCGCCGAAATGAGCAAAGGAAGATTTTTAACATGATTTGTCAATCGCGCATCCATCGGTTGGGTTATCGAAAAGCGATACATCTTCCAACGATCGCCGAAATGAGCGAAGGAAAATTTTTAACATGTTTTGTCAACCGCGCATTCATCGTTTGGGCGATCGAAAAGCGATCCATCTGCCAATAATCGCCGAATTGAGCAAAGGAAGATTTTTAACATGTTTTGTCAATCGCGCATTCATCGCTTCGACGATCGAAAAGCGATCCATCTTCCAACGATCGCCGAAATGAGCGAAGGAAGATTTTTATCATGTTTTGTCAATCGCGCATGCATCGTTTGGGCGATCGAAAAGCGATCCATCCGCCAACAATCGCTGAATTGAGCAAAGGAAGATTTTTAACATGTTTTGTCAATCGCGCATTCATTGCTTCGACGATCGAAAAGCGATTCATCTTCCAACGATCGCCGAAATGAGCGAAGGAAGATTTTTTTAACATGTTTTGTCAATCGCGCATTCATCGTTTGGGTTATCGAAAAGTGATACATCTTCCAACGATCGCCGAAATGAGCGAAGGAAGATTTTTTACATGTTTATCAATCGCGCATTTATCGTTTGGGCGATCGAAAAGCGATCCATCTGCCAATAATCGCCGAAATGAGCGAAGGAAGATTTTTAACATGTTTTGTCAATCGCGCATTCATCGTTTGGGCGATCGAAAAGCGGTTCATCTTCCAACGATCGCCGAAATGAGCGAAGGAAAATTTTTAACATGTTTTGTCAATCGCGCATTCATCGTTTGGGCTATCGAAAAGCGATCCATCTGCCAACAATCGCCGAATTGAGCAAAGGAAGATTTTTAATATGTTTTGTCAATCGCGCATTCATCGTTTGGGTAATCGAACAGCGATCCATCTGCCAACGATCGCCGAAATGAGCGAAAGAAGATTTTTAACATGTTTTGTCAATCGCGCATTCATCGTTTGGGCGATCGAAAAGCAATCCATCTGCCAACAATCGCCGAAATGAGCGAAGGAAGATTTTTAACATGTTTTGTCAATCGCGCATTCATCGTTATGGCGATCGAAAAGCGATCCATCTGCCAACAATCGCCGAAATGAGCGAAAGAAGATTTTTAACATGTTTTGTCAATCGCGCATTTTTTTACATTTAAATTTGTGGATTGGGAATTGATGCCTGGACATTTTTCTCAAGATTAGTATATTTATATTTTGAAAAATTTTAATTTCAGAAACAAAATTTTTGCCGCACATTAGCCACATTGCAGCCCGTTGTTTCCAAACAAAATTCTTAGTTTATAGCTCTAAGATGGTTTGAAGTCAAACTTTATTAAATCAAAGAAAAGTCAAAAGTCCGTGTTGGTGAACTGACCTTGTTAAACATTTTAAGATTATGCTTCAAAAATCCTTATTGATATGCTTAAAATTGAATTCAGAAGAGCGTTACTCTAAAATTGCACATTTCAAGACATTTAATTTCAAGTCATTTTTTTATTAAGCAAGTGTTTTCAGTAGTTTACAATTTTGCTATGCTTAAATCTGCCTCTTTAATCGCCGATCTTTAGTCATGTGGCTAATCACCGATAACATAAAATTTTTATCGAATTTTTATTAAATTTTTTTTTCAATAAAATATTTTGAAAACAAATTTAAAAATTTATTATATTAAATTCGATAAAATGTTGTGGTCTACTCGTGCAGTAGACTGTGAAAAATTTCTTCAAGGTAAAGCTTATGAACCAAATGAAAAGGTGAAATACCTTTCAAAACCAACTTCAGTGTTTAAGCTGTGTTGTTGTTGTACATTGCATGGAAGATTTTTATCAGTACTTTATTAGCATAAATTAAACTTCGCTCTGCTATGAAATACGTTTTAAAATACTTTCATGTGAAAATTTGATATCCAGACAATAAAATTGAAGTTTTCTTTTAAATTTGTTGTAGACAAAATTTTGAAATAATTATTCTTGGTAAAATCTATTGACTGTAAATTAGGTTAATAGAATGCTATTAATTCTATAACATTAATTAAATTAATGAAATTTTATCAACACTTTCATTATCACTTTGAGCATAATACAAAATAATATGATATTCCCAGAAGAAATGTTATGTACCCAGATATATTTAAGTGCTTAGACATCTTACCTCTTCATTTTTATTATTTTCAGAAAAAACTAAAAAAAATTGAGCTAGTCAAGCTAAATAAATTAATATAACTTTGCGCTGACAACATGTTACGCCAAAAAAATTGTTACCTACTCCAAAATTGTCGGCCTTATTTTAGAATATTTATTTTAAACTTTTCACATACTCTTTAAGGTAAAAGTTTTTTGGTTCTTGAACATAGAAAGCATGAGTTAAATTTTTTTTTTTTTAATTTTTATCCTTTTTTTCTGTGTTGCTATCCTTTGGCTGTGTAGCATTTAGTCTAAAACCTTTAGCAGCCAGCAGCATTACCTGCTGCATGTACGTTGATAACTTTTTGTTGTATTTTAAACACTTCATTTATTTTTATCACCTGTGAAAATGTTTTATCAACCTCTTGCTGTATTTTTAGAAAAATGTTTAATTTTTTTTTTAACATTTTGTTATGTGGTGTTGTTTTTGCGTGTTGTTAGGGTAAAATTTATCGTTATCTAGATAATGGCTGAATAGTTTAACACTGAATTTTTTACCTAGTGAACTCTTTCGAAGTGGAACTACGTATGGCACGGGTGTAAATTAAACAAGTAAAGAAAATCTAAAGTCGGTCTAGGCCGACTATGAAATACCCTAAACCCACTTTTCAAAAACAAAAAATTTTTATTGTAAATGGGCGTCTCCAAGGGCGGATGAAGCCTATATTTTATATGCATTTAAATATTGATGAAAAATTTACACATACCAAGTTTTATTCCTGTAGCTCACAGTTAATGCCTTTATTGTGCTTTCGCTATGGGAAGTGGGCGTGTTCATGGACGGATTACTTCCAATTTTTGAACACACCTTAGTTTTGGTATAAAATAGATACATACCAAATTTAATTTCTCTATGACAAACATAACCTTATTTATTGCGTTTTCAATTTTTGGGTTGTATGGGAGGTGGGCGTGTCCGTAAGCGGATGACGTCCATTTTTCGAAGACATCTTTGTGATAGTATAAAACACATACATATCAAATTTTATTGTTGTTGGTTAACTATGACCTGAGTTATGCAGTTTTCAATTTTCGCGTTGTATGGGAGGTAGGCGTGTCCGTGGGCGGACGATGTCCACTTTTCAAAACCATCTTTGTTTTGTTACAAAAAACATAAGTGCCAAATGAAAGCTCTGTAGGTTAAACAGAGGCTTATTTATTGCGTTTTCAATTTTTGGGTTGTATGGGAGGTGGGCGTGTCCGTAAGCGGATGACGTCCATTTTTCAAAGACATCTTTGTGTTGATATAAAGCACATAGACATCAAATTTTATTGTTGTAGGCTAATTATGAGCTGAGTTATGCAGTTTTCAATTTTCGCGTTGTATGGGAGGTAGGCGTGTCCGTAGGCGGATGATGTCCATTTTTCAAAACCGTCTTGTTTTGTCATAACAAACACATGTGCTAAATTTTAGCTCTGTAGGTTAAACAGAGGCTTATTTATTGCGTTTTCAATTTTTGGGTTGTATGGGAGGTGGGCGTGTCCGTAAGCGGATAACGTCCATTTTTCAAAGACATTTTTGTGTTGATATAAAACACATACATACCAAATTTTATTGTTGTAGACTAATTATAAGCTGAGTTATGCAGTTTTCAATTTTCGCGTTGTACGGGAGGTAGGCGTGTCCGTGGGCGGATTCCAAAATATTCAATAGTGCAGATCCTTGGGTTCATGTGACCGTGTGAACCAAGTTTCATCCAATTATCTCAACTCCTTCTTCTTATCCTGTGTATACGGACAACACACAGACGGACGGACGGACGGACGGACGGGCGGACGGACGGACATGGATAGCTCGACTCACGTGGTGACGCTGATCAAGAATATATATTAAGGTGCCTCGACTTGTATGAAGAAAAAAAAAGTTCCATTTGTACCCATTTTAAAATAAACCTTGATGTATTCTATGATCATTCCCAAAATATTTTGGCTGTACCAAAATCCGTCAGTGAGCTAAACCATTTTGCAAAAACCTCCATAAATCATGTTTTCCGTATATGTACTGGCTAGTGTAATAGATGTAAATAAATAAACTGTCTGAAATTATAGGCCTGAAAAAGTTCTTTCAATCTGCATCAAAAATTTGTATAAATTTGCAATTGGATTAAAGATAATGATGTTTTTCATGATTTTTTTCTTAGTTTTTTATATCATTTTCAAAAATTCTACATTGAAACAAACGCTTGAAATAAAAAAAATACAGTGTTTTGTATTTTGAAAATTTTATTTTCAGATAAACTGCACACAAATAGAGAAATAAAATAAGAGCCACACTTCATTAAACAAAGAAAAATGTCCAAAATATATGACTGCAGTGCATACCTTTCCAACGATATCTTGATAACGGCGATCGTATAAGAAATAATAAAGTTATTTGAATTTTTGTGAAAATAATTTAAAAAAAATGCATGAAAACTTCATAATACTTAACCCAATTGCAAATATTTTCAAATTTTTGATGCAGATTGAAAAAACTTTTTCAGTCCTATAATTTGAGATAGTTTATTTGTTTACAACTATTACACTAGTTAATATATATACGGAAACATGATTTTTGGAGGTTTTTGCAAAATGGTTTAGCTCAGTGACGAATTTCGTCAAAGCCAAAATATTTTGGGAATCATCATAAAATACATCAAGGTTCATTTTAGGATGGGTACAAATGAAACTTTTTTTTTCAAGGCACCTTAATATATATACTTTTCTATACCGGACTCGCTTCGTTCTATGTGTTACAAACGTTTGCACAAAGTTAATATACCCTGACCTTTCAGGTTTCGGGTATAATAATTACTAAGAAGAATGTGTACATTTTTAGCACATCAAATTTAATTACATTGTATATTGAAGTGGGTCGAAAAAAAATAATTGGAAAAGTTTACACCTTACGTTAAAGATAACCTCGAGACATCTCAAAAAAAAAAAGTTTTAGGGATCCACTTAAAAAAAACCACCAAAACTACCTTTTTCTTTTACGTATGCATTTTATGTCCGATCTTAGGAAATAAAATACCGTTAAAAAGGTCTTTACTAGAACTCTATTTTTTTCTCAGGGCTTATGGACTTCCGAAGTCAAATTCAAGCTCAATTTAACCCCACTTGAACCACTCCTTACTCATAAAATTATACTTCTTAAAACTATTTCTGGACTTTATATCATCTAAGATCGGACAGAAAATACAAGTTATAGGAAAAACAAACTCGTCTGTAGCAACGTACACCTGGCAGAAGTGAATTTTTTTAAACAGTAAAAAATAAGAGAGATTTTAGTGGAAAAGAGAAAAAGAAAGTATCTGAAAAGAAATTCAATCAATACGAAATGGAATAATATTCTCGGTTATGGTTTTAATCGAAAAAGTCACATATTCACTGTTATCTTTTAACTTTTATTTTTTCCGACAAAAATTAAAGATATTTGATGCCTAATATTTTTTCGGACACAAATAACTGTTACTTTTGATTTTTATTTTAACGGTCAAAACTAATGGTTATTTTCTGCCGTTTATTTTTTCGGCCAAAAATATCAGGCAGTTTGTATTTTTTCAAAGCTCATTTTACCGATTAAAAAACTATTGATTTTCATTCCATCGTTGAGACATTTACTCATAGTGTCAACAGTTCAATCTGTCAAGCGGTCTTGAATGAAAAACACAAATTGCCTGATATTTTTGATAAAAAAAATAAAAATCACAAAATAACTGTTATTTTTGACCAATAAAATAAAATCAAAAAATAATGTTTATTTTTCCCCGAAAAAATCCAAGGTAAAAAATAACAGCTAACTTTTAACTTTTAAAAAATCAGTCGAAAATATAAAAGGCACTTAATATTCGTGAGGCTAAGGACATTTGTAACAAAATGGTATATTTGAAAAAGTCCTTCAACAATTTTTTCATTATGTCTCTTTCATTTGAAAATTGTAAAATAACAGTTATTTTCGATTCCTGTTTACATCGCGTTCAGTTGATATTTTAGTTGCTTTCGAATATTGAATGCAAGATTGCATTTGCATAGTAGGTACTAGTATGGTATTAACTGTTTTGCATGTTTTTTATCATCTGCAAGGATTTTATTAACAACCAACGTTATGATATTTTCTTTCAAATTAAGCTTTAAGCTCAGTATGCAGCGAACAGGCAGTCGAATTTTTTCCGCTAGGATTTGATATTCAACAAAAAAAAACAATATGCAGTAAGTGTTTCAATGAAATTATCTGTTTATTAATGTTATTAAAGCATTTACAACTATTGTTAATGAAAGATGTATCTGTCAGTCTGTTGCTTTTTCTCTACACCGTTGTTATATTATGTAATATAATGTACAGCATTGCAAGCTAAAAGAAATAAATTTTCCCTGCATACTCTTAAGATGAAAATTAAATGTAACGAACCAAAACGCGTTCTTGAGACATGGTTTGTGTCTGTGGTAAACTAGATCAATATTTATTATATTTTGTTCACCCGTTCAACTCGGTCAATATTAATTATATGATGTTTGCCTATGAAATATGTGAACGTGTGGCTCAATGATAGATAAGAAACCTTAAAACTCGCTGCCAAAGAAGTTTCACTTCAAAAATCATTCCGACGGATTTTCCGGGGGTTCAAAAAACATAGTTTTGAGTTGTGTTTTGGAGTTTTTGAATATATTACATGACTACAGCTAAAAATATTCCATATATATTCTAATCCCAGTCAATTTTATCCTTTCATTGATATTTTAGCATATTGAAAATTATTTTTTTTAGTTGGTCATCTTCCATTTTTGCCATAAAACAAAAATATAGGCAAAAATTGTATTACAGCTATAGTTTGACGGTAATCCTTATTAATATATGTAAGGTTGCAGGCTGATTCATATAATTCTGAAATGTATTTAAAAGAATGGAACATATAAAAAAGTAAAATAAATATGCCCCTTTTATGAATGTCCTGTTCAGCAGGAGCCATTTTATGTGATTTTGCGCTCTGCACAAGCGTTTTTGAAAAGAATTTAATTATCATGTAAAGTGTTAATAATTAACATAACTGATCGTGTTGAATTTCAATAACATGATAAAGTGTTAAAAAAGCGTTACTTTTACAGGATTTTTTTCTGGGTGTATCGCAAGCAACAGGATGTGACATAAAAGTAAAATATTGCACTAGCAATTGTTACATTAAATAATTAATAAAATCTAATATATAAAAATCTCGTGTCACGGTGTTAGTGTACGAACTCCTCCGAAACGGCTGTACCGATTTTAATGAAATTTTGTTTATATATTTGGTAGGTATGAGAATAGGTCGTAAAGTATTTTGCACCCTCCTACCCGCGAAGGGCGTGGCACTTTTTCAAGAACACAAATTTTCGGCTTAACTTTCGTTCATAAATTACACATCAATGAAACTCGGTATGAACTTACTATTGAGTCTTGGCCTTCGACAGTAAAATTTTTTTTAAAATTAAAAGAGCTTTGGAAATTATAGTCACACAATAAAGAAGCTCGGTTTGAAGTATCTATTTGGTGGTATACTTCTACTCGGAGGTACTCGCAAACTAAAACGGGTATTGAACTAGGGGCTTGGTTCTACCCATAAAAGACAATTTTTTATATTTAACAGGTTTGAAAATAATGGTCACAGAATATTAAAACTCAGAGTGGAGTTACTATTTGTTGATGACCTTCTATAGGCAAACTGGGCAGGCATTGGACAAGGACGGCAGTAATGCGCCGGGTATCAGCTAGTAAGATTATAATAATAAAAAATAAAAAAAAAATATACTTAACAATCAGCCTGAGAATAAGAGAATAATCAGTTAACACGACAACAGCTTATTCGACTGATCCACGACTCTGTTGAATTCTGCTGAACCCAATAACAACCGGTTGCTGTTTTAGATGCAAGGATCATATTAAGAGAATAGAAAGTGACATCTATTGGGTAATAGCATACAACGAAATGCTAATAGTTTTGCCAATAGTTTTTTTCATAAGTGTTAAATCTGATCGGAACACCCTCTTAACTTGGAACACCCTCTTAACGTGGAGTAAAGCACCAATGCTGCGAATCAGTTCGTTCAAAACAAAACCAACACAAGCAAACACAACAAAACAAAAACAATGAAAGCAGCAGACACAACATGAAAGCAGCTAATGATTGATTTTCTTTTAAAAAAAAAACAGATTATTCTTCTAAGCTTTTACTATTTTGTGATTTAATATAATAGTAACAAAATCCAAAATTAGATATTCGTTTAGCGCAGGATATATCTGATACTTTAGTATATATGTATATTATGTTTGAACAATGAGTATTATAGGCTATAGGTATGACCTTAAACAAATTTGTTAAAACGACTGCCGCGCTGTAAGACGTAATTCTACGTAAAAAAAACCGAAAATGCATTTTTTGAGATATGAACAGTTTATTTTTTTTTTTTTTTGAAAAAGAAGGAACTCTAGCAAAAAAATTTCCAAAAGTATTTTATTTTTTATTAAAAATCGATTTTCAAGTGCTTTCTAACGATATTTCATTTAAAAAAATAGGGGTAACAAATGACAGAGATATGATTTATTGAAAATGACTCCAAGGGCTGAAATGGCTATTTTGTTTTTTTTTTTTTTATTTAAAGAAACATCTATAAAATATATAAAATAAAAAATCACACAGAAAAAATTATTATTTTTCTTTGGCAGCTTTTATCTGCCGCTTTGTTCAAAATGGAAACTATAAAGAAATTCGAAGGATTAAAATATTTTACAAAAATATTTCTTTTTAAATTCTGCTTAATACATTGATTAAGAAGTTTACATTTAAAAAAAAATATTTAAAAATTATCGTGTAGTTTGTTTGTATTGATTATATTTTGACGTTTCTTGTCATATTGTTTGAGTTTCTTGCTGAAGGATTATCAAATATTGTGATGCGCATCAGCAAGAAAACAAATTAAATTTATTTTGACATAATTTTTTCTTTGTTTTCTCTGTTTTTAATATTAATATCAGCTCTTCGTCAAAATTTGAACAACATGGCAACATCAAGTTTTTCTTACCAAAAGCTATTTATTTATAGCTGTCATTATTTATGTTACGGCATATGTCGCCTTTTGTATTGATTGTGTGGCTGTGATGGGCGTGGCTATAGCTGGTTTTTTTTTGCCATACAGCAAGAAGCAAGCCAAACAGAATTACAACGAGAAAACTTTTACTCAAGTTTTTATGAGATTTAAAGTTTTGTTACATTATTCATACATGCTGAAGACTACTTGCCAGTGCCAGAGGAAGTGTGATAGGAAAAGTTTGATAAATTTTGTTGCTGCTGCTCATGCTGCTGACGCCCCCGAAAAAAACTTTTGCCATTTATGCAATAATTGTTGTATCCACTTAAAAGTGTGCGTAATGAATCAGTGTTTGGCATGTATGCTTAAGTGTGTGTGTGTGTGTGTGTGAGCGAGTGTGTTGCCAACATTTTTTGCAGTCTGTAGAGATTTCTGTTTGATATAATGATAGGAAACAAATTAACTAAATTTCTTTGAGATATTGATAATAATGTTGACACACAAAGTTGCAGCGTGGCAACAAGAGTTATTTTTTCAGAGTTGTAACTTTTTTACTCTTTAATATTGTAAAATGAAAAAAATTGTAGAAAAATTTTAAGTTTTACAAGCAACAATATAATTTTTGTGCACAATACTGTACTAATTGTGTGTTGGCTTAACATTAATATTTAAATATTCTCATTTCTAGAAAGCTTAAAATTTCAATTTGCATTTTTGCCATCATTTAATGGCTTATGTGGTTGGCCATAATAACTGCTGCTGAGCATTTCAATTATTATTTATAAATCATTTGCATTATTATCAAATTTGAAAATTTTCAAATTTTCTGCAAACAAACGCAAACAAATTATTTTTGCCATATTTGCAATAATTTGCAATCATTTTCAATTGCGCACCAAATGTTTGTTATAATTGCGACATTTGGCTTTAAGTTCTTGCAATATTTATTTATATTGCATGTTTTAAAGCTCAAAAAAAAAAAATTATTTTTTCTTTTAATCCAAGTTTGCATGCTGCATTGAAATTCCTTCATTATTCCCGCATTGCCCTTTCATCGCCTTATTTTCTCTACCTTTTGTTCATCACTTGATGTGCTTAAAGTTTTGCATAAATAAAATAAGTTTCTAGAACTTCACTAATATTGCTACGCTTTCACAGTATTTATCACTCACTACTACCTGCTACCTGCTCTTCGCTGCATTTAAATGTTAATTAAGTTTATGCTTTCTAGCTTATGTTATAATGTACTGTAACGCTTTGCCATGACTTCAACTACGCCACTGTTTCTTGTTGTCGGTATATTTCATTTAAATGCTATTTACGTTATGCAAACTCAACAGTTGTGTGCAAAACTTTGCCATTCCATTGCAATTACTTGTGCAAATACCTTGGCTGAGTGTTGCAAGTTAACGAAACAGATTGCATGCAACACAACTGTAATGATGAACAGTAGGACGGACGCCTGCGCTTGTTTGCATTCCTCATTTGCATCCCTGGTTGCTTTTGCACACTTTTAAGCACTGCATTAATACTAATTTACATATGAAACTGTTGCAAGTGCAAATTTGTTGTTTAGTTTATTTGGTGGAATTTGTTGTAGCGTACTTGTTTGCCGCTACCGCCAATCAATAAACTTTCCTGGCATGTTTTATAAATTATAACAGGGACCGTAACGGTTATGGTTTTTATCGAAAAAGTCACATATTAACTGTTATTTGTTAACTTTTATTTTTTCCGACAAAAATAAAAGTTATTTTGTGCCTTATATTTTTTCGGGCAAACATAACAGTTACTTTGGACTTTTATTTTATCGGTCAGAAATAACAGTTATTTTCTGCCTTTTATTTTTTCGGCCAATAATATCAGGCAATTTGTGTTTTTTTCAAAGGCTGTTTTACCGACTAAAAAACTAATGGTACCTTAATTTGGGTCTTATCGGTGTGCACCATTTACATATGCACACCGATATCAATAGTTAATTATCAATAGTTTTTTCATTGGTCAAGCGGCCTTTAAAAAAATACAAAGTGCCTGATATTTTTGACCGAAAAAATAAAAGTCACAAAATAACTGTCATTTTTGACCGATAAAATAAAAGTCAAAAGTAACTGTTATTTTTGGAAGAAAAAATAAAAGGCAAAAAATAACAGTTAATTTTTAACTTTTATAGAATCAGTCGAAAATTTAAAAGGCACTTAATGTTCATGAAGCTGAGGCCATTTGTATCATAATGGTATATTTGAAAAAGTCCTGCGACAATTTTTTCATTGTGTCTTTTTCATTTAGAAATTGTCAAATAACAGTTATTTTCGGTCGCTGATTATAATGTTTTCGCAGGTGAATATTTTGGGGAAAGGTTATGAAAAGCAATAAGATGCCTGGTTGGGTGACTAAAGCCTAGTGACTAAATACTGAACTGTTTGAAGTATTTCAGTAACTGAATTGCACTTTGAAGGGTCAACATTTTATTTAGATTTTAGGTTGTAGATTTTAGGCTAATATAAAAGACATTTGCTTTGACATATCTCAAATTATTTTTGAAAGTCTTTAAAGTCTTTAACAAAAAAAAATTTTACAGGAAATCGGCGACCTACTGCAACTAGAACCTGTAATTAAATTTTACTCGTATCTCGAAAAAATCAGTTTTATAAAATTTAAAATACTTATAAAATTTTGAGACAAGGCAAGTATCAATAATACTTGGTCAATTTCATAATAATATTGTGGACAAAATGCAACTTCAGGGGAAATATAAAAAGGTTTTTCTAACATAATTATATCTTTCTAAGTTCGCAACAGGGTTTACATTTTTTGCGTCTGAAATGATTTTTGCACTGAAAAAACAAAATGTTTTAAACAAAAAAGTATTTCATGTAAACAGTTTTTTGAAGGTTGAAAGGTTTTTAAAAGACTAATTTACTTACTTGTGGTGACCGTGGCATGCAGGTTTAGTGTGTGGCTTAGCATGCTCGGAGCCTGGGTTCGATCCCCAGCCGCGGCGAAAAGTTTTTTCAATAAAAAATTTTTCTGATCGGTCACCACCTCTCTGCAGACAATGGCAAACCTCAGAGAGTAAAGAATGCCATGTAAAGCTTCTTGAGAACATGAGCCGTTCGGAGTCGGCATAAAACATGTAGGTCCAGTTCTCGGTCAATTGTGTGCAAACATTTAATAACACACACAACACAAGTGAACATAAGAAGCTCGGTCAAAGTCCTTTCAAGAGCTGAAATGCCAACTTTTTTTTTTTTTTTAATTTACTTACTACGTATTTACAACCGTTGATCCGTTTTGGCCTGGTCTAAGAATTTGCGCCAGCCTCTTTTGTCGTGCGCTTGATGGCGCCAGTTGGAAACTCCAAGCGTTGTCAGGTTATCTAATGCCTGGTCTTTCCAACGGATATGCGGTCTTCCTCGTCTGCGAATCAAATAATTTTTTTTGCTGATGCATCGTCGTTCATTTTCTCGACATGACCTAGACAGCGAAGCCGCTAAATTTTTAGTACGCTTGACTATATCGATGTTGGCATATAGCTCATACAGCTCATGATTCTATCGTATTCGGTAGACCATAGATCTTACGAAGAATTTTTCTCTCGAACGCTGCCAAAGTCATTTCATCAGTGCTGCTTAACGTCCAGGTTTGTGAAGCTAATAGTAGGACAGGCATGATTATTGACTTAAAGAGCGTCAGTTTTGTTCATCGAGAGACAGCTCTGCTTCTGAATTGCCTACTGAGCCTAAAATAACACCTGTTGGCAAGAGTTATCCTTCGTTTAATCTCAATACTGATATCATTGGAGGAATTAATGCTGGATCCCAGGTAAACAAAGTCCTTTACAACCTCAAAGGCGGTGATATCAACAGTGACGTTGTTTCCAAGAAGCTGAAACTGTTTGTTTGTTGACACAACATACTTTGTTATAACTGCGTGCACTGCAAGACCCATTCGACTCGACTCTTTTTCTAGCCTGGAGAATGCTGCACTGACTTCGCGCGTATTTTGACCAATGATGTCAATATCATCAGCATACGCCAGCAGCATAACGCTCTTATAGAAAATTGTGTAGCTGCGTCTCAGGTCAGCAGCTCGGATGATCTTCTCCATGAGAATATTAAAGAAATCGCACGATAAGGAATCACCTTGTCTGAAACATCGCTTGGTCCCGAACGGAACCCGATTTTCACTGCGCTGCTAGTGTTCTTCAGTGTCATCCTGCAAAGACGTATTATCTTCACAAGAATAGCAAGTTCAGACATGATGGAGTATAGGTGACTCCTTATTGGACTGTCGAAGGCGGCTTTATAATCGACAAAAAGATGGTATGTGTCGATTTGTTTTTCGAGGGTCTTTCTCAAGATTTGTCGGAGCGTGAAGATCTGGTCAATGGTGGACTTTCCAGGTCTGAAGCAACACTGCTAAGGTCCAATCAGTGGGTTGACGATGGGCTTAAGTCTTTCACACAATACGCTCGACAGGACCTTATATGCGATATTAAGAAGGCTAATCCCACGTTAGTTGGTGCATATAGTGGGATCGCTCTTCTTGTGGATTGCCCAGAGCACACTGAGGATCCAATCATCTGGAATGCATTCTTCCGATAATATTCTGCATAGAAGTCTATGAATGCATTTAAACAGAGCTTCGCCACCGGTCTTAAACAGCTCAACCGGTAGGCCATCGGCTCCTGCGGCTTTGTTGTTTTTAAGTCAAGCTATAGCTGTTAAGACATCGTTATAGTCGGGCAGCGGAACTTCAACGCTGTCATCAATAATTGGGCTTTCCGGGACATCATCTCTATTTGCGGGATTGTTGTCAGCGTCGCCATTTAGAAGACTCGAGAAGTGTTGCCTCCATAACATCAGTGTACTCTGGATTAGGGATGGGCGCGTGTCACGACGAATCACGTCGTGATCGTAAGCGAATCAATAAAAAATCACGAAAAATTCGTGATTGTGCGTGATTAAATTTTTCTCGTGTGTGAGCGTACGTCACCTTAATTTATTCGTGTCACGACTTGTGCACCAACATTTTTCAAAACTATGCCAAATTTCGTAATGATGTTTTTTTTTTCTTACGCTTTTGTTACCAATTGCATACAAAATGCAACACTGACCACTTCTAAAGAAGCGACAACAACTGATTTCGCTCTCTTTACTTACTTTGCGAAACGTCAGCGACAACTTGAAGCAATTTCGTTAATTTTAAATACAAATTATAAGCTGAGAAATTTTATCAATTGTCTTTTTATAGTGCTGTATCTACCTCTCTGTTGCTTCTGCTCATTCCTGTATTCTGGTTTTACCAGCAGGTGCTCTAAATATACTAAATACACTTTTAATAAAAACTTATGTGTATTCTTCTTACTATAAAATGTATTCGTGAGAACTCGTGAGTAAAATATGTCATAGTGATCGTGCATGATCTTGATCAAAAACATATTTTTAAGCGTGAGCAAGCGTGATTAGAAAAAATCACATCGTGATCGTGCGTGATCGTGATCAAAAAACTTATTTTTAAGCTTGAGCATGCGTGATTAGACGCAATCACATCGTGAGCGTGCGTGATCGTGATTCAAAAAATTATTTTTGATCATGAGAGTGAGTGATTAGACGCAATCACATTGTGAGCGTGCGTGATTGAGTAAAAATTACTTACGCGCCCATCTCAACTCTGGATATCTGTCACTAGATTCCCATTCTCATCCTTGCAGGAAGAGGCACCGGTCTTAAAGCCATCGGCCAGGCGTCTTATTTTTCGAAAAATTTTCGAGTCTCATTCCTGTCACCATGCTTCTCAATTTTCTCGCACTCACTCATTTCTGCCTCTCGTTTTTTTCGCCTGAACAGGCGTCACTCTTCCCTCCTCTTCTCTCGGTAACACTCTTTAGCATAACGCGTTACAAGCGACTGTAGGGCAGTGTTGCCAGAGAGCCGAACTGAAATTTACCACTATTTGGGAAAAAAAATACCACTTTCTGAGAAAATTTACCTTTTTCTAAAAAAAAATTACAAAATTTTAAATGATTAATGAAGCCGTTATAACTCACTTCACTACTTCTTCAATAAAACATTTCTTTGCTAGCCTTGAACAATTGTTTCTTCCTATTACCAACAACTTTTCCAATTCACGAAATGTAAGAGACTTCTTTTATCCACTTTTCCTTTGTAGAAAACTTTGTACAAAACTTTTTTTTTAGGAACTGATCATGGCTTTCTGTAACCGATTTTTTTTTAAGCAATATTCAATACAATTTCAAAACATGTGCTTACCTTTTATTTCAACAAATTCTTTAGTTATTAAGTTAAAATTTGCAGCAAATCAAAAATTAAAATAATCCTACATTTGGCTGATTCCACAGTAATGAGGAACGGAACCATGAATCTTAAAATGCTTTCAAATGGAATAAGTTTTGGTTCTCGCATTAAAATGGAATGAAAAGTTACTCCTGTTGCAAAATTATTTTTACTTTTAATGCTTTTTTATGTTTTTTGACAATTTAAGTAGACAAACTCCGAGTTGAAAAAAACTTAAAATATTTTGTTTAGATTTAAAACGTTAAAAACAGCCATCTCTTGGTGCACATTCGAAAACATTAGGTTAGTAATGTTAAAAAAGATAACAATGTTATCCAAGAACAGTTTATAAAAAGGATTGGTTACTGTTACTGCGTTAACGAAGAAAAATATTTAAACTGAGGGTTTTTCAGTGTCACACCCTACCCAGAAAAATGCTATAATTTTCCTAAGAAGCCACATGGGCTTATTTTAAAAATTAAACTTTTCTAAAGTGAAGATATTGATGTTTTACACAAGCTTGTAAACTTTTTTTATGAAATAATTTCTTTTTATTCTTCATTTCCGTTACAAGAAGTTGGTCACACCCGGAACGGTTTTCAAAATTTTTTTCTAAAAATGAAATTTTTGCATGTATATGAATAAATACTTTGATTTAAACTAGTTTTGCAAATTCATGTAAAGCGAAATTATTTGTATAGGTATTAATTTGATCAAAAATTCATGCGAAAAAATTTTTTGCAAAAACGTCACATCCGTCTCTATGGAATGAGCCATTTGTTGTTTTTTGGTAAAAAAGAGATTTCTCAACAATAAAGGACTGCTTGTGAGTACGTTCATAGAGGTAATAAAACTGAAAAAAACTTAAAATATTTGGAAATCTAAGAAATAATTATGTTGCAAAAATTACCACTTTTAGTCAAAAATTACCTTTTTTACCTCTGCCCAAAAAATGAGTCAAACATTACCTCATTTAGGGAAATTTACCTCAATCTGGCAACAGTGCTGTAGGGTGGCTTTGTAGGCGGTGTCCTTCTCTTCACTCTTGGTCGTGCCATTGGTTTCGGTGAGGGCGATGGTAGCCTATCACCTCTTCGGCAGCCGTACGCATAGAGTGAGATATGTGCGTCCACTGTGCGCATATATCGTCGATTGGAGGAGTGCTTTCTTGAAGCAGAAATGAGAGTCGAGTAGCGAAGGCTTCGGCTGTTCGATTTGACTGCAGCTTGTCGACGTCTAGCTTGCTTTGTGTAGGATTACGAGCATTCTTAGCAGCGCACAGACGTGGGCGGATCTTGGCTGCGACAAGTAAATGATCCGATTCAATGTTAGCACCACGGATCGTGCGTATGTCTAGTACACTGGAAGAGTGCCTTCCGTCAATCATAACGTGATAAATTCGGTTGCGTGTTTTTTGATCAGGGGACAGTCAGGTGGCTTTATGTATATTGAAATGCTTGCATCTAGTGCTAGTAACGACCATGTTTCGTGCTGCGGCGAATTCAATCAACCTCATTCCGTTATCGGATGTGTTGTTGTGGAGGCTGAACTTTCCGACTGTTGAACCAAATATGTTTTCCTTTTACCCACCTTGGCGTTGAAGTCACCAAGCACGATTTTTATGTAATGTCGGGGGCAGCGCTTGTAAGCATTTTCAAGGCGCTGATAGAAACTTTCATTGGTTTCGTCATCTTTTTCTTCTGTCGGAGCGTGCGCGCATATTAGGCTGATGTTCAAAAATTTAGCCTTGAAGCGGATTAGGGCCAGTCGTTTGTTCACAGGCGTGAATCGTAGAACATGATGCCGTATTCTCTTGCCAACTACAAATCTGCATCCAAACTAGTGCTTCTCCGCATGGCCGCTGTAGTAGGTGTTACAGAATGCTTGCCGTAAGCAAAAATGTTCCTACCATCGCATTTCTTGGATTGCAGTGATATCATATTAATGTCTTTCTAAGATATCCATTGGTTGGATAGAGGTACCATCCCAATTTAAGGTGCGGACATTCCAGGTGCATATCCGTAAATCATTATCAGTTTTTTGTTTGCGGTAGTCGTCATCAGATTTGGGCATTTATTCTTGTATTTATTCTTAGTTGTTTCATTCAAATTGTTTTTTTCGTGGTAGGCTTTCAACCCAACGCACAACCTTTGCTTGTAGACCAAAAGAAGCTCGCCGCTCAAATTAGCTACCAAGTCTATCGGGCGATAGTTTTGCCATTTCCATTAAAAATAGCCATACCGAAGTCAGTGTCAAATGAAAAGAATACCGATAGTAATTCCTTATGAGTCACTTTGTAGAAATGTAAAATGATGAGCAGCACCAATTATTTCTCTGAAAAATATCTCAACCCTTAAAGGAATCCTCATACAAACACGATATAATAACGAAATTCGACCAATGTAGAAGACAATGAAATTACATCAATTTTAAATGCTGTGAATATGAATAAAAATGGTATCTTATGTACCTGGAACAGGAACAGCTGTTTTTGTTCCATGAGAATTTTGACTTTTGTATTATGAGCACCAATCAACTGTGCAATTTTCGATTACTTTTTTTTGTCGGTTTTTGTCATGAGAAAAAACATGTAAAGTTTTCAATGATTTTCAAATTCGTGATCAGTACCACCGAAGTACCTTTTTTGTACCGAAACTCAGCTGCAGTAAATTAATCTAAACTTTTGTCAGGAATCAACCCAGTATAGTGCCTCTAAGCACCATAACCCTCTCCTACATCATTTTGGTTCAAAAAATAAAACTCAATAATATTTGATTTTAAGACTATTTGCCATATTATGATGCCATGTTAAATAGCATTTCTTTACTTGTGCAATAATTGTAGCACAAACTTCTAGCAATGTAAAGTCAAGTGATGTTTTTCTCACAGCTGTTGTAAAATTTACATGTCAGCATTTTCAAGATTTCAAAATAAATCTTTCCGCACTACCAAATAAATCAGTCAGTTTAAGCAGCAAGACTACAAGACAAAAAAAAAAAAAAAGAAAACAACAAAAAACAAAACACATTGTATTTTCGAAATGTTTTACTAACTTGACTCACACATCATGGCTCAAATAGTTTGTTGTCAAATTAGGCAACCAAGGATTTAATGTTTTGTAATCAATGTAAATCTGTTGAGTGAAATATTGAGCAGGCAGCAGCAACAGCAGCAACAACAACAGCAACATCAGAGCAGCCAAACCTCTATCAACAATAAATCAACAAAGTTGTATAAGATTTTGAATTTATGTTTATTCTGAATTTACATAACATGTTTTGCTAAATGAATGACAGCAAATAGACAAAATCTGACAAGATGGCGACGTGAGTAGAAAGCACTTAAATAGCATTTAATGTCAAGTGTTTTGCTAGGATCTGGCCTATAAAAAAAAAACAAACCCTAGACTGATATGCAAATAAAAGGCATAGCATACATTTGTGCTGTAAGAATTCAATGTTAAAGTTTTAAGTTTTTTATGCTTGAAATATTTAAGAATTATATTAAAAAACTTATGTTTTAAGAGAATTATGTTGTTTCCCATCAAATTTACAAATAAATTTAAATAACGTCAAATTAAAAATGAGCTGCGCTGCGGCTCAACTTTTTGCCAAATATTACATAGAAGACAAGCGCTGAGATGACTGACTGACTGACTGACTGACTGACATTGTGTTGCGGCACAATTTGCGTTTTGGTCTGTTATGCGTCATATTCTCAAAGGACTTAAATAATATATTTTGGCAGTCTGCTTTTGACAGCTCTTCATGATATATTATATTTAATTTTAATATAATTCAATTACAACAACAGCAACAACAAAAGCAAAATTTTAAAAAGGCAGTCAACATATCAACAACAGAAAATTCAAAAAATATATGCTTTACATGCGCTGTTGAAGTCATATTTAAGTCGACATTGATGATGGATGGTTAACAAGAAATTGCTTAAAAATATTAATATCTTATGTTCAAGCGTGCTTTTTTAACAATAAATAATAACTCTTTTATATAATTTTAAAGCTAACAGTTTTATAGCTAGCTTTAAACTTATAAGCTTCATGCAGCAGTTTGCATGCCGCTTAGTTTCATGCCAGACTTCCTTTAAATAATTTCACAAACTCCAGAAATAATTTTATTAACAAACTTCTTCAAAGCATCTCAATTTGTGCCTCATTCAATGCTTTAGTTTTAAATATTAATCATAAGTAAATTTTCAAAGTTTTTCAAACTTTAACATTAACTTACATTGAAAAAGCTTAACAAAGTTAAACCTATGCTTCGTCGCTGTAATTGTATTGCTTTTAATTAAGCTGCAACTAGCTGCCAAAAACACACAAAACACAACAACAACAACTATTGCAATGAAACAACTATAATTTTACAAGGCATGGCAACAAGTTGCTGTTGTTGTTGCTGTTGTTTCAAATGTTGGCGAACTTGGTGCCAACCATGCTACAATAACTAGGCCAGAGCTTTGGAATTAATTTTCAAAGAATTATTCTAAAATATTATAAGAGTTAAAAATTTGCTAAACTTTGTCGGGTTGCGCTTATTAAGGCTACGTTAAAAGTGTCGCGTTCATAGTCTAATGAACTTTAAAAAAAAAGAATTAAAATGTAAGGCCATATTAATTTTTGTTTCATAAAATACTAGCGTATGTAACACGGTGTTACTCGGGGTGTTACTCGGGGTAAGCACAGAAAAAGGATGATTTTCAAAACTGCTCTCATTTTAACATCTTTTAAATTATCAATTCAAAACTTTCAAACGATTTTCAAAACTGCTATCATTTTAAAATTTTTTAAATTATCAATTCTTTTTAAATTATCAATTCAATTTTAAAATTTTTTTAAATAATCGTTTTTTGGGCGTTTTGCCCCCTCTTTCCAACGAAAGTGTTTGGTCAAATTTCCGTAAAACTGTACCTGCCAGATATGATTAAAAACAATGACATCTTCAACGTCTCGATCTGAAGTCTAGTTTGTGAGGAAAATAGTCATCCAACACTCAAAAAGAAACACATATCTCTCTCCGGTGAAAAATTTCTCTATTTTTGATAATAGCAATTTTCTCTATTTCAAATAAAGTTTTCTTCGATTAGAATAAATTTTCACATTTTCGAAAAAGTATTTCTTCACTTCTAAAAATTGAAAATATTTCAATGTCTCTTATAATTATAATTATTTTACTCGCACAAAAAAAATTCACATTTATAGAGAAAAATTTACAGAAAATGAAAAATTTTTCCTATTTTTTGATAAAAAATACATTATGAGAAGTATTTTCTTCAATAAAAACAAATTTTTTCTCAAAAAAAAAATAGTCTTTTTCTCTAAAACTGATTAGTTTTATATATTTCTCTTTTTCATAGAAACTTTTATCATTTTCAGAGAATTTTTAGCATCGCATTTAGAGAAAAGCATTTTCTGCAGCAAAGTCTGAACCATTTTTCTCTAAATATGATGCCTTTTTTATCATATTCCGAGAAACTTTTTTCTGAGTGAAAAAGTTAAAATTTTTCTTAGCGTGCATTTAATATGCAATTTTATCTCAAAAAATTCCAATTTTAAAAAATACTATAAGCATCGATTCGATTTTTTGATTATCTACGTTCAACTTTGGTTTTGGTCGATACTGTTCGGTTGATGTTTTTCATCTTGATATAGCTTCTGCTCGTGTTCGTTTAACTTTTTTTTTCGTTCGTCTTTGGTCGTTGACTTCGTTTGAATACGGTTCATTGCTTGATTTTTGTCGAAAGAACTTTTAAAAGCATAGGATCTATTTAAGTAACAGATACAAATGACTACCAAGTTTTATCAAAATCGGTTCATCTGTTTTGACGTGAATGAGCCAAACATAGTTGATTGAATAAAATGCCCTTTCACGGAAGTTTTCTGAAATTTTAATAGCCTCAATTCTGTCAAGTTATTTCACGTGCCAAATGTTAGTAAAATCGGTCAAGTCATTTAAATGTTATTGAGTCTTAACAAAGCACTACTTAAGGCGCCCTCTTGCGGAAATCTTTGGAATTTTTTATATTTTATGTTTTATCTTAGGTGCAGTTGAACGTTCATACCGAATTTCATTGAAATCGGTTCAGGCGTTTAGGAGTTATTGAGTCTTTAAAACTCACTACTTAAAGCGCCCTCTTACGGAAATCTTTGGAATTTTGTTTAGCCTATGTTATCTTAGGAGCAGTCGAACCTTCATTCCAAATTTAATTGAAATAGGTTCAGGTGTTTAGGAGTTATTAAAGAGTGCCACGCCCAATTTTTACCTATGTTTTATCTTGGGTGCTGTTGAACCTTCATATCAAATTTTATTGAAATCGGTCCAGGAGTTTAAGAGTTATTGAGTCTTAAAAACAGACTTCTTAAAGCGCCCTCTTGCGGAAGTCATTGTAATTTTGTATAGCCTCCTGTCTTTTATTTTGGGAGCAGTTGAACCGCCATACCAAATTTCATTGAAATCGGTTCAGGCGTTTAGAAGTTATTATAGAGTGCCACGCCCACATACTTGCGCCCACTTTTTTAAACCCCCTATGTTCTTTCTCTCTATGAAAGGTATTCGGTGTTCAAATTTCAGCTCAATCGGATAAACGGTACGCGAGCCTATACGGAACAGACAGACAGACAGACCGGCAGACAGGAGGAAAAACATTTGATTTTATATATAAGAAGATTACACGGCATTTGTGTATCATTGTAAAAAGTTATGGGTGGCCGTTGAAAAAAAACCTCATAGAGCTGATGATTATTTAGAATTCGTGCCTGATAAAAATACATGTGTTCATCATTGGAGAAAACATTACCTATGAAGTCCGTTCGAATCAGACGTTACTGAGGATGCAGCTTGCAAATTTAAGGATGAAACCAGACGAAGGACTCCGCAAGCATTTCATAACATTCGAGGAAATGATTCGCAAATTAAAGTCCTCCGGTGTAACACTTGCTAAAAATGATATTGTTGCTGAACTGTATGCTACTTTACATCAATTCTTTTTTAAAAGAATTTGCTCCAAAGAAAAGTATATTTTATTAAAAACAAGTAAAGAAAGTCTAAAGTCGGTCTAGGCCGACTATGAAATACCCTAAACCCATTTTTCAAAAACAAAAAATTTTTATTGTAAATGGGCGTCTCCAAGGGTGGATGAAGCCTAAATTTAATATGCATTTAAATATTGATGAAAAATTTACACATACCAAGTTTTATTCCTGTAGCTCACAGTTAATGCCTTTATTGTGCTTTCGCTATAGGAGATGGGCGGATTCATGGACGGATTACTTACAATTTTTGAACACACCTTAGTTTTGGTATAAAATACATGCATACCAAATTTAATTTCTCTATGACAAACATAACCTTATTTATTGAGTTTAAAACTTTTTGGGTTGTATGGGAAATAGGCGTGTCCGTAGGCGGATGAAAACCATCTTTGTCTTGTCATAAAAAACATACGTGCCCAATTTTAGCTCTGTAGGTTAAACAGAGGCTTATTTATTGCGTTTTCAATTTTTGGGTTGTATGGGAGGTGGGCGTGTCTGTGAGCGGATGATGTCCATTTTTCGAAAACATCTTTGTGTTTGTATAAAACACATACATATCAAATTTTATTGTAGTTGGCTAATTATGAGCTGAGTTATGCAGTTTTCAATTTTTGCGTTGTATGGGAGGTAGGCGTGTGCGTGAGCGGATGATGTCCACTTTTCAAAATCACCTTTCTTTTGTTACAAAAAACATATGTGCTAAATTTTAGCTCTGTAGGTTAAACAAAGGCTTATTTATTGTGTTTTCTATTTTTGGGTTGTATGGGAGGTGAGCGTGTCCGTGAGCGGATGACGTCCATTTTTCGAAAACATCTTTGTGTTTGTATTAAACACATACATACCAAATTTTATTGTTGTAGGCTTATTATGAGCTGAGTTATGTAGTTTTACATTTTTGCGTTGTATCGGAGGTAGGCGTGTCCGTGGGCGGATTCCAAAAATATTCAATAGTGCAGATCCTTGGGTCCATGTGACCATGTGTACTAAGTTTCATCCAATTATCTCAACTCCTTCTTCTTATCCTGTGTATACGGACAACACACAGACGGACGGACGGACGGACGGACGGACGGACGGACATGGATAGCTCGACTCACGTGGTGACGCTGATCAAGAATATATGTACTTTTCTATACCGGACTCACTTCGTTCTATGCGTTACAAACGTTTGCACAAAGTTAATATACCCTGACCTTTCAGGTTTAGGGTATAATTACAATCTTGTTTTAGATCTCACCAAAAAAATTTCATTGGAACCCCCACAAAAAAGTATGCAGTTATAGTATATATATCAGGTACATAGGTTTAAAATTAAGGACCCAATAAGACGTACAAGACATACACGACTATTAAATGAATTTCAAAATCACACTGTCTACGCATGTAGTGAGCCGATAAATAGATGCTGTAGAGATTTTCATAATAATATCAGGGACCACTACTTAACTACACTGTCAAAATTCACTTTTAAGAAAAAGCTATCGAAATTTCTACTCCCGTCCTAATACCTCCCTTCATTTCTTTGTCTTTTCCTTGTAAATAAAATTGTAATGTAGGTACTATCGAAAAAAAAAGTTGACGTACAGGTCTCTGAAACAAAAGTTTAGGTCGAGAAATTAAAAATTGTGTTTTGTTTTTAAAGTGTACTCCTCTCGTTAGCAAGAATGTGTTTAAGCCCTGGTCGAAATAAATTGAATGTTAACTCTCAGAAAAAAGTAAGTTGTTACCAGGATTGAAACAAGATATTAATTTTTTATAATTTTTTTTAGACAACAGGTTGTTTCAAATAATTTTTGCTTAAAATTTTTTTTTTAAATAAGAAATTCTAACATTAATCAATGCCATTCGAAAGAACACTTAACTTAATGAATTTTTGACCTTTCAACCATTGCAATATGATCTAATAAGACCCATAAGATAATAACTAATAAGAATATTATGCATATTTTCGAAGTCTAATACAGTTTACTGATATCTGAAACACCCTGTCAGACTTTTAGAACACTTATAACAGATAGGGTCGCAAAAACCAAAGTTCACAAACCGATTTCCGAAATAACAGTTCTGTAACAGTAGACTGTACTTGCTGTTAGCAAGAATCTTTTAAAAACTTTTCGAAAAAATTTCAAGGAGAGCCTACAAAAAAGTATTGAGTTGTGGGGAACGTACCAATATATTGTTTTTTTCTAATTTTTTTTTGCAACAGGATGTCTCAAATTAATTTTGTGAACAAGTTTTTTTAAGTAAAAATAAAATACTAAAATTGTTTAATGGCGCATGAAAGTATATTCAACTTAATTCTTATAAATGAACATTTGCAATGATTGAAAGGTCAAAAATTCATTCAATTTAATAGTCTTTACTAATATGATAAATTTTAGAATTTTTTTATGTAAAAAAAAAAAAAAATTGAAAACAAAATTAATTTTGTAAACCAAAAGAATGTTGTACAAATTGTTGTCTCAAAGAATAATAAAAACTGAAGATCTTGTTACAATTCTCACAACTGCATTCTTTTTTCAAGGGCTTACCATTCAATTTATTCCGAACAGGGCTTAAAAGCATTCTTGCTAACGAGAAGTACACTGTAAAAAAACAACTCGCGTGTAGCAATGTACACGTGGCAGAAGTGAAACTTCTTTGACAGTAAAAAAATAAGAGAGATTTTAATGTGAAATAGAGAGAGAAAGTATCTGAAAAGAAATTCAATCAGTACGAAATAGAATAATAATCTGTTGACTCCATATTTGCATTCAGGGACCGCGCACCGGCTATGGTTTTTGTCGAAAGTGTCACATATTAACTTTTATCTCTTCATTTTTATTTTTTCCGACAAAACTAAGAGTTATTTTGTGCCTTATAGTTTTTTTGGGCAAAAATAACAAATACTTTTGACTTTTATTATATCGGTCAAAAATAGCAATTATTTTCTATCGTTTATTTTTAGGTCAAAAATATCAGTTAATTTATATATTTTCCAAAGCCATTTTACCGACTAAAAAACATTTGATACCATTATTTTCATCTCATCGGTGAGACATTTTAAACATGGTGTCAATAGTTCAATCTGTCAAGCGGCCTATAGAAAAACACAAGTTGCTTGATATTTTTCACCAAAAAACTTAAAGTTACAAAATAACTGCTATTTTTTACCGATAAAATAAAAGTCAAAAGTAAACTTAATTTTTCCTCGAAAAAATACAAGGCAAAAAATAACACTTAAATTCTAACTTTTAAAGAATCAGTCTAAAATTGAAAAGGCACTCAATATTCATGAGGCTAAGGACATTTGTAACATATTGGTATATTTGAAAAAATCTTTCAACAATTTTTTTCATTTGAAAATTGTAAAATAACAGTTATTTTCGGACCTTGTTTTAGTTCAGTTTGTGTTTTAGTTGCTTTCGAATGTCATCTCAACATTGTCACTTTTTGAATGCTTGAATTGCATTTGCAAAGTACTCGTTGAAGGAGCCTCCGAAAGCAGAGGCAAATATTGTTGATAATTACCTCCTGCTTTCTGATCATAATAATTGCTATGTTGAGTGAGGGCCTCGCAATGCAGCGAACGTTGATTGTTGAGTTTATAGCCACTTGGTTGGCTATAAAATTTTGTTGAAATGATGTTTGAGTTCCAAAATACATTTTTACAAAGCATCAGTGTGTTTTTCTGGGGATTGGTTCCTTGTTGATTCACCAAAATACACTGATGCTTCGTAAAAATGCATTTTGAAACTCAGCCGATGTTGCAATCACCTTACCTTCATCATTAGTTGCAGAGACCCAGCTGCGGCTGCATTTTTAAGAGTTCTAATTCGCTCTTTATATTCACGAACGCGTTCTGCTCCTGTTTTAGCTATTTTTCTTAGCTTTGAGACGTTTTTTGGCTGGCAAAAACTATTCTCGGCAGTCTTAAATATTGCACTATTAACACTTTTTGCTTTTATTATTATATTGAATTAACAGTTTTTTGCATGTTGTCAACCATCTGTCAAGTTTTTGATCACAACCAACGAACCAAATTAAGTTTTAATGGATGTATCTCTATGCCTAAATATTTTTGTTTGAAGCTTAAAGAAATTAATTTTTCGTGCATACTTTTCGAATGAAAATTAATGTTACGGACAGAATGTTACGCGTTCAGTTTTAATAACATTTTGTTTGCCTGTTTATCATGTACCTACGTGGCGTAAAGGTATAGATTCCGACTCTTGAGCAACGATGTTCAGGGTTCAATTCTCGCTAGTGGCTTATCATTTTTTGAAAATTTTCATATAAATGGAAAACGTTAGCCTAGCGTCACAAATAAGAGACCTTGAAATTTCACTCACCGCCAAAGAAGTTTCACTTAAAAAAAATTTATTCTCCCGCCTGAAACTCTTATTTCAGACACCAGCACGTAAACTTTTTTTTCGATCCGGTCTATTGTACACCGGGACTCCAGGACAAAGAGCCTGAAACCGGATTATGTTTAAGGGCTATGTTATGCTAGTGCTTATGGGCACATCATGGTCTCGCATCGTTTCGCATCATGGTTGTCTCAATGTAAATTAAAAAATTTAGAGCTCGAGCGAGAGAGTAAATTTTCCCTTTACGATAGAGAGGGGGGAATGACTAAACACATATGCATTTATATCATCACGGAATTAAAAGTGTTGCGTTATTATATTATTAACAGCATTTGCGATTTTGCATAGAAATAGTACGCTTTTAGTACGAAATGTAGGATGGCTGTAATGAAACATGGTTAATAGCAACATTAAAAGTTTGCTTTCGTTCACCGTCAAACCCACTTTAGCTGATTTCTTTTCGATAGCGGCGAAAGCAGCGGTTACATCTCTCTTGGTTCAGCCAATAATATCGATATCATCAGCATATCCAAGGAGCTGGACACCTTTGTAAAAAAATAAACCATTTCTATGTACACCTGCCTTTTGTAGCTTTCGCCTCCATGAGGGCCGGGCAGTTATCATACATTTCCTCTAGGCTCGCATAGAAGGCGTCCTTGATAGCATCGTCCTTTTCCACCTTCGGTGCGTGTGCGCAAATAAGGCTTACGTAGAAGAATTTCGCCTTGGTGCGAATTGTAGCCAGCCTTCTATTCACAGGTGTTAACTGGGAAAGAAAGAACCGTAGCTTCTGAATTATGACACATCTGCATCAAAATTCAGCTGTAGTAGATAACGTGATTTGCGTTTTTTGCCTTTCGCTTCGAGCTGCCTTTTCCCTTCCATCACATCTCTTGGATGGCGGTGATGTCAGCCGCCCCAGCTGGCCACCCGCTTTGGAAGATAACCCATATTTTGCATGATATTTCTGGTGGATACATTGCATGCCAGAGATCAAGCCACCGGAGAACTTCGACTGAAACGTTAATGGTCATTATTTTATTGTATTCAAAAGAATAATCTTCATGGATTTTTTTTCCTCCAAAGAAAGAATCATCACCGGGCAGTTTTAAATGAATGTGAATAATTGGAGCAACGTGATAATACATTGCAAGAAGCACATCCATCCCAATTTATCGAAAAGTTTTTTCTTCAATGTGGCGACCGTGGCATGCAGGTAAAGTGTGTGACTTAGCATGCCATACCCAGAGCCCAAGATCGATCCCCAGTAGCGGCAAGTTATTTTTTCAATAAAAAATTATTCTGATCAGAAGCACAGAGAGTAAATAGTGCTACGTGAAGCTCCTTAAGGGGGGACATAACATTAGCGGCAGAGAAAGCAGACCTTTTTTAAAATTCATAACTCAGTCAAAAACAAGTTCCAAAATTACACGCAAAAAATTAAAAAAAGTATATTTTTACTCCAACATGGTCTTATAGACCTCCAAACTGGCGGCAGAGAAAAAACAGGGCCTCGTGGTTGCAGCGCTGGGCGTCGCAAAAATTGTCCGATCTGGAAAAAAAATTACTTTTTTAAATCTTAACAAAATTGCTTATCGTATGACAGGAGCTTTTTTAAAAAAAATTTTTCAATTTTTGGTGATGTTCCAAATTTGAAAGTATGTTTTTTCCATGATTTATTAAGGAAGGTGGCAGAAGTAGAATGACGTCTTCAAAGTCAACACCGCTGTAATGTCAAAATCGAAAAACGTAGTGATGCCGTATTTTGAACGATAATCCTATGAAAAATCCGATGCTTTGTTCCTTTGTCTAACAGCTTCGAGTTTTTTGTATATTTTTTGTGATTTTTCTTTGCTTTTTTTTTGTTGCGATTAATACGAAATCCATATTTAAAAACTGATATTTCGTTACTTGATCTTACGGTTTCGAGTGAACAAAACGTGTTTTGAGGAACTTTTTTTTTTACTTCGCTTGTGATTTTTCTTGTGTGTGTTATTTGTTGTGTTTGTTAAAATGATGATGGTTTGAAAAAATGCTAAATTTTTTCGAGAAAAGAAAACGCTATTCATAGCTTAATCTCTTATTTCCTATAGCAGAACACCCTCTCAAAATGTTTTTCCCACATTAAAAAAATAAAAAGGAAAAGTGGCAGCACTACAATGAAGTTTGACAGCAATACGGTGTGGATGTGATACACGTCAATCTACTTCTGTCACCTTCTTTAAATACATATTGGTTTTTTCGAAAAAAATATTGACTTTACAAGTTCATAAAAATCGAAAAAAAAAATTTTAAAAAAAGGCTTCGTGTCATAGGGAATCAAGTTTAAAAAAATAAAAAAAAAATTTCGTCAAAAAAAAGAAACCCGTTAGTGTCGCAACCAGTACGAAAAACATGGTTTCGAAATAAACGCGTTCAAAGTTTGTGAACAAAGAAAAAAAAACGCGAAAATTAAGCTGTAGGAAAACTTTTGAACCCGTAGGAATTTTTCCATGAAATTGTTTTTCTTAGAATCTTAAGAATATTTACTAAAATACATTAAAAAAAAAGTCGATTAAAAAAAAAGGCCAATATCATGTCCCCCCTTAAGAACATGAACTTCTGCCATTCGGAGTCATCATAAAACATGTAGGTCCAGTTCTCGGTTAATTGTGTGCAAACATTTAATAACACACACAACACAATTGTTCATAAGAAGTTCGGTCAAAGTCTTCTCAATGGCGGAAATGGCCAATTTTTTTTTTTTTTTTGTTTTATGTTTTTAATCTGCGTTTCGAATTGGTGTCTTACTTAAGCCTGGTTTTCAATTATCCATTTTAAATGGTCAGTTCTTATCAGGCTAATGAAAAATGCCAACGCTTTGTCAATTTTTTTCTGTTTGACATGGGCGAAAAATAGAAAAGTGTTCTCTTTACATGTTTGTAGCAAAAATTGCAAAAAAGTTGTTATTTATGTGATATTTATACTTTAAACTAACGAAGTGAAAACCAAGAATTACTCACCCGATTTGATTGCAGGCAACTTTTTTCACAACACGACAACTTAGCTCTAGACAAAAAGCCTAATAAAGGGAGTTTTTTAGAGGTAAAGAACTTCCGTTAAGGATAACGATCAAACTTATTTAAAGTTTTTTCCAAAACTGGTTAATAATAATAATACAGAACAAATTTTGGTGGTTCTATTGAACTTGTTATTTTTTTTTTTAAAAAACTGCTATGCTTCTAAATAAAAAAGCCCGTTACAGGCAGATTTTTGCCAAGAGCTTATTATTGCTTCATATTTTGAAGATTTGTTCAAATGGTTCTTTTGAAGGTGTGAAAGTATTGGGAGAAACTTTTTCAGTTATGTTGAAAAAATTAAAAAAAAACAAATTGAAAATATTGTTGCTTCATTCTGATAACGAGTACTTATTTGGCTAACCTTGTAATTGTCGATTTGTAATCTTCTAATAGCTCTTTCAGGCACTGTGGCTCTTAATAATTTGCTCTGAGAAATTATTTTCGTTCCTATTCGTGATTTTACTGTATTTTCACTAGACCATTTTAACGCTTGTATACATTTACGGTGCAGAATATCCTTTAGTCCCCTGTTCTAGCTACGCCACTCGACAACAAAGTATTGTAACTCAATACAGTTCAAAGAAGTGCTAATAAAGTAAAACAACACGTATTTGCATAAATTGTTCTTCCTGCTGTTCCGCTTTCTTGTCGTTTTACTCTTTTACTCACAAGCAATTTTTTTTTTTCAATACTTTCGTCTCCATGTCTTCGCATTTGTGTTCTCAACAAAGTTGTTAAATATTGCACACGTTTTGCAGCACATTCGTCAACAAATTATAATTGGAAAACTTTAACATTTTACATGCAATACAATAAGTTGTAGGTTTTAAAGAAAAAGTAGCTGCCAAGGCAACAAAAGTAGTAGTTTTCCTGCATGTTACTTTCTTAAGCAGGTGCTGAAAGCGGATTTTTTTTTTTGCAAAGCTGCCGGAAGAAGTAGAATTTTTATCAAGATTTTTTTGTAAAAGTTTTTATGCGCTTTGTTGTTTAGCTGTCGTCTGCATACAATTACAGAGTTTTTACTACTAACTACTTTTTCTACTCCACTTTGAGTTTGAGTTTGAATTTTTAAATTGAGATTCTTGTAGTTTCGTTTTTTTTTTTGCTCATTTGTTTATACTAGCAATTATTTTATGAAATATTCAGCAAAACTTGCAACAACTTGAAAAACTTTGAACTCAATACAAATTTTTTAGACTTTTGTAAGTTTGTGCAAAAACGCTTGCCTTTGATAACTAGTTGTAATTACTTAATAACAACTTAACAACTTAAGTTAATTTTAACTAAAATCAAGTTAAGCCTGATTAAGAAATGTTAACATCTCATTTTTACAAATATATTTTATTTGTCGATATGTGTCATATTAATTGATTTAATTTTTTGTTCATTTTCTGCCTGCACTGCTTCGATTTAACGTCGAATTTTTCACTTTTCATTCTCTAACGTCAATTCTAATCATAACTTTGCCAAATTAACAAACTACTTTGTTATACACAGTCAATAAGATCAAACTTCATACTATAGCCACGTGAAATTTTCAAACGTAAAACTTCAATTGCAAAGCAAAAGTTTTCGCACATTTATTTAAAACATTTCCACTAAACTAGATCTAACTTTATTGCATTCGTTAACAATGTACAAATTTCGCGAAAACTTTTTGAAAACCACTCACAAACAAAACTACTGACGTTTCGCCTAATGGGAGTTGCATAGAAAACTGCACATCCAAGTGCAGCCTCACCTGAACTAAAACAAACACAACAAAGTATAATAAAAAAAAAAAAAAACCCAAAACTGTCTGACATAAACTGTCCAACTACAAACGATTAGCATTTCGCAAAAAGGTGCAACATAAAAAAATTTGCGTCGACCAGAAAAGTTTGCAAAAAATCATAGCTCTGAGTTTGAAGCAGATTTTCAAATTCCCAGGATCAATGAATTTGCTTTACAGAATTGTATATTTTGTGTCTGTTAGTTTTTTGTAACTTCAGTTTCAGTTTTCAATTTTAATTCAATTCAATTTTCATTTGAATTTTTTTTGTTCTTTTTAAAGCTTTAATTCTAGACTCTCAAGTTAAAAAATAAAGTTGTTCTAGACACTTTATTTTGACGTTGAAATCTTCCTAGTGAAGAATATACCAAACCATTTCAACTTATGAACTTTACTTTGCGCTCCACCAATGTTGAAGTTGCACAGCAATAAAGTGCTTCATGTCAAATTTTGTATTTAATTTTATAATTACAGTTCTACAAAAGCACAAAAATGCAAAAAAATAAAATTTCACATGTATTACAAGCCTTTTACAATACCTGACAGTAAAATCCACTTGAAGCATTTTATGTTTGCAGCAATTTTGATAGCTGCAACAATTTAATTAAATTAATTTAATGCTTCTCAGTGAAATACTTATTGAACATCAATATAAATAAAGTAGGACTACCAATTTATAAAAATATTTAATTGCTGAACAATTTTTACATTTTACTGTCGTAACTGTATGTTAACAAAGAAAAAAACAACACTTTTTAATATTAAATTTTAACACTCATTCTCACGTGTTGTTCGCCATAATTTTTAAAACCTTGTCCAAAACATATTCAGAATATGTTTTAATGCTATGCTTTACAAAAATAAATTTAACAACTGGCCAGCCCATCACTTTCTTTAACTGTTACATTTTTTTATAGCTCTGTCATTGTGAAGTTTTATTTAGAGTATCATTTAGGCGCACAAAAATTAATTAATTTGATCCGATGCGAAGAAATTTGTACAGTTGTTGTTGTTCTTTTTTTTTAATATAACAGCAGTATTAGTGATAAATTTCGATTTATGTCATTGCAAGGAATTTTATTTTTATTGCACTGATTATTTTGATTCTCATTTTTTATTCCTTTTTTATGGTATGTTTACGCTGTATACAGCTGGCAGATAAAAAAAAGAGCCTGCTTTTAAGGGCAAGAATGTGATTTGTGTGTTGGTGTTGTGTGGAATAAAGCAAACAGTGGCTAATTGCATAATAAAGCGATTTAGAAGCAAATTTTTTTTCAAAATAATCGTAAGTTCTTGTTTGTTTTTTTTTCCATTTTATAGATGATTGCAAGAGCAAAATGATAAATTTTCAAAATACAATAGTTTTTTTATTATAGGTTTAAATAACCAAAATTGGACCATTTTTAGTCTTTATTATTATAAAAACCAATTCAATAATTGAAACAAAACAAAATGTCTGAAACGGGCTTTAGTTGATTTACTTTAAGACCTGTTAGAAATTTTCATTGAACTGATCACAGTTTTGTAAAAATGGCTTCAGAGCTTGAACGTAGAAAACTCATTTTGAGCGATTATAACAAAAATAAACCACTTTCAATACTTCAACGATTAATAAAAAACAATGTAAAATAACTATATTTTACGGTGAGAAACGTTTTAAAAACGTTAACGGAAGTTTGACTATTGAAAGAAAACATGGACGTGGTGATGAGCAAGACCAAAAGGATCTAAAAGCGGCTCAAAAGATCATAAAGCAATTTATCGAGGATCATTCTATTTCAACTCGCGCGATCGCAAATAAAAACGAAAAGCAATTGATAAAATTTAAATCTGTGATCATGGATGACGAAACCTATTGTTTTGCCAACTTCCGGTACATCGCGGGACAAGATTTCTACTCTGCATGTAGTCGTGGAGACGCTCCAGATCATTACAAGAAGAAAATAAAATCCAAATTTCCTTCAAAGTGTCTAGTTTGGCAAGCAATATGTTGCGGTGAAAAATCTTCACCTTTTTTACCCACACGACAAAAACGCTATTTTGACCAGACCTAGCCAAACGTAATTATTCAAGAGACAAAAAAATTTAAAATTTAAAATTTAAAATTTAAAATTTAAAATTTAAAATTTAAAATTTAAAATTTAAAATTTAAAATTTAAAATTTAAAATTTAAAATTTAAAATTTAAAATTTAAAATTTAAAATTTAAAATTTAAAATTTAAAATTTAAAATTTTAAAAATTTTTTAAAAAAATTAAAAAAAGTAATAATTTTAATTTTAATATATACATTTATTTGTTTTTTTTTGTTTATAAATTTTAATTTTTTATTGTTCATTTATAAATTTTTTTTTATTTTGATTTTTAACTTTTATTTTTATTTGCTATTTTTTAAATTTTAATTTTTTTTAAATTAAAATTTAAAATTTAAAATTAAATATTTAAAATTTAAAATTAAGAATAAAAAATAAAAAACAAACTAATAAGACAAAAATTAATTTAATTTCTAAATTTTATATTTCAAATTTAGAATTTAAATTTTATACTTATTTAATGAAAATTAAAAATTTAAATGTTTTTTTTATGTAACTAAAATTAAAATCTTAATTATATTACGTTTAATTATATTCATATTACATTTAAAAATTTTTTTATTTTTGTAGCAAAGTGACATCACTGATCCAGTTAACGCCATCTATTTATTATTATAGTTTTCTAACGCCATCTATGTTTCATTATTTCATTATTATATTGCACCTAACTTTACTATGTATAACAATTAACGTCTTATAACACTTCTTGTTCTTCTTATTCTTATAAGAAAAATGCTATATAAAGAGAGCACAAGCTAGATTTTCGCATCATTTGGCGAAACAGGCGAATAGGTAAGATCAACCCTTAACTGCATGCTTGCTGGACGACTTTGGTCGGCCGCTAGCACTGCAGTGTTTTTGTTATAGTTTTTTTTGCTGGAGCTGCGCTGCTTGTTGAACGACGATAGTCGGTCGCATACAGTGAAGTTCCAGGAATAATTCTCAAACTTTGTATCACGCGTTCATGATACCAGGGGGTTTTCTTTGCGATGCTGCTTGTTGAACGACGTTGGTCGGTCGCTTGCAGTACAGTAGAGGAAATGCTTATGGTATCATGATACCCAAATGTGAGGTTCTGCTAGTTGGACGGCGATGGCCGGCTGCTTAAAGAACTACACAAATGTTGCATTGCTTTATATAAAATTAATGCTTGTGGTCTCTTCCTTTTCATTTATATTTAGATTAATCGCAAAACTGTGTGCGCATGTGAAATTATTCATGAGCATTCAATTCATGTACAATTAAACTCTGTTTTGTATTTATAAATAAAATACAGTTAACAAAATTAACCTGTACATTTTTTAATTTTATATTATTCATTTCATTTTTCTATTCAAGTTTCAATTTTTATTACTTACCTTTTATTTTGAATGTTTAATTAATGATATTTGTTATATTTTATTTATTATTTTTATGTTCTATTTCGTTTTAATTTTTAGATCTTGAATTTTTAATATATGGGCATCTCCCAAAAAAGGTCCACCAAAAGTGAAGAAAAACATTAAAATAAAGCACTCTAACAGCTTTGAACTTTATTTTTTTTTTTTTATTTTGATTAATTTTTTTGCTATGTAACTTGAATTCAACTAATTATGTAATGAACATCTTTACTGTATTTTACTTCTGTGGAAAAATTTGTCGCGTTCTTGATGTCGCGTCCGTATTCTTGCTATATCTATTTAAAAAAAGATAAGAATTAATTCTTATATTTCATAAGTTAACGAAGAATAGCTATCTTTTGACCTTCATTAACATGCATATTATATATTAAAAAAAGTTCTAAAAATTAGCTAAATTTCGCATATTTCTATACGAGCTAAAAAAAACTTATATTTCTTGTCGCGTCCGTTCCATTGAATGAGTGCTTATTACTTTGTACTAATTTGTACTAAATCTCGCCAATATTTTTATAAAATGTAGCACTCTTTCGTCGTGTAGAACACTTAAATACATATCGGCTCATTTTGTTTTTTACTTGTTTTTCGAGCAATTAAAACCGTGCTAATATCGCGTCCGTTCCACTTTGAGATGCCCATATATATTTACACTTAACTTTTTTAATGTTTTTAAGTAATAGTTTTAATTTTAATATAAACATTTATTTTTTATTTTTGTTTATAAATTTTAATTTTTTATTTTTAGTTTATAAATTTTTTTTTGTTTTTTCTTTTTTATTTTGCTTTTTAACTTTTATTTTTATTTGCTATTTTTTACATAAAAAACCGTAGGTGGTTTTGAAAAATTAACATCATCCGCCCATAGACACGCCTATTTACAACATAACGAAAAATGTAAAAATGATAAGCTTATGTTTGTCTTGCAGAGCTAAAATTTGGTACGTAAGACGTTTTAGAAAAATGGCCGTCATTCACTTACGGGCACGCCTATTTCCGCTACTTCTCAAAAACTCCATATATAAGCCTATGTTTTAACCTACAGAGATAATTTTTTTTTATGTATTTTATACCAAAACTAAGATGTGTTGGGCGTTATTGAGCGTAATCCGTCCACGAACACGCCCACCTTCCATACAAACTACAAAACACTTTAACAGCATTAACATGAGAGCTTCAGGAATAAAAATTGTTATGTGTGTAAATTTATGGGCTTCATCCGCCCACAGACATGCCCATTTTCATCACTTTTATTGTATTTTTAAAAAGTAGGTTAGGGTGTTTCATAGTCGGGCTAGACCGACTTTAGACTTTCTTTACTTATTAGTTTTTATTTTATATAATTTCTTTCTTATTTTTTTCATTTGGTATGAACACAATTTCATTTAATTTTAACACATGTATCCCTCTTTTTTTTTTTGTTTTATATTATTTATTTTTAATTTTTTAAATCAAATTATTTAATTAGAATTCAATTTAATATGTATTAAATTTTTTTATTCTTTTTTGTTTTTCATGTTTTTTAATTTTTATATTTTTTAATTTTCTATTTATTGTCTTTATTTGTTATTTGTTATTTGTTATTTGTTATTTGTTATTTGTTATTTGTTATTTGTTATTTGTTATTTGTTATTTGTTATTTGTTATTTGTTATTTGTTATTTGTTATTTGTTATTTGTTATTTGTTATTTGTTATTTGTTATTTGTTATTTGTTATTTGTTATTTGTTATTTGTTATTTGTTATTTGTTATTTGTTATATGTAATTTGTTATTTGTTATTTGTTATTTGTTATTTGTTATTTGTTATTTGTTATTTGTTATTTGTTATTTGTTATTTGTTATTTGTTATTTGTTATTTGTTATTTGTTATTTGTTATTTGTTATTTGTTATTTGTTATTTGTTATTTGTTATTTGTTATTTGTTATTTGTTATTTGTTATTTGTTATTTGTTATTTGTTATTTGTTATTTGTTATTTGTTATTTGTTATTTGTTATTTGTTATTTGTTATTTGTTATTTGTTATTTGTTATTTGTTATTTGTTATTTGTTATTTGTTATTTGTTATTTGTTATTTGTTATTTGTTATTTGTTATTTGTTATTTGTTATTTGTTATTTGTTATTTGTTATTTGTTATTTGTTATTTGTTATTTGTTATTTGTTATTTGTTATTTGTTATTTGTTATTTGTTATTTGTTATTTGTTATTTGTTATTTGTTATTTGTTATTTGTTATTTGTTATTTGTTATTTGTTATTTGTTATTTGTTATTTGTTATTTGTTATTTGTTATTTGTTATTTGTTATTTGTTATTTGTTATTTGTTATTTGTTATTTGTTATTTGTTATTTGTTATTTGTTATTTGTTATTTGTTATTTGTTATTTGTTATTTGTTATTTGTTATTTGTTATTTGTTATTTGTTATTTGTTATTTGTTATTTGTTATTTGTTATTTGTTATTTGTTATTTGTTATTTGTTATTTGTTATTTGTTATTTGTTATTTGTTATTTGTTATTTGTTATTTGTTATTTGTTATTTGTTATTTGTTATTTGTTATTTGTTATTTGTTATTTGTTATTTGTTATTTGTTATTTGTTATTTGTTATTTGTTATTTGTTATTTGTTATTTGTTATTTGTTATTTGTTATTTGTTATTTGTTATTTGTTATTTGTTATTTGTTATTTGTTATTTGTTATTTGTTATTTGTTATTTGTTATTTGTTATTTGTTATTTGTTATTTGTTATTTGTTATTTGTTATTTGTTATTTGTTATTTGTTATTTGTTATTTGTTATTTGTTATTTGTTATTTGTTATTTGTTATTTGTTATTTGTTATTTGTTATTTGTTATTTGTTATTTGTTATTTGTTATTTGTTATTTGTTATTTGTTATTTGTTATTTGTTATTTGTTATTTGTTATTTGTTATTTGTTATTTGTTATTTGTTATTTGTTATTTGTTATTTGTTATTTGTTATTTGTTATTTGTTATTTGTTATTTGTTATTTGTTATTTGTTATTTGTTATTTGTTATTTGTTATTTGTTATTTGTTATTTGTTATTTGTTATTTGTTATTTGTTATTTGTTATTTGTTATTTGTTATTTGTTATTTGTTATTTGTTATTTGTTATTTGTTATTTGTTATTTGTTATTTGTTATTTGTTATTTGTTATTTGTTATTTGTTATTTGTTATTTGTTATTTGTTATTTGTTATTTGTTATTTGTTATTTGTTATTTGTTATTTGTTATTTGTTATTTGTTATTTGTTATTTGTTATTTGTTATTTGTTATTTGTTATTTGTTATTTGTTATTTGTTATTTGTTATTTGTTATTTGTTATTTGTTATTTGTTATTTGTTATTTGTTATTTGTTATTTGTTATTTGTTATTTGTTATTTGTTATTTGTTATTTGTTATTTGTTATTTGTTATTTGTTATTTGTTATTTGTTATTTGTTATTTGTTATTTGTTATTTGTTATTTGTTATTTGTTATTTGTTATTTGTTATTTGTTATTTGTTATTTGTTATTTGTTATTTGTTATTTGTTATTTGTTATTTGTTATTTGTTATTTGTTATTTGTTATTTGTTATTTGTTATTTGTTATTTGTTATTTGTTATTTGTTATTTGTTATTTGTTATTTGTTATTTGTTATTTGTTATTTGTTATTTGTTATTTGTTATTTGTTATTTGTTATTTGTTATTTGTTATTTGTTATTTGTTATTTGTTATTTGTTATTTGTTATTTGTTATTTGTTATTTGTTATTTGTTATTTGTTATTTGTTATTTGTTATTTGTTATTTGTTATTTGTTATTTGTTATTTGTTATTTGTTATTTGTTATTTGTTATTTGTTATTTGTTATTTGTTATTTGTTATTTGTTATTTGTTATTTGTTATTTGTCTTTAGTCTTTAGTCTTTAGTCTTTAGTCTTTAGTCTTTAGTCTTTAGTCTTTAGTCTTTAGTCTTTAGTCTTTAGTCTTTAGTCTTTAGTCTTTAGTCTTTAGTCTTTAGTCTTTAGTCTTTAGTCTTTAGTCTTTAGTCTTTAGTCTTTAGTCTTTAGTCTTTAGTCTTTAGTCTTTAGTCTTTAGTCTTTAGTCTTTAGTCTTTAGTCTTTAGTCTTTAGTCTTTAGTCTTTAGTCTTTAGTCTTTAGTCTTTAGTCTTTAGTCTTTAGTCTTTAGTCTTTAGTCTTTAGTCTTTAGTCTTTAGTCTTTAGTCTTTAGTCTTTAGTCTTTAGTCTTTAGTCTTTAGTCTTTAGTCTTTAGTCTTTAGTCTTTAGTCTTTAGTCTTTAGTCTTTAGTCTTTAGTCTTTAGTCTTTAGTCTTTAGTCTTTAGTCTTTAGTCTTTAGTCTTTAGTCTTTAGTCTTTAGTCTTTAGTCTTTAGTCTTTAGTCTTTAGTCTTTAGTCTTTAGTCTTTAGTCTTTAGTCTTTAGTCTTTAGTCTTTAGTCTTTAGTCTTTAGTCTTTAGTCTTTAGTCTTTAGTCTTTAGTCTTTAGTCTTTAGTCTTTAGTCTTTAGTCTTTAGTCTTTAGTCTTTAGTCTTTAGTCTTTAGTCTTTAGTCTTTAGTCTTTAGTCTTTAGTCTTTAGTCTTTAGTCTTTAGTCTTTAGTCTTTAGTCTTTAGTCTTTAGTCTTTAGTCTTTAGTCTTTAGTCTTTAGTCTTTAGTCTTTAGTCTTTAGTCTTTAGTCTTTAGTCTTTAGTCTTTAGTCTTTAGTCTTTAGTCTTTAGTCTTTAGTCTTTAGTCTTTAGTCTTTAGTCTTTAGTCTTTAGTCTTTAGTCTTTAGTCTTTAGTCTTTAGTCTTTAGTCTTTAGTCTTTAGTCTTTAGTCTTTAGTCTTTAGTCTTTAGTCTTTAGTCTTTAGTCTTTAGTCTTTAGTCTTTAGTCTTTAGTCTTTAGTCTTTAGTCTTTAGTCTTTAGTCTTTAGTCTTTAGTCTTTAGTCTTTAGTCTTTAGTCTTTAGTCTTTAGTCTTTAGTCTTTAGTCTTTAGTCTTTAGTCTTTAGTCTTTAGTCTTTAGTCTTTAGTCTTTAGTCTTTAGTCTTTAGTCTTTAGTCTTTAGTCTTTAGTCTTTAGTCTTTAGTCTTTAGTCTTTAGTCTTTAGTCTTTAGTCTTTAGTCTTTAGTCTTTAGTCTTTAGTCTTTAGTCTTTAGTCTTTAGTCTTTAGTCTTTAGTCTTTAGTCTTTAGTCTTTAGTCTTTAGTCTTTAGTCTTTAGTCTTTAGTCTTTAGTCTTTAGTCTTTAGTCTTTAGTCTTTAGTCTTTAGTCTTTAGTCTTTAGTCTTTAGTCTTTAGTCTTTAGTCTTTAGTCTTTAGTCTTTAGTCTTTAGTCTTTAGTCTTTAGTCTTTAGTCTTTAGTCTTTAGTCTTTAGTCTTTAGTCTTTAGTCTTTAGTCTTTAGTCTTTAGTCTTTAGTCTTTAGTCTTTAGTCTTTAGTCTTTAGTCTTTAGTCTTTAGTCTTTAGTCTTTAGTCTTTAGTCTTTAGTCTTTAGTCTTTAGTCTTTAGTCTTTAGTCTTTAGCCTTTAGTCTTTAGTCTTTAGTCTTTAGTCTTTAGTCTTTAGTCTTTAGTCTTTAGTCTTTAGTCTTTAGTCTTTAGTCTTTAGTCTTTAGTCTTTAGTCTTAATCTTTAGTCTTTAGTCTTTAGTCTTTAGTCTTTAGTCTTTAGTCTTTAGTCTTTAGTCTTTAGTCTTTAGTCTTTAGTCTTTAGTCTTTAGTCTTTAGTCTTTAGTCTTTAGTCTTTAGTCTTTAGTCTTTAGTCTTTAGTCTTTAGTCTTTAGTCTTTAGTCTGTAGTCTTTAGTCTTTAGTCTTTAGTCTTTAGTCTTTAGTCTTTAGTCTTTAGTCTTTAGTCTTTAGTCTTTAGTCTTTAGTCTTTAGTCTTTAGTCTTTAGTCTTTAGTCTTTAGTCTTTAGTCTTTAGTCTTTAGTCTTTAGTCTTTAGTCTTTAGTCTTTAGTCTTTAGTCTTTAGTCTTTAGTCTTTAGTCTTTAGTCTTTAGTCTTTAGTCTTTAGTCTTTAGTCTTTAGTCTTTAGTCTTTAGTCTTTAGTCTTTAGTCTTTAGTCTTTAGTCTTTAGTCTTTAGTCTTTAGTCTTTAGTCTTTAGTCTTTAGTCTTTAGTCTTTAGTCTTTAGTCTTTAGTCTTTAGTCTTTAGTCTTTAGTCTTTAGTCTTTAGTATCTAGTCTTGAGTCTTGAGTCTTGAGTCTTGAGTCTTGAGTCTTGAGTCTTGAGTCTTGAGTCTTGTGTCTATAGTCTTGAGTCTTGAGTCTTGAGTCTTGAGTCTTGAGTCTTGAGTCTTGAGTCTTGAGTCTTGAGTCTTGAGTCTTGAGTCTTGAGTCTTGAGTCTTGAGTCTTGAGTCTTGAGTCTTGAGTCTTGAGTCTTGAGTCTTGAGTCTTGAGTCTTGAGTCTTGAGTCTTGAGTCTTGAGTCTTTAGTTTTTAGTCTGAAGTCTGGAGTCTGGAGTTTTCAGTCTTGATTTTTGAGTCTTTAGTATTGAGTCATTAGTCCTTCAGTACTTTAGTACTTATGTCTTTTAATGCTTTAGTCTTAATGTTTTGTTTTTCTCCAAAAATGTATTTCGAATTAAAATTATATGTTCAGAAATAAATGGTAAGTTCACAATTTAAGAAGAAATAAAAATGAAAGAAATAAAATGAATTTTCTGCAAACACAATTTTTAGAGCATTACTTCAAGTGCAAGAAAATTCAAGCGTATAAGAACTTATAAATATTTTACCGTTAACTTTTCTAAAAAACTTTTGTAGTTTTCGAACTCATAATACAATATATTTATGAACCCAATAATAATAACCTACCGCACCCTTTTCAGGTGGCAGCAATAAAACAAGGTAGAGAACTAGACATTGTTGTTCTGATTTGCTTATCGGCGTCCTCAAGTCTGACAATTTTCACTTCCCACTCAACTGCCGTTTTTGCTTAATTCGTTTGAATGTCAGTTTTTGCAGTTCAATGGATTAATTTTTTGCGCCATTTTGACTTTTCAAGCTGAGCTGTCTGAAGTTTTTTTTATTTAAATATTACGGAATTTCTGTTATTGGAATGTAATAATTGTCAATGCAAACTTTTTGAAGTGGACTGCAAAAAACATAAAAAAAATCAAAACAAATAAAAGCAAAGTAAAATATATAAATAAATAAATTCCTTATGTTGGAATTTCAGATTTATTTGAGAACGAAACATTTGTTTGGCAAATTAAGGATGCATTGATGAGTTTTGAGACTAATTCGAAGAAAATTTACTGACTAACTTTACGTTCTTAAATAAATGCATCTTAAATTCTGATTATTTGTGACACGTTTTACTATCGAAAAGTCACAATTTAAATTTTTTATCATGTTAATTTAAAGACAAAATTTAATTTGCTGATTATTAAATTGCTTGTTTTTATAAGAAATTTATTTTTATATAAATTTCTATTTTGAATTGAATTCAACAGTATTTATTTAAAATCCAAATGCTTACCTGAACTCGTATTAAAGCACAAGTTAATTAAAAACTGAAATGAGATAAAATTAATTTTTATTGCAAATGCTTTAAATTTATTTAATTATTTTAATAAAATATATTTGTATGTGAAATAAAAACCACGGCTCTCAACAATAACTTTTAATTAGTTGCCGCAACTAGATGATGCCACATTTAATACGCGCCTTGAACGACGTACCATCAATGCTTACATGCTTACAGCTCTAAGGGAAGCACTTATAATCCATTTTATGGCTTAAGCACTGCAATTCTATCAAGTCACCCACCCACTTTTCCCGTTCAACCACTCAGCCAGCTCAATTATCTTCAGTCCCTGCGGTATTAATTACGTTAATCAAATCCCATTGCAAATTGCTGCACTCAACTTGCAGCGTGATGAAATCAATGTTTGCGGCAGAATGAAAATCATTGCGAACGCTCGTTAACTTGGCTGTTAACAACAACAATGATAACATAGCATAGCGACTGCGTTGACAACAACAAGTAAAGTATGTTCTGCACGATATGCCGACTGAAGATGCAACGTACAGCAACACCATAAAAAAGACTAACTATGTGGCCAACGCATTTGCGTTAATCACGTAATGTTGACACTTAATGACCGAGCAGGGAGAAGGGTGGCAGCAGCTCAAGTATTGCTGGTTAGAGTTTAGAATTATTATGAGTTCCCAGTTGGTGGTTTTGCGTTCGCAGGTATTAAATTAAAATTTTTCTTAATCGCTTAAATTTATTTCACTTTAAGCTTAAATTTAAATGAAAAGATAGAATGTCAAGGAATCTCAATGAATGACAATAAATGTCTGGAAAGTCAAGGAATGACAATGAATGAATCAATGAATGGCAGTGAATGGCAATGAATGACGATGAATGATAATGAAACACAATGAACAACAATGAAAATGACGACGAACGAAAAAGCCTTGATTTTTTTATGGCACGGAGAGTTTTTTAATTTAGTGTCAAGGCGAAATGAAATCACCTCAAATGCTTTATATAATTTAAAAGAAAATCAAAACTGCAAATTTGAGTTTTTCTCTTATTACAAAAAAAAAAAAATTTTTTTGTCCCATATTTTGAGAAATGATTAAATTTTGTGGTCTCGTTTTGAAAGCAATAATTTAGATATAAACAAAAAAGTTACGGTAAAATTTGTGAACATTGTTTATGTTAACTGATAATACTTAAATGCAAAAAAGAAATAAATGAAATCTATTAAAACATGGCAGAGATATTGTCTTCTCAATTCAGAAAATGTATTTTTCACATTTTTTTCTCTCTCTCTTGTCATTTGGTTGAAAAACATGTATTCAAAACTAAAGACAATATTAAAAAAAAATGCATTAAAAATAATTTTTCTTAGAGTTTTACAGCGATTTTTATCACTGTAAGAAAATTTAACAAGGTTTTAGGAATTATTTAAAAAAATTTGAAAACCCTTAAAATTCGATTAAGGAGGGACATAACTTTTGCGGCAGAGAAAACAGACCTTTCTTGAAAATTCATAACTCAGTCAAAAACAAACATTTTTCAATAAAAAAAAATTCCAAAAATATATTTTTCACTCCAACATGGTTTTATAGAGCTCCAAACTGGCTGCAGAGAAAAAAAACGGGGCCTCGTGGTTGCAGCGCTAGGAGTCGCAAAAATTGTCCGATCTGGAAAAAAATGACTTTTTTAAAACCTAACAAAATTAGTTATCATATGAGTGGAGCTTTTTTTAAAATTTTTTTTTTCAATTTTTGCTAATGTTTCAAATTTGAAAGTGTGTTTTTTTCGAAAAAATATTGACTTTAAAAATTCATAATAAATCGAAAAAACTTTGTAAAAAAAGCTCGTGTCATACGATAGTGAATCAGGTTTAAAAAAATAAAAAAAAAATTTTGTTAAAAAATGAACCCGCTAGTGCCGCAACCAGTACGAAAAACATGGTTTCGAGATAACGCGTTTAAATAAAAATTCTGAACAAAGAAAAATAGTCGATTTAAAAAAATGGCCAATATCATGTTCCCCATTAACATATTATTATGGAAAGTCAAAATTTTGAATTAAAAACACTTTTTTCAGAAATTTGACGATTGATCAATGCATAAAACTACATTTTTTGAAAAAATTTTTACTTCGACTAACTCAAAAAAAAAAATTCGACTACTCAAAAGCTCTTTCCCAAACAATTTTCATATTGATAAAAAAGCGAGTTTTTTACAAAATTTTTATTTCTTTCTTAAAAGGTGGGGATGAAGAGGATCATCACATATGAATATTATTAATAGAGTAACTTCGGGTAATGTGATATAGGTATTTTTAAATTTATAATTTCTAGTAACTTTCATACCTTAGCTTATGCCGCATTACACAGGATATTTTTTGATGCATATTGCAGTGATTTACAACCTTGGAGCTCCATAGCGTAACCCAATTTGGAGCTTTTTCACCTCAATGAAAAAACGTCATGTAACTCTCTTTAATGCAATTGACGGGTAAAGTGATATACCACGTTCGGGTAATGTGATATACCATATATACCACTATCACATTACCCATATTGTATGCAACAGCAGTATCTATTGTTTTTTCAACCAAAATTTACAAAAAAACCCTGTTATAGAAATGAAAAAATTTTTTTTTTTTTGTTTTATTAATGTTGTTGTTGATAAAATTTAATTATTTCAGTGGAATTAACATAAGAGAAAACAAAAACACAAACAAAATCAACTGAATACAAATACGCAAGTACAGCCTTATTCCTGTGATTGACAATTGTTAGTTTATTGACAAGAGCAAAAATTTCTTATTCTTAAATGAAATTGAAAGCTCATTATATGGCAATAAATCGGAACATTAGAAATGGTTTTAATAAGAACACAAATCATGTAAAAAATGTTTGGATTTTTACTTCATGTACGAAAAAAGCACATAAAAGATTACCTTGTCAATAAATTTACAATTTTCACTTAACAGAATAAGGCTGACAATGACAATAAATGGCAATTTATGACAGCTATTGACAACTGATAAAATTTATGACAATCAATGACAATGACTTTTATTGACAATTAATGACAATTTATGACAATTGAAAAACATTTATTTCAATTAATGGCAATAACAACTAAAGACAATTAATGACAACCAATGACAATTATAATGACGATCTATGACAACTCATGATATGTAATGACAATTAATGAAAATTAATAAAAATTAATGACAACCAATAACAATTATAATGACGATCTATGACAAGTCATGATATGTAATGACAATTAATGAAAATTAATAAAAATTAATAACAATGACAATGAATGATAACAAGTGACAGTTAATGACAATTTATGACAGTTAATAACAATTATTGACAATTAAAGACAATGTGTGACAATTAATAAAAATTAATGTCAATTAATGACAATGACGACTTAAGGCAATACTTGAAAGTTATTGACAATTGATGGCAATTTATGTACGGCAATTATTGACCATTTCTGAAAACTAATGACAATTAAAAACAATTACTAACATTTAATGACGATTAATGCCAATATCTAACAACTTTTAAAATGATGAAAATAAATGACAATGGCGATTAATGCCAATTAATGACAATTTATGACAATTAATGACATTATGTCAATTTATATAAATAAATTAAGATTAATGAGCTAAGACAACAAGTGACAATTAATAACAAGTTACAACAATTAATGACAATCCATGACAATTTCTGACAATTAATGACAATGACTATTAGTGCAAAATAATGACAATCAATAACATTATATGATAAATAATTTAAATTAATTACAATATATGACAATAACAATTTATGACAACCAATGACACTTTATGACAATTAATAAAAATTAATTACAATTAATGAAAATGACGATTAATGCCAATTAATGACAGTGAATGGCAATTTATTACAGGTCATATATTATTTAAACTATTTTATTGTTTAAAAGTTATTTAAAGACAATTAATTACAAATAGTTTTAATTATTGACAATGTATGACAATTAATAAAAATTAAATGACAATTTGAAAATTTAATACATGAGGGTTAATGGTAATTAATGACAGGTAAAAGCAATTTATGACAATTCTCATTAATTGATGAAATCAAATGACACTTAATCGCAATTACTTTTGATGGCAATTTATGACAGTTAGTGACAATTTGTGACAATGAATGGCAATAATGACAAGTAAAAAAATTACAATTCAAGACAATTCATGACATTGACGATTAATGTCAATAAATGACAACATATGATAATTAGTGACAAGTAATTAAAATTTATGACAATTAATGACAATTTATTAAAATTTATGACAATTAATGACAATTATTGACAATTAAGGACAGTTAATGACAGTTCATTACAATAAATGATACATAAAGACAATTAATGACAGTAAATGACAAATAAAACTAAAACTAATGACAATTAATGACTATTTATAGCAATGAAATAAATTACAATGAATGGTAATAAGTAATAATGAATGAGAATAAATTACAATATCTTATATATCTTAGATATCTTAGAGATTTGTTACCATTCAATGTCATAAAGTAAAAATAAATGCCAATAAATGCAAATAAATGACCGTGAACGACATAAAATGACAAATAATGGCAACGAATAACAAAAATATATGTATTCGTGACAATTAAATTGAATTGGATATAAATTTTAAAAATTAAATTCATGAGCATATATTAAAATTATTATCCTTAATTCGCAACTTAGCAGCGAAGGATGCCCGCTTTAAGTCGCCAAAGAAAGCTGAATATTTAATAATATAATTTAATTTTTCGGCTCACACAAAAAGATGTTGAAAAATATCTTAAAATTTTTCATACATTTTGATTTCTTCCACTTCACGGCGCATTCTTGCTGTATTGCATACATAAAACTTTTTACTTTAGCCTTTATCAACACATACAAACGTTAGATATTCAATATGTGTCTCTCCACTAAGTGTTTCCGGCAACATATGCTGCTGCTGCTGCTGCTTCAGCTTCTGCTGCTGTATGTGGACTATTTTTGTTGTTGCTTATTGTTGTGCTGACATGCTTTAGAAAAATTACATTATATTTGTTGTGTGTTGTTTTTTTTTTTTTGTCAAGTTATTTCGTAAGGATTGAAGAAGCATCTTTAGAATTTAACTAACGTAAGATTGAAAAACGTGCTTTTATTGTAACGCACGCACACGGTGTCCGTTACGATTAATTAAAGTGCGTCGAGTGTGAAAAATTTTGTAGAGACGTGTTTAAATTGAAAAAGGGTCGTGTTTAAAAAAAATTCTAAAAAAAAAATTTCATTTATTTTAGAATAAATTAAGAAAAATTTATAATCATAATTCAACAGTTGATTTGAATGCAGCTCAAGTTCAGACAACTTGTCAGTGGATAAAGCAAATGGACAAGGAGGTTTGCTGCTTAAAAGTTGTCTGACTTAAATGTGCAAAATCTTTAAGACGCATTTATTTTTTTTTTAATTTTTTTGATAAACATTTATCAACAATCTTAGCTATTTTTCAATACTATACTTAATTTATATAAAAACTTAAGGTCCTTGATTCGCATTTTGTTGATTTGCAATTTTAAAGGAACCTCAATTTTTTAATTAACTTTTTTAAGAACATAGCATTCACTGGAATTTGAAAGAATTGTATGTTAACGTTCATTAAATTGTATCAATGTACCAAAAAAAAAATGTATCAAAAAATACCCTAAAATACACATTCGCCCTTAAAATAATTTATTATTATGCTACAAATGTTTATGCTATTTTCCTCAATTTCTTCTATTCTGCCTACATAACAATACAAGTGCTTGAACAGCAAAATGATTTATGAACTGTTTAAGCAGCATTTAAATGTTGCTGCCCTAAAAAATTTATGCACATCAAACAAAAGCAAGAAATCACTAAATTATGTTCACATTAAACCCAAAAACATAAAAAACATATTTAAAAAATCATTGCATGCGTGTGTGAGTGTGCATATTAATAGTCTGACACGCACACAGCAGACAATGGGAACTGTCGGTGTGCCTACCTCGTGTCAAGATGACAATATATCTTTCTTTTTTGCTATGAGTGTGTGTATGTGTGTGAGTTTGTTGTTTTTTTTATGTATTTCAGACATTTACCGGACGGATGTGCTGTCGAGCTATTATGTGATATTTTGAATTTTAAAAGCAGGTTCTTGGATATCAATCATTTTGACACAGGCTTGAAGAGGTTAGCTCATGTTGCTGGCTGTTGTTGGTGTTTCTTTTCCGTTTTAATTTTTTTTTTTTTTATTTGAGCCAAATGCCAACTCGTCATGTATCATCAATATGAGAAGTTATAAATTAATTTTTTTTCATGGCCAAAATATATGGATAAAAAGCATAAACAGCTGGCGTTTTTTTATACACTGTTTGCTGTGTGAGCCTGAAAATCGCTGCAAGATTGGCTAAAAGGATATTTTCACAATTCATTGTCAGCTTTAATTAATGTTCTTTAATTTATCTAAACGCTAAACAGGTTTATGCAAAAAATTTTGTATACCTTCTTTTGTCATATTTGGTAACACATGTGGTATATTTTTCAAGCAGTAAATGTGATATTTTACTTTTAATAACATTGAAATTTGATTTATTTGGTTCAAATTTAGATTATAAATTAGCTTCGGAAATATTCATGACAAAGGCAAGAAGATGTTTATTTTAACATAGATCACATACCTTTTTCATAAAATAAATAATTAAGTTTTGAGGATATAGATATGTTTTTAATTTAACGTGTAGCTCATTATTTGTCTTGTTGACAGTCAGATCTTTATCACGCCTACGTTTTCTTTTGTTGTCAATTAATGTCACTCATTGTCATTTATTGTTCAAAAATTGTCACTCATTGCCAATCAATGTCTTTAATTGTCATTCATTGTTATTCAGTGCCTTTCACTGTCATTTATTGTCATTCGTTTCATTTATTGTCATTCATTTTTAGTCATTGTGATTCATTGTGATTAATTGTCACTCTTTGTCATTAATTGTCACTCTTTGTCATTTATTGTCATTCATTATCATTCATTCCCTTTCACTGTCATATATTGGCATAAATTAACATTCATTTTTAATAGTTTGCACTCATTTTTGTTTATTATCATTCATTTTTTCATTGTTATTCACTGTCATTAATTTCCACACATTGTCATTCAATGTAATACGTTGTCTGTCATTATCATTCATTGTCGTTACTTGTCATTAATTTTTATTCATTGTTATTCATTGCCTTCCATTGTCATTTATCGTCATTAAATGGCATTCATTGTCACTCACTGTCATTTATTGCTATTGGTTATCATTCAGTGCCTTTCATTGTCATTCATTGCCATTAACTCAGAGTCATTGTTAATAATTGTCACGCATTGCCACTTATTGTAATTCATTATAATTCATTGTCATTCCTGTCATTAATTTTTATGCAGTTCTACTTATTGTCATTCATTTTCATACATTGTCATTCATTGTAATTCAATGTCACTCATTGTTATTCGGTGTCATTTATTGTTTTCATTGTCATGTATTATAATTCATTGTTATTTTTTGTTTTGCATTGTTATTCATTGCCTTTCATTGTCATTCATTGCCATTAATTGACATTCATTATCACTCATTGTCATTTATTGTCATTCATTACCATTCATTGCATTTTATTGTCATTCTAGCCATTAGTTCACGTTAACTGTTAATAATTGTCACACATTGTCATTTATTGTCATTAATTATCAAAAGTGGCATTCACTGTCATTTATTTTCAGACAGTGTAATTCATTGTAAATCATTGACATTCATTGTCATTCATTTTAATTCATTGTTATTCATTGACATACATTGTTATTTATTCTCTTTCATAGTCATTCATCGCCATTAATTGGCATTCATTGTCACTCATTGTCATTTATTTTCATTCATTGCCATTAATTGACATTGTTAATAATTGTCACAAATTTTCACTCATTGTCATTTATTGTCATTGATTATCAATAATTGTCATTCACTGTAATTCATGTTCATGTATTAACACTCGTTTTCCTACAGTTTCATTCATTGTTACTCATTGTCATTTATTGTCATTCATTATTTCTAATTTTCATCCACTGTCATTAATTTTCATACATTTTCTTTCACTGTATAATTAATTGTCTCTCATTGAAATGTATTGTCATTGAATGCCATTTATTGTCTTTTATTTTCATTCAGTGTTATTCATTGTCACTCATTCTCATTCATTGTCATTCACTCCTTTGTATTGTCTGACATTGTCATTAATTGACATTCATTCATTCATTGTCATTCATTTCCTTATATTGTCTTTCATTGTCAGTAATTGTCATTCATTTTTTTTCATTGTCAGTTATTGTCACTCATTGTCATTTATTGCCATTTAATGCCATTTAGTGTCATTCATTATCATTCTTCCTGCCTTTTAATCTCCTGCATTTTCATTAATTGACATTCATTGTTAATAACTGTTGCACATTGTCATTAATTGACATTCATTGTTAATAATTTATTAACATTGTCCATTCATTATCTATCATTGTCATTCACTGGAATTAATTTGTATACATTGTCATTCATTGTCATTCATTGTCATTCATTTTCATAGATTGTCATTCATTATAATTCATTGTCACTCATTGATATTTATTGCCATCTATTGTCATTCATTGTCATTTATTATCCTTCATTTTAATTCATTGTTGTTCACTGACAAACATTGTTATGCATTGCCTTGCATTGCTATTAATATCCATTAATTCGCATTCATTGTCACTCATTGTCATTTATTGTCATTCATAATTTTTCATTACTTGTCATTGTCATTCATTGCCATTAATTGACATTCATCGCTATTAATTGTCACACATTGTCACTAATTGTCATTTATTGTTATTCATTATCAATAATTATCATTCACTGTTATTAATTTTCATACATTGTCATTAATTTTCATTGTCATTGTCAGTTTTATACATTGCCAGTCGTTGTAATTTATTGTCTCTCAATGACTTTCATTGTCATTGATTGTCATTCATTGTCTTTCATTTTCAGTCATTGTAATTCATTGTTATTCATTGTTACTCATTCTCATTCATTGTCAATCATTCCCTTGTATTGTCATTCATTGACATTTATTATTTTTAATTGTCAGTTATTGTCACTCATTGTCATTTATTGTCATTTATTGTCATTTATTGTCATTTATTGTAATTTATTGTCATTCATTGTCATTTTTCCTGCCTTTTAATATCCTGCATTTTTTATAAATTGACATTCATTGTTAATAATTGTCACACATTGTCATTAATTGACATTCATTGTTAATAATTAATTAACATTGTCATTTATTGTCATTCATTATCTCTCATTCTCATTCACAGTCATTCATTTTCATACATTGTCATTCACTGTTATTCATTTTCATACATTGTCATTCTTTATATTTCATTGTCATTCACTGACAAACATTGTTATTCATTGCCTTGCATTGCTATTCATTTCCATTAATTCGCATTCATTGTCACTCATTGTCATTTATAAACTTTCATTACTCGTCATTGTCATTCATTGCCATTGATTGACATTTGTCATTTATTGTCATTCATTTTCAATACTTGTCATTCACTGTAATTAATTTTTATAAATTGTCAATGTCAGTTTCATACATATCTATTTATTGCCTCTCATTGTCTTTAATTTTCATTCATTGTAATTCATTGTCATTCAGTGGTACTCATTCTCATTCACTGTCATTCATTCAGACATGAATTTTTATAAATTGTCAGTTATTGTCACTCATTGTCATTTATTGTCATTTATTGTCATTTATTGTCACTCATTGTCATTTATTGTTATTTATTGTCATTCATTATCTCTCATTGTCATTCACTGTAATTAATTTTCATACATTGTCATTCACTATCATTCATTTTCACACATTGTCATTCGTTACAATTCATTGTTACTCATTGACATTTATTGTGATTCATTGTCTTTCATTTGCAATCATTGTTATTCATTGTCACTCATTCTCATTTATAGTCATTCATTCCCTTTCCTTGTCATTCATTGCCATTACTTGATATTCATTATTATTCATTGTCTCTCTTTGTCATTTATTGTCATTCGTTATTATTCGTGCCTTTTCATTGTCAGTCATTGCCATTAATTGACATTTATTGTTAATAATTTTCACACATTGTCACTCATTGTCATTTATTAGCATTAATTATCATTCATCGTCTTTCACAGTCATTCATTTTCAGACATTGTCATTTACTGTCATTCATTTTCATTTACAGTCATTCATTTTCATACATTGTCATTCATTTTTATACATTGTCATCAATTTTAAATCATTATCATTTATTGCCCTTGATTATCATGCATTGTTACTCATATTTATGAATTGTCATAAATTGTTATTTATTGTCATTAATTTTTATTAATTACACATTTTTATTCATTTATTTCCTTGGTATAAATAGTTTTTTCTATTAATTTTAGTTACCCCCTCGTCCCTTTTCTTTTCTTAGTTTAAAAATTTGCCAAAATTTCCTTAAAAAAGGTAAATCATAAAAAAATCCTCGTCCTGCCAAACGCTTGCCTAAAATTAATCTCCTGCATTGTGAAAACGCACAACTCGCAAAAATAAACACGCATAAATCAACATTCACTGGAATTGTTTCTATATAAGTTTATTATTATGGGCATTCATATGGATTTTTATGGATTTGAAAGATTGATTCACTTTTGATTTATGTTCTCTAACACTGCCTGGCTTAACGTTTTGGCCACTTTGGCTTTAGTATAACGTGGTGGCAACTATGTATGATGTATGGAACAACAGCCAATGATAGCAGGAAAAAGGTTTTTTGAAAAAAGAAGCAAATTTCGCTTCATGCAGACTCTGAGTTATTCATCGTATGGCAGTTGAGCTCTTAAATATCAAAGATGCGATAAGTTGTGGGCGTTAAAATGTTAGCCAGTGTGTGAAGGATACTCTGTCATGAAAGTGATTTTGGAAAATTTTGGATTTTCACTCTTTTTTTTAGTTTGGCTAAAATTATATTGTTATTTTTTGTCGTAGACACAAAAAAAAACACCGGTAGTAAAATTATATTTAAAATTAGTAGAATTACTAAAGTTCATTAATGTTTGGGTCCGAAAATCGAAGCTTGATTCAGCAGTGACTAAAATAAAATTCAAGCCATGTTTTTATTGAAATTTTACACGTTGATATTTTAATCTACTATTCTTTGCATTCAATTATTTTTGCTTTGAATTCAATTGATTACACTAGGCAACATTTTTGAGGTCATCATTTCGGGACTTAGGTTCGATAATCTCTTGTAAAAGTACTTGCCATAACTAAATATTTTGCATTTTTACTTTTGCCTACTTAAGTTCAAATTAAAGATTTACGATATCATCCTCATGTTGGATAATTTTTTTTTTATTTCGGAGCGTTTGCGTAACATTATAATTTTATATATACTTGCGAGAATTTTGTAAAATTTAACAACCCCAATTTAACCCTTGTCTTTATATGGTATCGATCCTTTTCGACCAGATCGTTTTATAAGAATTTTTAAATTAAAAAGGTTCTGGCAACACAGCAACCAGTCTTAGTAACTTATATTACACCTACAATAAAAAATAAAAAAATGTCCTGAAATAAAAAAAATGCGCAAAAAAGGGATGACATCGTAAATCTCTTATTTGAATATAAGTATGCAGAATTTATAGTTTTGACAAATTGTTTCACGAGAGATTTATATATCTTACTTAGTACCTTACTTAACAAATCTTGTCTTAATATATTTGCTTCAAATTAAATAAATTTATTTTCTTAAATATACAAAATAGCAAAATTGAATTTAAAATTAATTTAAAGGGCACCTAGAGCAAAAATATAAAAATTGCAAAATCGGTCAAAGTCCTTTCAAGGAGCTTCTTATGATCAATTGTGTTGTGTGTGTTATTAAATGTTTTGCACACAATTGACCAAGAACTGGACCTACATGTTTTATGCCGACTCCGAACGGCTAAAGTTCATGTTCTCAAGAAGCTTTACATGGCATTACTTACTCTCTGAGGTTTGCCATTGTCTGCAGAGAGATGGTGACCGATCAGAAAAATTTTTTACTGAAAAAACTTTTCGCCGCAGCTGGGGAAAAATGCATGCTTTTCTTTTATATTCTACAAATGCCTGAAATACATCATATCGACATTATTGCAGTAGATATAAAACATACGAAATAGATTTATAATTTTGAAAGCATTTTCTGTGTGAATGTCATTGTTTATAGACATAGCTTATTGACTTATGAAGTTGGCCCTAAGCTCTTTGATTAAATAAATAAAACGAAAAACAAAACTATATAAAATAAAATAAATAATCCTTATATAGAAATCATACCATTATAATAAATTGTTGCCAAATGTTGCACATAAAAACACACATCAGTCATATCACAGCACATGTTTTTTATAATCAATCATAAATAACACAGCTGTCCTTATGACATAAATATATTCCGTAAATATTTATTTTCAAAATTGTTCAAAAAACAAATTGTAGATCATTTTTCTTACCTGTAAACGACATCCAGATTATAGTATTTAATTTACTTTTAAAACCTTTGCCTAAGATTGAATTGTTATTTCATGAAATTTATTCGAAACCAATAGAAATCAATTCACCACCCAATCTTATGATTTGCTCTGAATTTCAAATACTGCTACCAGAATGACACAGTATATAACAATTTTTCAAAGTGGTTGAAATGTTTCAACTCATGGTGAAAAGATGAGTTGAAAACCAAAATTTTTCAAAGTGGTTGAAATGTTTCAACTCATGTTTTTTGCAGAGATAGGCAAACAATTGAACATTTGGTGAATAAAGTTGACTTGCGTACTAGTGACTGAAATTGAATTCTTAAAAGGTGAATTTCTTATTAAAGGGAAGTTAGTTGAAAATAAAATCCAATGTTCAAATCTCACTATGTGGTGAGTGGAAGAAAGGAAAAATTTTATTTTAAGGAGAAATTGCTTAACATGATGCTGTTAATCGACAAATCACCTCAGTTCAACACGTTATGTTTCTCCTTATTTGAAAGGTGAGATTTTGTTTGGTGAGTTAAGCAGGAATCAACCGGGTTATATCAGGAGACATTTTATTTTACACATCATGGGTAAAATTGATTAAAACCAATTTTATGAACTCAGTTAAGTTATTTATTATTTAGTTATATAAATTAAACTTTAAATTAATTTAAATTTAAAATTTAAAATTTCAAAATTTAATTAAATTTAATTTAAAATTTAAAATTTAAAATTTAAAATTTAAAATTTAAAATTTAAAATTTAAAATTTAAAATTTAAAATTTAAAATTTAAAATTTAAAATTTAAAATTTAAAATTTAAAATTTAAAATTTAAAATTTAAAATTTAAAATTTAAAATAGAAATTTTTTAAATTAAAATTTAAAATTTAATAAATTTTAATTAATAATAAATTTAATTTAAAGTTTAATTTATATAACTAATTTTTTGATATTTTTTTAAAATAATTCCAGAAGCCATATATTTTTTTGTGTAATTTTTTTGCTAACAAATATATATATAATTTTTCAAAATGATATCTTGTTTTTTTATTCAACTTATAGGCTTTTAAAACATAAAAAAAAACTTTTTTAGAACGTGTCACGTCCCCTTTATATGCAATTTTATCTCAAAAAAATTCCAATTTTAAAAAATCCTATAAGCATCGATTTGATATGTGGATTGCTTTCGTTCAACTTCGGTTTTGGTCGATAATGTTCGGTTGATTTTATTTATCTTAATATAGCTTTTGCTCGTATTCGTTAAACTTCTTTTTTTTATTAGTCTTTGGTTCTTAACTTCGTTTGATTTCGGCTCATTCCTTGATTTTTGTCGAAAGAACTTTTAAAAGTGTAAGAGTGTAAGATCTATTTCAGTAACATATACAAATGCCTACCAAGTTTCATCAACATCGGTTCATCCGTTTTTCTTGATTGAGCCAAATATTCTGAAATTTAAATAGCCTCAATTCCGTTACAGGGTCAAGTTATTTCACGTACCAAATTTTAGTAAAATCGATCAAGTCATTTAGGAGTTATTGAGTCTTAAAAATTTACTACTTAAAGTGACCTCTTGCGGAAGTCTTTGGAATTTTGTATAGCCTATGTTTTATCTCGGTTGCAGTTGAACGTTCATACAAATTTCATTGAAATCGGTACAGGTGTTTAAGAGTTATTATGTCTTTAAAACTCACTACTTAAAGTGCCCTCTTGCTGAAGTCTTTGGAATTTTGTATGGCCTACGTTTTATTTTGGGAGCAGTTGAACCTTCATACCAAGTTTCATTGAAATCGGTCCAGGTGTTAAGAAGTTTTTATGGAGTGCCACGCCCTCTGACTTGCGCCTTCTTTTTTACACCCCTATATTCGTTTTCTTTATCAAACGTACTCGGTGTCTAAATTTCAGCTCAATCGGATTAACGGTTCGCCAGTCTTTACGGAACAGACAGATAGACAGACAGACAAACATTTGATTTTATATATTAGAAGAAGATATGCATGTTTATGGAGGTCAAAGGATAACTATTCTTCGTAGACTTATGAAATTATTTTAAATTAAATTATACTTAGAATTATCCAGGGAGCGAAAATAACTGTTATTTTACAGTTTTCGAATGAAAAAGACACCATGAAAGACAAACAGTTTAAATAACAAGAACAAGAACAAGAACAAGAACAAGAACAAGAACAAGAACAAGAACAAGAACAAGAACAAGAACAAGAACAAGAACAAGAACAAGAACAAGAACAAGAACAAGAACAAGAACAAGAACAAGAACAAGAACAAGAACAAGAACAAGAACAAGAACAAGAACAAGAACAAGAACAAGAACAAGAACAAGAACAAGAACAAGAACAAGAACAAGAACAAGAACAAGAACAAGAACAAGAACAAGAACAAGAACAAGAACAAGAACAAGAACAAGAACAAGAACAAGAACAAGAACAAGAACAAGAACAAGAACAAGAACAAGAACAAGAACAAGAACAAGAACAAGAACAAGAACAAGAACAAGAACAAGAACAAGAACAAGAACAAGAACAAGAACAAGAACAAGAACAAGAACAAGAACAAGAACAAGAACAAGAACAAGAACAAGAACAAGAACAAGAACAAGAACAAGAACAAGAACAAGAACAAGAACAAGAACAAGAACAAGAACAAGAACAAGAACAAGAACAAGAACAAGAACAAGAACAAGAACAAGAACAAGAACAAGAACAAGAACAAGAACAAGAACAAGAACAAGAACAAGAACAAGAACAAGAACAAGAACAAGAACAAGAACAAGAACAAGAACCAAGAACCAAGAACAAGAACAAGAACAAGAACAAGAACAAGAACAAGAACAAGAACAAGAACAAGAACAAGAACAAGAACAAGAACAAGAACAAGAACAAGAACAAGAACAAGAACAAGAACAAGAACAAGAACAAGAACAAGAACAAGAACAAGAACAAGAACAAGAACAAGAACAAGAACAAGAACAAGAACAAGAACAAGAACAAGAACAAGAACAAGAACAAGAACAAGAACAAGAACAAGAACAAGAACAAGAACAAGAACAAGAACAAGAACAAGAACAAGAACAAGAACAAGAACAAGAACAAGAACAAGAACAAGAACAAGAACAAGAACAAGAACAAGAACAAGAACAAGAACAAGAACAAGAACAAGAACAAGAACAAGAACAAGAACAAGAACAAGAACAAGAACAAGAACAAGAACAAGAACAAGAACAAGAACAAGAACAAGAACAAGAACAAGAACAAGAACAAGAACAAGAACAAGAACAAGAACAAGAACAAGAACAAGAACAAGAACAAGAACAAGAACAAGAACAAGAACAAGAACAAGAACAAGAACAAGAACAAGAACAAGAACAAGAACAAGAACAAGAACAAGAACAAGAACAAGAACAAGAACAAGAACAAGAACAAGAACAAGAACAAGAACAAGAACAAGAACAAGAACAAGAACAAGAACAAGAACAAGAACAAGAACAAGAACAAGAACAAGAACAAGAACAAGAACAAGAACAAGAACAAGAACAAGAACAAGAACAAGAACAAGAACAAGAACAAGAACAAGAACAAGAACAAGAACAAGAACAAGAACAAGAACAAGAACAAGAACAAGAACAAGAACAAGAACAAGAACAAGAACAAGAACAAGAACAAGAACAAGAACAAGAACAAGAACAAGAACAAGAACAAGAACAAGAACAAGAACAAGAACAAGAACAAGAACAAGAACAAGAACAAGAACAAGAACAAGAACAAGAACAAGAACAAGAACAAGAACAAGAACAAGAACAAGAACAAGAACAAGAACAAGAACAAGAACAAGAACAAGAACAAGAACAAGAACAAGAACAAGAACAAGAACAAGAACAAGAACAAGAACAAGAACAAGAACAAGAACAAGAACAAGAACAAGAACAAGAACAAGAACAAGAACAAGAACAAGAACAAGAACAAGAACAAGAACAAGAACAAGAACAAGAACAAGAACAAGAACAAGAACAAGAACAAGAACAAGAACAAGAACAAGAACAAGAACAAGAACAAGAACAAGAACAAGAACAAGAACAAGAACAAGAACAAGAACAAGAACAAGAACAAGAACAAGAACAAGAACAAGAACAAGAACAAGAACAAGAACAAGAACAAGAACAAGAACAAGAACAAGAACAAGAACAAGAACAAGAACAAGAACAAGAACAAGAACAAGAACAAGAACAAGAACAAGAACAAGAACAAGAACAAGAACAAGAACAAGAACAAGAACAAGAACAAGAACAAGAACAAGAACAAGAACAAGAACAAGAACAAGAACAAGAACAAGAACAAGAACAAGAACAAGAACAAGAACAAGAACAAGAACCAAGAACAAGAACAAGAACAAGAACAAGAACAAGAACAAGAACAAGAACAAGAACAAGAACAAGAACAAGAACAAGAACAAGAACAAGAACAAGAACAAGAACAAGAACAAGAACAAGAACAAGAACAAGAACAAGAACAAGAACAAGAACAAGAACAAGAACAAGAACAAGAACAAGAACAAGAACAAGAACCAAGAACAAGAACAAGAACAAGAACAAGAACAAGAACAAGAACAAGAACAAGAACAAGAACAAGAACAAGAACAAGAACAAGAACAAGAACAAGAACAAGAACAAGAACAAGAACAAGAACAAGAACAAGAACAAGAACAAGAACAAGAACAAGAACAAGAACAAGAACAAGAACCAAGAACAAGAACAAGAACAAGAACAAGAACAAGAACAAGAACAAGAACAAGAACAAGAACAAGAACAAGAACAAGAACAAGAACAAGAACCAAGAACCAAGAACAAGAACAAGAACAAGAACAAGAACAAGAACAAGAACAAGAACAAGAACAAGAACAAGAACAAGAACAAGAACAAGAACAAGAACAAGAACAAGAACAAGAACAAGAACAAGAACAAGAACAAGAACAAGAACAAGAACAAGAACAAGAACAAGAACAAGTATCACAACCAAGGTTAAGATAATAATAAGAACCAGGATTAAGATAAAGAGCGGAATAAGTATTAGTGCAAGAAATATGCAAGATTTGTAGAAATATATGACGATTAAAGCAAGAACTAGGACAAGAATTAGGATACGGACTTCAGCAAAAGTTCAATTCTCGCCTCAGTCAAAAGTTAATTTTCAATAGAAATAAATTGTTCTGCTCGGCCGTTACTTCTCTGAAGGCAATGGCAAACCTCAAAGTGTAAACAATACCATGTAAAATGTTCTTGCGAACATGAAAATTAGCCGTTTGGAGACATGTAGGACTAGTTCTCGATCTACTCGTTTTTTTTTTCATTTAGAAGAAGGACAAAGATTAAGACAACAATGAGGAAGAAGATTATTACAAGGATAAGAACAGGTAGTAGGTCAAGTATTGGGAGAGCGATTTTAATGTGGATTAGGATAAAGACTTGAAGAGGGTGAAGCAGAATGCTTTGAATAGAGCTTCAGATAAGGCTAAGGACAAATAATATATTTATATTCCCTTGAGAAACCTTCGTTTTTGTATCTACCTGTGAAATGTGCAGGTTTGTAGCTACGTTGTAATCTGCAAAAGGAAATTTTGGAATAACTGGACTTCGTGATAATATTGATATTTAGATATAGGCAAAACAAATGATTTCAAGGTGTTCAACGTGAGCAAGTTTTCATCAGCCCATTTGGAGACCAAAGCTAAGTCCTCATTGACTCTAGCACATAAATCTTCAACCAGACCTATGGGTCTGGACATGTACAACTGGAGGTCATCTGCGTATGCATGCATGGTGATGTGGTGGCACTTGCTGAAAATATCATTTATGAACATCGTAAATAACAATGGTCCAAGAACGGAGCCTTGAGGTACTCCACTGGTAGTGCTTTTTAGCATATAAAAATTTTGACCCACACGAACTTTTTGAGACCTTCCTTCTAAGTAGTTTCTCACAAGACGGATCGCAGATTTAGAAAATCGGAAATTTTGAGCTAGTTTTTTACAGAGAATAGAGTGGCTGAGAATAGAGTGTCGAAAGCTTTGGAAAAATCCAACAAGCAGAGCAATGTCAAATCAGCATTATCAAAAGGTACTCTTATGTCATCTAGTATTTTGACTACAGCAGTGGAACAGATGTGCCCAGGCCGAAAACCAGACTGGAGATGAGACATGAGGTTAAAACGACTTAAATGATTGGATATCTGATCCGCTATGAGTGATTCACATATTTTAGACACTGAAGACAATAGACTTATTGGACGGAAGTCACATGGGTTGCAAGCATAGGGTTTTTTCGCTATTGGAATAATAGTTGCCACTTTCCAAATCTCAGGATAGCTCGAGGTGGTAAAGCAGTGATTTATTATATGGGCAAGCGGGCTAAGAACATGCGGTAAAATGAGTTTAACAAACCTTGGGTAGATGGCGATTCCATCTACCCCAGATGCATTTGATTTTATTTTCTTTATTGAGCGAGCTATGTCCATTTCACTTACAGCATTAAACCTAAAAACATTCGGAGACTCTGAATCACAACCATTATCATCATCATCAGCAGAACGAGTATCATTTGATGCAGAATTAGCTAGAAAATAATCATTCAACTGATTGGGATCTAGATCACAAGCCGCGGAATCCATATTACATATACCGATCTCTTTTAAATTTGTCCACAACTGCTTGGATGGTAGCGCTGGATTTAGTTTAGACATAAAAAATTTCGACTTGGACAGCCTGACAGCGGATGTGGCATTGTTTCTGGCCTTCTTATGCTCATTCCAGTTTAAAGCAGTGGGGTTCCGCTTCCATTTACAAAACGTTTTGCTACGCTTTTTGAGAGCTATTTTGACAGACCGCGTGAACCATGGATAGCTACTATTTAGGACTTGACGCGTACGCAAGGGGAACGTGCATATAAAAAAGATAATTTATATTGTCAATGAAGCAATTTAGCTTATCATCAACTGATTGTAGAAACCAGCAGTCTGACCATTTATTCTTGCCAAATTCTCATGCAAGGAGTTCATATCAATAGCCCTAAAATCGCGATATGTAAAAGGATTTGCAGGTTCAGCAACTGAAGTTTTGATATTTAACGCACAAAAAATTAGGTCATGGTCAGAAACAAAAGATAATTGATCAAACAGCATGACAGCTGATGGGTCGGAAACGATGATAATGTCTAGGAAGCTTGGAGGAGAATTGTTTGAAAACCGAGTCGGCATGAGAGTGTTTACTACAGTGAGTCCAACTTTAGATATTTTGTCAAGAAAGCTAGCGGCAAGATTGTTTTTGGTTAATATATTTATATTAAAATCACCAGTTACAACAAAATATTCATAATCGACAACAAGATTAGACGTAAATAGGGGATCCAAACTGCAACTACAGTTAGGATTGTAAACGCAAGAAACAAGTATTTTGTTACCATTGCCTAAAATCTCGATAATTAAAAATTCTATTTCCGATTGACTCGATTTGCTCACAACCAGAGTAAAATATCAGAGTAAACCTAATTTAAATTTATTTATATAGAATCGATATTTAGATCCTTTACATCATTTATACTTAAAATGAATGGTTACGTAGCTTATCTGGCTAAGAACAGTCTTAACCAAACATTTTGCAATGTTTACTTATTTAAGTGTTTAAAATGCTTAATGTTCCTAATTGCGAAAACACAACAATCAGAAGATAAATATCTAAACAAAACAGGAGAATTTTTAAATTAATAAAAAGCGAATTTTAGGAAATTTCTCAACAGAAATATGCATGAAAATTTGCTGCAATCATTAAAGTCAGTTTTGCGTAGCATGTATATTTTTAAGAATATTTTTAAAAGCACCTTTAAAGTAGTTATTATCACGCTTAACATTATAAAAAACTCATTTTTCTTCATAGACACTCTTTAGTCAACGTGGCGTATGAGTGTTTTTATTTCATGCCTACCATTAAAAGTTACTCATACGCCATGTTGCACCAATATGTGAAACTGAGTATAAATAATGCCACCTCGTCGTTCAATATTATGCAGAGTTAAAAGAAAACTAATTAAAAATAACAAAACTCAAAGGATACTGCAACAGAAAGACAAGCTGGTTTTACCACTTGACCTCATGCTGCTTTAAACTTAAACCGAATGAAAAATTCAAAGTAGCAACACCAACAACAAGCAAGCTACTCAAATAGCTTTAAAGTTCTTAAGAAGCAAAAGACAAAAAAACCAAAAAAAAAAATTTTAATATACCAGTGTGCAAAAAGGCAATTAAACAGCTGCTTGGCAATATAAACGAGAATGCTTTATTGTCCACTCAGCTTGTATATCAAGGTATGTAAGTATATCAACTTTGCGCAGGAGTCTTGAAAAAAATTAAGCCAAAGCTATAAAGTTTCAACAGCGCTATGCAAGAAAAAGCTTTATAAAAAAGAGAAACAAAAAATGGCAATAATTAACACTTTTGATGTTTAAAGTGACAGCATGTCAGACAGGAGACATATGTTGAATGGACATAGTTAAAAGCACTTTATTGGCAGCTTAAAGTGGTGAAGAGTTAATGATGTGGTTGAAATTTTCTAAAAGATAGATAGAATAGAGAAAAAAGTTGACACAACAAAAAAGTAGATGAAAAAAGAGCAAAAAATTAAAAATATGCCCGCAGCGCAGACTGTTCACCCTGTAGTCGTTCAATGAAAGGACATTAAATGAATGGTCATGATGCGAAGTTAATGAATTGCAGACAATTAACTCGATAAAATGTGAAACATTTCAAGAGAAAAAGCAGCAAATAACTGAGCATACAGAAAAAAAAAAAAAAACTACAAATTATAGCTTTAGCCATAAAGTGCTCATAATTTAGCAGCATGTATTAAATGCTGCTTGGCTAAGAATAAGAAAAACCACAACCACAACTTCATCATCATGAACACATTTACAACGTTTTATTAATTAAATGGTTTCGCTTATTTATGGTCCACTACAACAACAACAACAACTCATTTCTCTTTAATGCTGCTGCTGCTGCTTTCAGTTGACTTCCGCTTGTATTTTATTTCGTGGTCTTTTTTGCTTAAAAATGACAGGCAAACAAGTCTTTGTGCTGACCTGACCTACGACAAGCAGCATCTGCAACACCTGGCAGTTGTGCTGCGCCCATGTTTTATGATGCCACAGTCGACAAAGCCTTAAAGTTCACTTAACTTACGAGCATGTTAAGCTTGGCGACTTATTACGTATGCATGCGTCTTCGGTAACTTGAAGATAGTTTGAAAAAAAAAAAAAAAACAAATAAAACATATAAATATTTGGCTGTTGTTCATACAAGTTATAGGCTGAGTGGCAAGTTACAAGCCTGGCTATTAATTATGTGGTAGCAGCAACAGTCTTGTTCGTATGACAGCAGCAAAACAACACATATACTTTTGCTTCTACTCGCCTTACAGGCATAATTTTGCAAGCATGCGTTAAGGTCCTTTTTGTAATTTTTTAAATTTTTAAAATTTTTAAGAAAATCCTGGCAGCCTCTTTTATTACACTCGAAGTAATAAAATATTCAATAATATATAAGAAATAAAGTCATAAATTTTTTTAATTTAATATATTTGTACACTTTTTTGTAAATTTTATTAAGTTTTTATTGTTGGTTTTGATGATTTTTGTTGTGCATTTTGTTGTGTTTTATTTTTTTCTTCTAGAATTTTAAACATCGTCTTCTCTTTAACGCCATTTTATGGCCTTCAGTTTTTAATGATGCACTTTCTACACACCATTAAATGTTATCAAGCATCCTTTAAACATTAAACTTGCCCGCTCTGCCATAGCGAAAGAGTTTGTGGCAGCATAGATGAAATTGTAGGGGAAAAAAAAACAAATTATTATCGCTGCTTGTCTCATAAAATGTCAAATAATCGACATTGCGTTTTGCGTTGGCTTTCGTGTGGCTGGCTACTAGCAAGCGGTAAAAAACTGCTCGAAAAATACCAATATAATGAAGTGTGAAAAATTTCAGGTTTTTCGCATATTTTTTCACCATTTTATAGAACTTGATATATTTATAGATACAAAGTCTTAATACGATAGTTTATTTGTGCAGATATATATTTTGTGTGATCTAAGGTTCTTTATTGCAGGCTATATAATTTCAACAGCTGAGAGCGTTAACAAAAAAAAAAATTAAAATCATTTATTAATACAGAAAACATTCACAAAACTAATTTATTGACCATAACTGTCAACAGAGTTAACAGAAGTCAGTGGTTAATGAGCGTTTGTTAAGAGCGGACGTGCTTTAGTTTTATTAATTTTCTTTTAATTTCCTTTGTATCCATAAATATTTTGCGTTCAATAATTTTGATGTATTTTTCTCATAATATCAATAAAACTCTAAGATTGTCCTGACAGATGCAGAAGTGGGATACGAAACGCTTAGCGGATTTGTTTTTTATTAGCGGCAGCGTTTCATACTTGCGAGAAGAAAATATATACAACAACAGCAACGTCTATGCATTTGTGTTAACGAAACAAAGCAAGTCAACGGTCAATGTGAATTTTCAATGGCAACGCCACAGCAACAACGAAGAGTACAAAGCAAAGTCAACGGTCAGTATGAAATTCAACTGCAACGACACAGCAACGATCAAAGCTTAAAAACAACGGCTGTATAGTTAAAAGAAAAACGACGACACAGCAAAACGATAGAAAAAGGGGAAACAAAAGCACTTAACGAAGGATAACGGAGAAAGAAAACTAAAGGCAAGCGAAGAAAAGGAAAAAAAAACTAGTTTTTTGAGCAGCATGCGCGTGAAGTTACAGTCACTAAAAGTTCCAGAACTCGATAGAATTTTTAGAAGTAAACAATTACCAACGGGTGGAAATAAAAACCACAAATTAGCACTCCTTATGACTCACTTAGGATCAGATGAAATTGACGTGGATGAAAATCCAGCAAATGGCTTGTTTAACAAAGAACCATGGCAAGGGCAATTCGAGGAATTGAAGCACATGGTCGCCGGATTGGTACGAGCAGTGAATGAGCTGCAAGCCAACAGTGGTGCGTTCACAACGACCACAAACATAATTCCAGCCAGCCCAGGGCCATCGTCGCCACAGCAAACACACAGTGGTGAATCGATATTGGGTTCGAACGCAGTTCCAGTCAGTTTAAGGTCATCCTCGCCACAAAGAGTCAACGGAGCCGAATCAGTGGCTGCCACAAATGGATTCGCAGCTAGATCAATGCCATCGATGCCGCAGCGCGTATGTAGTGTTCAGGATGTTGTGGGTGTTCTCCCGGAATTTGATCCAATTGGGAAAAGCATCACTTCGTTACAGTTCGTCGAGAGGGTGGAGCATCTGTAGCGTACTTATACATGGACCGACGATGTTATTCTTTTTGCACTACATCATAAACTACAGGGACTAGCAAAGGGATGGATTGACGCTCAGCCAGTTTTCCAATCATGGAGTCAATTTGTACGTATGTTCTTAAAAGATTTTCCAAGTTCATTCAGTTCCGCTGATATTCACAGGGAATTAATGAAGCGTAGGCGTAAAGCAACCGAGTCATTGTCGGAATTTTATTATGCGATGTTGACTATTGGCCGGAAAGGGTCATTAGACGATGCTTCAATTATCTCATACGTTGTTAACGGCATGAACGATGCACATTTGGTACGGACTCTTCTGGCTCTAAATCTAAAAACGTGTAACGACCTTCTCATGTCTCTGCAAAACTTGTCTTATACTTCCGAGTTTCAAAGAAGCACTACTATAACAACAAACTCTACAACAGAAGTCCGGTGTGAACCTGCACGTCACGTGGAAGAACGTCGGGGACCGAAGTGTTTCAATTGTAATGACTTTGGTCACATAGCAGCGAAATGTCCTCGTCCACAGCGTCGGCTTCGATGCACTAAATGTTTGAAAGTAGGCCATGAAGCTAAAGAATGCAAAACATTGTTAAAAGGTGCGGTCGCATCAATTGCTGATGGCACTGCAAAATATGTTCCACCTGTAATAAACGAAATTAAAATTAACAACGAGATATATCAAGCGTTCGTAGATACGGGCAGCGACAACTCATTGATACGAAAGTCAGTGGCGTCCAAGCAGAACACCTCCCAGCCGATATATAAGCGTCTTAAAGGTTTCGGTGGGTCGGTTGTGGAAACATTCGAGATGGTTGAAGTGGTCGTTGAGTTGGATGGTCATACTATGAAAGCATCTTTCAACGTGGTGCCTGACGAAACTTTGCTGTATGATGTACTTTTGGGTAGAGATATTTTGTGCCGGAAAAATCAGCGAGTCGTTATTGATTCAGAAGTACTTCAGCTGCAATCCAAAGCCATTTAATGCTGAACGTAAATAAAGATTTATCAGAAGAGGAACAAAGAGAAGTCCTGGCACTTACGGGATCTTATAAAAGTTTCTTCGCAAAGGGCCTCGAGAACATAGGGTATTGCAACACAACCTCAATGACCATAGAAGTGACAACCGATCAGCCTATTATTGGAAAAAGATACCAAGTCCCCTTTGGACAGCAAAGCGCTCTTTCAGAAATCACAGATAATTTATTAAATCATAACATCATACGGCAAAGTACGTCGCCACACGCTTCGTCAATAGTTATAGTAGACAAGTCAAATGGCGAAAAACGCATGTGTGTCGATTACAGGGCACTCAACGCTGTCACTGTTAAGAAGCAGTTTCCAATGCCGGTGGTAGAGGAGCAGCTGGCTCAGCTTTCTGGAAGTGAATATTTTACAACGGTCGATATGACATCAGGCTACTACCAGATACCGCTCAAAGAGGAGCATAAAAAATACACTGCTTTTCTGACCCATGACGGATTATTCAAGCACAACGTTATGCCATTTGGACTTGTAAATGCGCCTATGTTCTTCCAGGAAATGATCATGAATTTAATTAAAGAGTTGCCAGACCGCCATCATATCATAAGCTACGTTGACGAGGTTATAATAAGAACAGAAACCTTTTTAGAGGGTATGCAAGTGCTAACACAATTTTTGGAAGCCATTGGAAGAGCAAATTTAACTTTACGACCGTCCAAGTGTGTGTTTCTCGCAAACGAAGTGAAGTTTTTTGGACATGTTATCAGTACTGGAGGCAGCCAGCCAGGCAATGAAAAAAACAAAATGCATAGATGAGTTTCCAGAGCCTAAGAGTGTCTCAGAGGTGCGCCAATTCCTTGGCGTAACAGGTTTTTTCAGAAAATTTGTAGCGGAATACAGCCATATGACAGCAGCGTTGACAAAACTTTTAAAAAAAGGAGCAGTTTTCACTTGGGAGGAAGAGCAAAGGACAGCATTCCAGCGGCTAAAGTCAGCAATCACGTCAAAACCTGTCCTTGTACTTTTCGGCGCAAATAAGGCACACGAAGCACACACGGCTGCCAGCTCCATCGGATTATCAGGGGTACTACTACAAATGGAAAAAGAGGACCTAAAGCCAGTGTTTTACTTCAGTCGGAAGTGCAGCAATGTAGAGAGCAGGTATGCTAGTCACAAGCTAGAAGTGCTTGCTATTGTGGAAACATTAGAACGTTTCCGTGTATATCTGCTGGGTTCACATTATCGTATTGTTACCGATTGTAACGCAATAGTTACGATGAAGGCGAATTCAGTTTTACCGCCTAGGATTTCTCGTTGGTGGCTTAAGATGCAAGAGTTCGACTTCGAGTGTGTTCATCGGGCTGGTGCAAAAATGCAGCTGGTGGATGGAATGAGTCGTCTTCCGACGTTACCATCAACTGATGTATCCTCGGTAGCAGAAAAAGTACTGAAAGTGTATTCTGAAGAGCCGTCCGATTGGATAGTGGCTATGCAAATGCAGGACGAGAAGTTGCAGAAAATTGTAGATGTATTAAACGGAAAGTGTAGGGAGAATGAGAAACAAACAAAGCAGTACTATGTTATCGATAAAAGTAGACTCTACAAACTTGTGATTCCTCAAGCTATCAGGTGGCGAATCACCAAATCTTTCCACGACGATGCTGGCCATTGTGGACTCGACAAGACAATTCAACAGATGTCAGCAGATTTTTGGTTTCCGCGAATTCGACGCTACGTAAAGTCTTTCATAGCTGCGTGTCCAGAGTGTTGTTTAAATAAGGCCAAGAGTGGAAAAACAGAAAGCCAGATGCATTTGCGAAAAGTGTTGCCGATACCGTTCAGAAACATACACATGGATCATTTGGGTCCATTCCCAAAAAGCAAGAAAGGAAGTTTACACATTCTGGTATTGGTGTGCGCCTTAGTAAGTACACAATTTTGAAAGCTCAAACAACACCAGTTTTGATGGTGCTGCGTGAAGTGATGTCAGTATTTGGCTGTCCACTCCGAATTATCACCGACAGAGGAACAGCGTTAACGTCAAAGGAGTTTGGAACTTTTATTCAGCAATTTGGAATTCAACATGTTAAAACAGCAGTGCGTACGCCACGGGCCAACGGCCAGGCAGAACGACTCAACAAGACTGTGCTGAGTATGCTTAAGTACACAACACGCAACAACAAGGAATGGGATGTCGTCTTACCACGGATACAGTGGAACATCAACTCTCAAAAAAATGCTTCAACGAAATTCTCACCTAACGAATTGGTATTCAGCTTCGATCCAAGGAATGCAAGTGAAAATCGAATAATTCAAGCATTACATGAGGTACAAGTGGCAGATAGTATCTTCATCGAAGAACGTTAGCAGCAAGCCGCAGAAAATATTAACAAAGAACGTCAAAAATGGAAGCTACGGTATGATAATAAACATCAACGTCCTCACAAGTACACCAAAGGTGATTTGGTAGTCACCGACTACATTCCAGCTGCTACGGGTGAGTCGCACAAATTGGACCCTGTTTATAAAGGACCTTATGTCGTCACAAAAGTTTTAAATTTTGACCGCTATGTGGTAGAAGACCTGCCAGATACACCCCGAACTCAAAAGAGGTATACCAATGTTTTATCAAGTGACCATTTGAAACCTTGGTGCAGTTTGAGTCCTGAACTTGACGGATACGTCGATGCTAACGAATCATCCAGTGAGGATGAAGAGTCACAGGAGAGGCCGAGCCATAATAATTATGAAACCATGAATTTCAAAACATAATTTAAAAAGGCTGAAGATAATTTATATTTTGGGTTAGTTTATAATCTTACCAGTAATCAAATTATTTAGCTGAAGCAGTGTTAATTGCAACTGTTAAGAATTGTATTTTATACAAATTATAGACTGCAAGAGCAAGTTATTAAAACCTAACTATTTTTTCCGTAAAACTCAGCCGTCCTCAAACTCGATTCAAGAAAGACATTTGAGACATGCTCCCGGTAAGGTAAGAAGATTTTAGATTTTAGATTAAGATTTTCTATGTGCTTTCAAATTCGTTTTGACAGTTTCGACAGTCTGCCTATTCGCAGTATAACTAACTACTTTTATTCTACCATGGCTAAACTGGCCAGGCTAGATTCTTCTCTTGACCCTTCGACAGCGATACCAATTTTAGTTAGCCTGAATACAGTGCAGAAAAGGATTTAAACTCACAACTATATCATGGCTGATAGACTTTAAATAATATCTTTTCTAATGAACCCTCATTTATTGAAATCGATTAATATTTGAGGTATTTTCATGAAACATATTCGAAACGTTTGATGGAAGATTATGGCTTATAAAATTTTAGTACTAAATTTGGAGTCCAATGGGAATTACTTTTTTACTGAATCAGATGACTTCACTAGCTACTTAATTACCGAAAAAAGTATATAACCGATATAAAATAACGATTTCTACGGACAAATACAATTTTTTCAAGTTTCGCTTTTCCCAAATTTTTTAATTATATTTTTAAACCAACAAGAATGCAAAAAAAAATTGGTATCAGACATTTTTGAAGTTTTGAAGCATTAAAATATTACTAGTAAACCTGTTGCCCGAATTCGAGCAATTCAATAAAAATTTAGTGTTAGAAACATTATAGACGTTTAATATGATATTCTATTCAAGAAGTTATTATACTCAATAACGATATATTCAGTCTCAATAATGATATAAAAGATCATTATCTGAATGGTTTGACTTGAAACTCACGATCTGACACTAAATTTTTATTGTAACTGTCAAAATACGAAGAGGGACTTACACTTATATTACTAATGAGAAAAACAATATTACTATTCGAAAACATCACAGCTTAACTCTTCCAGCTATAAAACATAACTAATTTAAAAAAAAACGCAGTGAAAAAAAAATGTAAGACATAATACTAAGAGATATTTCAGAAATTAATAAAAGGTACTTACAGAACACTTACAACATCGAATTATAACACCTTTAGATGAAAAAACGCCAAAAAACCCAAAAAAACTTTTTTTTTGAAAACTGTTGAAATATGTTGAATAGTTGTTTGCTCGGAATATGGAATTTTTGATTTTGGAACTGAATTTTTCGGACAATTGACATTTGAGGAATGTATAAAAGATAATTTTGGCTAGAAATTTTTAGTTTTAAAAAAAATTCAAATTCGATCAATTCATAGGCTCTTCTCAAACTAAATTTCAAATCGATAAAATAACGGATTTTTGTACAAAAATTTTATTCCTGTTTTAAAAGGTTGGGAACCCCCTGAAGTGAAATCACAATTTTTAAAAATGGTTTGCACATATACAGCCTAAACCTGATTTAATGACATCTAAATCGATAGAATCGGTCCATTGGTCTGGGAGGAGTTGAAGTCACAAAAAAAACCTTAGCCTATTAATTATATAGATAAGCAGGATGATTAAAACAGATTCGTGGCTATAACTTTTAATTGGTTGTAGCTATAATGAAATTTTTTTCAAATATATTCTTTTTGAAGCTTGTTGAAGATTTAAAAATTATAAGAACAACATTTAAAAAAAAAAAAATTTCGAGCAAAAACCATAGGGGGTAGCCTTGTTTTTTCGATGACACATAGTATTTATTAATTTTTCTGTCAAACAAAAACAAATTTGTCTTAAATAAACTACATACAATGAAAGAAAATAAAAAATGCAAATTTTAAATTTTTTTATTTTTACAACAAAAACAATTTTTAATACATTTTTTGAGAAAACATTCATTTTATTGGACTCTTTTTAAAGGCAATGATTTAAATATAAATAATTAAGTAACGGTAAAAACTTTATAATTATTTTAAAGTCAATTAATTGCAATTAAATACAAAAAAAAAATAAATGAAATTTTTTAAAATATGGCAGAGATATTCGCTTCCAAATACAGAACTTTAAATTTCAGAGAGTTTTTTCTCTGTCTTGGCGTTTGATAAAAATACACGTTAAACAACTAAAGAAAATATTAAGAAAATTCATTAAAAATACATTTGGTAAGATAATAACTGTAATTGTCAACACATTTCAAAGAAAATTGAACAAAAATTTAGAAAAACAAAAAAATTTTTAAAACTGTTAAAATTTGACTGACTTGTTTGCTCGGAAAGTGGAATTTTTTGATTTTGGAACTGCATTTTTCGGACAATTGACATTTGAGGAATGCATAAAAGATAATTTTGGTTCAAAATTTTTAGTTTTGAAAAAAATTCAAATTCGATCAATTCATAAGCTCTTCTGAAACTAAATTTCAAATCGATAAAATAACGGATTTTTGTACAAAAATTTTATTTCTGTTTTAAAAGGTTGGGAACCCCCTGAAGTGAAATCACAATTTTTAAAAGTGGTTTGCACATATACAGCCTAAACCTGATTTAATGACATCTAAATCGATAGAATCGGTCCATTGGTCTGGGAGGAGTTGAAGTCACAAAAAAAACCTTAGCCTATTAATTTTATAGATAAGCAGGATGATTAAAACAGATTCGTGGCTACAACTTTTAATTGGTTGTAGCTATAATGAAATTTTTTTCAAATACAGTGGAATTCGGTTATAGCGACCCTGAAGGTACCGTATTATTTCGTCGTTATAACCGAATGTCGTTATATGCGAACATAATTTTTTTTGTTGTTTTTTATTAATTTAATTAATTTATTATAAAGAAAATTAATTCCAATTATAAATATTAAAAGCTTAAACATAAAATTTAGTGGAAATACATACAAAGACGATATACGTTATTGAAGTATGTTTATGAATAAAATAATAACATATCAATATGTAATAAACTTATATTTGCTTTAAATAATCTGTATTATTGACTTGGCGTAAGTTGCTCTTTGCAGTGTAAATCCGCTCTGACTTCCGTTCAAGTTCAAAAAAGGTATTCAAGAGACAAATTTTCAGCACCTTAACCGAATAAAGCAAACCTTCAAAAACTTTAAAACTAATGTATACCTTGTCTGTAATAAATAAAAACAAACCACACAAACAAGGGCCATTTCAGCCCTTAAAAGGACTTTGACCCAGCTTCTTATGATCAAATGTGTTGTGCGAATTATTAAATGTTTTCACACAATTGACCAAGAACTGGTCCTACATCTCTTATGCTGACTCCGATAGGCTAATATTCATATTCTCAATAAGCTTTACATGGCATTAGTTACTCTCTGAGGTTTGCCATTGTCTGCAGAGAGGTGGTGACCGATCAGAAAAATTTTTTTATTGAAACAACTTTTCGCCGCGACTTGGGATCGAATACGGGCTCCGAGTATGCTAACACTAAACCTGCATGCCACGGGCGCCACATACTGTAATAAATACAAACCTTTTAAAAGAAAATAAAGCATTAAATGCCGCTCTGGATGGAGGAATTTGATCCTCTAATGCAATCTAAGTGTGAATTTATTTTATAATGGTTATTTTGGTTTCATAAAGCGAGAATTTCAAATATCTAGTTACATTTTGCTTTTGACATGCATTCGTCGTCGCTATAAGTGAAAATATTTTAACATATTTTATGAAAACTGCGTCGCTTTATGCGAACTCGTCGTTATATCCGACGACGTTAAAAGCGAACTCAGTTTCTAAGGAATAATCAATTAAAATGTGCGGACTTCAAGAATACGACGTTATAACCGAAATGTTGTTATAACCGAGGTCGTTATAAGTGAATTCCACTGTATATTGTTTTTGAAGCTTGTTGAAGATTTAAAAATTATAAGAACAACATTTAAAAAAAAAAAAATTTCGAGCAAAAAACCATAGGGAGTAGCCTTGTTTTTTCGATGACACATAGTATTTATTAATTTTTCTGTCAAACAAAAACAAATTTGTCTTAAATAAACTACATACAATGAAAGAAAATAAAAAATGCAAATTTTAAATTTTTTTATTTTTACAACAAAAACAATTTTTAATACATTTTTTGAGAAAACATTCATTTTATTGGACTCTTTTTAAAGGCAATGATTTAAATATAAATAATTAAGTAACGGTAAAAACTTTATAATTATTTTAAAGTCAATTAATTGCAATTAAATACAAAAAAAAAATAAATGAAATTTTTTAAAAAGTGGCAGAGATATTCGCTTCCAAATACAGAACTTTAAATTTCAGAGAGTTTTTTTCTCTGTCTTGGCGTTTGATAAAAATACACGTTAAACAACTAAAGAAAATATTAAGAAAATTCATTAAAAATACATTTGGCAAGATAATTACCGTAATTGCCAACACATTTCAAAGAAAATTAAACAAAAATTTAGAAAAACAAAAAAAAATTGAAAACCGTTAAAATTTGACTGAGTGTTTGCTCGGAAAGTGGAATTTTTGATTTTGGAACTGCATTTTTCGGACAATTGACATTTGAGGAATGCATAAAAGATAATTTTGGTTCAAAATTTTTAGTTTTGAAAAAAATTCAAATTCGATCAATTCATAAGCTCTTCTCAAACTAAATTTCAAATTGATAAAATAACGGATTTTGTACAAAAATTTTATTTCTGTTTTAAAAGGTTGGGAACCCCCTGAAGTGAAATCACAATTTTTAAAAGTGGTTTGCACATATACAGCCTAAACCTGATTTAATGACATCTAAATCGATAGAATCGGTCCATTGGTCTGGGAGGAGTTGAAGTCACAAAAAAAACCTTAGCCTATTAATTATATAGATAAGCAGGATGATTAAAACAGATTCGTGGCTATAACTTTTAATTGGTTGTAGCTATAATGCAATTTTTATACCCCCACGCGTACTGCGTAAGGGGTATATTAATTTTGTCACGACGTGTGTAACGCCCATAAGGAGGGGTGGTAGGTATAGAAAAGTATATATATTCTTGATCAGCATCACCACCTGAGTTGATTTAGCCATGTCCGTCTGTCTGTCCGTCTGTCTGTCTGTGGACACGATTACAGCCGTAATTTTGAAACTATTGTGCTGAAATTCGATATTTAAGCTTTTTTCTAAAAAACTAAGATCAAGTTCGAGAATGGGCTAAATCAGTTGAAAACCACGCCTACCTCCCATACAACACAAATAATGAAAACTCTATAAAGAGTCTAATATCAAAGTTACAAAACTGAAACTCGGTATTTGTGTGTTTTATGTCAAAACTTAGGTGTGTTAGAAAAATGGGCGTCATCCACCCACTAACACGCCCACCTCCTATACAACCCCAAAATTTAATATTTTATAAAAAGTCTTATATTTATGCTCCAAAAAAACAATTTGATATGTTTGTATTTTAGACACATAAAAATAACAAAATCTACTAATATCTCATACAAAAAGCTCTCTAATTTAAGATTATTTAACCCTTAAGAATCAGTCGTGGGGGTATTTTAACTTCGGCCAAGTCGAAGATATACCTTACTAGTTTTCAAATATATTCTTTTTGAAGCTTGTTGAAGATTTAAAAAATATAAGAACAACATTTAAAAAAAAAAAAATTTCGAGCAAAAAACCATAGGGAGTAGCCTTGTTTTTTCGATGACACATAGTATTCATTAATTTTTCTGTCAAACAGAAACAAATTCGTCTTAAATAAACTGCATACAATGAAAGAAAATAAAAAATGCAAATTTTAAATTTTTTTATTTTTACAACAAAAACAATTTTTAATACATTTTTTGAGAAAACATTCATTTTATTAGACTCTTTTTAAAGGCAATGCTTAAAATAAAAATAATAAAGTAACGGTAAAGACTTTGTAATTATTTTAAAGTCAATTAATTGCAATTAACTACAAAAAAGAAATAAATGAAATTTTTTAAAAAGTGGCAGAGATATTCGCTTCCAAATATAGAACTTTAAATTTCAGACAGTTTTTTTCTTTGCCTTGGCGTTTGATAAAAATACACGTTAAGCAACTAAAGTCAATTTTAAGAAAATTCATTAAAAATACATTTGGTAAGATAATTACTGTAATTGTCAACACATTTCTAAGAAAATTGAACAAAAATTTAGAAAAACAAAAAAATTTTGAAAACCGTTGAAATTTGACTGAGTTGTGTGTTCGGAAAGTGGAATTTTTGATTTTGGAACTGCATTTTTCGGACAATTGACATTTGAGCAATGCATAAAAGATAATTTTGGTTCAAAATTTTTAGTTTTGAAAAAAATTCAAATTCGATCAATTCATAAGCTCTTCTCAAACTAAATTTCAAATCGATAAAATAACGGATTTTTGTACAAAAATTTTATTTCTGTTTTAAAAGGTTGGGAACCCCCTGAAGTGAAATCACAATTTTTAAAAGTGGTTTGCACATATACAGCCCAAACCTGATTTAATGACATCTAAATCGATAGAATCGGTCCATTGGTCTGGGAGGAGTTGAAGTCACAAAAAAAACCTTAGCCTATTAATTATATAGATTTAAGTGAAAAGTATTTTTACAAAATATACGAGACATTTAATTTTGTTTTAAGTATGAATTCACATATTCGATGTATTAACTTTGTGCTGCAAGTAACATATTTCAATAAATGATTGTTTTTAGTATTTGTTTTGATGATTTTAGTAGGTGCTGTTTTTAATATATCGTGTGAAAATGTAAATATTTCAATTGTCTTTCGTTGAGTAGAATTTTTGTGGATAACGATTGACAGTGGAGTATAATATATCTAGTTAATTGTGGGAAAACCCAGCTTTTATGTCATGTTAATATCTTTTTGCTTAAACTTCTTTAACATCGAGATGAATATTTTTCTAAGCACTGTGAAGTAAAACAATGTCGAAATATTTGATTAATGGATGCAATACAAAAAAAGTCTTGGCTCTTTTTTCGGATTTCATGAAAAGTAATATTGTTTGTGAAATTGCTAATGAACTTAAGGTATTAATAGAAAATAATGTTCGATATTTGTATAAAAACCAAAATTTAACCGAGCGACCGAAATGACATTATGATGAGAGTAGTTCGAGAAATAAAAGGAATAGCATCACAGCAAAGTGATAATACAAAGATTTTGGTCCATGCTGCTTCCATATCTACAAGAACATCTCATAATACTGACTTACAGATAGTCTTACGTACGCTCGACCATCAAAAATCAGAAAAATTTTCAGCAAAACTCAAATCATATCAATATCGGCTGAAAAGGCTCTCATATTTTTATATATATAGACTAGCGGATGTAACCCGGTGTTACTCGGGGTTGTGCCTCAAGCACAGAAAGAGGACGGTTTTCAAAACTGCTCTCATTTTTACATTTTTAAAATTATCAATTCAATTTTAAAATTTTTTTAAATTATCGTTTTTTTCAGTTTTGCCCCCTCCTTCCGTCGAAAGTATTTAGTCAAATTTCCGTAAAACTGTACCTGCCAGACATGATTAAAACAAAAAATGACATCTTCAACGTCTCGATCTGATGTCTGGTTTCTTAGGAAAATGGACACCCGCACTCAGAAAAAAATACACATATCTTCCTTCGGTTAAAAATTTCTCTATTTTCGATAAAAGCAATTTTCTCATTTCAAATAAAATTTTTCTTCAATTAGTATCAATTTTCACATTTTCGAAGAAATATTTCTTCACTTCTAGGAAATGGAAATATTTCAATGTCTTATAATAACAAATATTTTTCTCGCACAAAAAAATTTTCATTTATACAGAAAAATTTTTTGAAAATGAAAATTTTTTCATATATTTTGATAAAAAATTCACTATGAGAAGTTTTTTTTTCAATAACAACAAATGTTTTCTCAAAACTAAAGAGTCTTTTTCTCTAAAATCGAATTATTTTTGTGTATTTCTCTTTTTCATAGAAGGTTTTTATCATTTTTAGTGAATTTTAGAATCGCATTTAGAGAAAGCATTCTCTGGAGCAAGGTCAATACCAATTTTCTCTAAATATGATGCCTTTTTTATCATAGTTCGATAATATTCCATTATTCCATTCGATTTTTGGATTCTTTTCGTTCAACTTCGGTTTTGGTCGATACTATTCGGTTAATTTTTTTTCATCTTTATATAGCTTCTGCTGGTATTCGTTAAACTTCTTTGTTTTCGTTCGTCTTTGGTTCTTGACTCGTTTGCCTTCGGCTCATTCCTTGTTTTTTGTCTAAAGAACTTTTAAAAGCATAGGATCTATTTCAGTAACAGATACAAATGCTTGTCAAGTTTCATTAAAATCAGTTCATCCGTTTTGACGTGAATGAGCCCAACAGAGTTGATTGAATAAAGCGCCCTCTAACGGAAGTTTTCTGAAATTTAAATAGCCTCAATTCTGTTGCAGAAACAAGTTATTTCATGTACCAAATTTATGTTAAATCAATCACATCATTTAGGAGTTATTGAGGGTTAATAATGAACTACTTAAAGCGCCCTCTTTTGTCAAAGGCTTTGGAATTTTATGTTTGATCTTGGCTGCAGTTGAACGTTCATACCAAATTCCATTGAAATTTGTCCAGGCGTTCTGGAGTTATTGAGTCTTTAAACGCACTACTTAAAGCGCCCCCTTACGGAAGTCTTTGGAATTTGTATAGCTTATGTTATCTTGGGCGCAGTCAAACCTTCATTCCAAATTTAATTAAAATCGTTCCAGGTGTTTAGGAGTTATTATGGAGTGCCACGCCCACATAATTCCGCCCAATTTTAACCTTTTCTTTATCTTTGGTGCAGTTGAACCTTCATACTAAATTTCATTGAAATTGGTCCAGGAGTTTAGGAGTTATTAAGTCTTACTTAAAGAGGGCGCACTACTTAAAGCGCCCTCTTGCGGAAGATTTTGGAATTTTTTTATTGCCTGTGTTTTATTTTGGGAGCAGTTTAACCTTCATACCAAATGTCATGAAAATCGGTTCAGGCGCTTAGAAGTTATTACAGATTGCCACGCCCACATACTTCCGCCCACTTTTTTACCTATGCTTTATTTTGGTTGCAGTGGAACCTTCATACCAAATTTCATTGAAATAGGTCCAGGCGTTTAGGAGTTATTGAGTCTTAAAAATGTACTACTTAAAGCGCCCTCCTGCGGAAATCTTTGGAATTTTTTATAGCTTATGTTTTATTTGGGCAGTAGTTGAACCTTCATACCAAATTTCATGGAAATCGGCGTTTAGAAGTTATTATAGAGTGCCACGCCCACATACTTCCGCCCACTTTTTTACACCCCCTATGTTCTTTCTCACTATGAAAGGTACTCGGTGTCCAAATATCAGCTCAATCGGATAAACGGTGCGCGAGCCTATACGGAACAGACAGACAGACAGACAGACGGACAGACAGACAAACATTTGATTTTATATATTAGATGATCTACCAAAATAACAGTTTTCAAATATGCGTCAACTGAATAGGTGTCAGAATAGCAAAATTTATTTATCCGTCTTACAATGAACTTTATCAGTACAAATTGAAATGTAGACCACCTGACATCAAAGCTGATGGACATCGTGTTGAAGTCTCGCTGCAAAATTTTATTCATCTTACTACGGGAAGAATTTTGGCGTATCAAAAGAAAGTGTTACATACAATTAATGTAGAGGAATTGGTGCTGATATTGAGCTACAGTTTTGATGGTTTCACAGGACACAGCTTATTTAAACAAGAGATTGAGCAAAACAATAATAAAAAAACATTAGTTATAAAAGTTAAAATTGGTTTTTCCATTTTTTAATTCTGTGTCGACAAGGAATAACAGCTAAACTCATTTTCAATATTTCAGAAGAGCATGTTTTAAAATTAAAATTGCTACCTAATATAAGTGCACCCTGACTTTTGCTGTTTAGATTTGATGGCCTAAAACATTTAATTTTCAAGTTACAACCATAAAAATGTGCGTACTAGTGTTTTAAGTTGCGAAGAATCACAATGAGAGTAAGTATCTCAGTTTGTCCTAACTCGACTTTAGCGGTTATTCCTTGTCGACACAGAATTGTTTTGCGATAGTTTTTTTCATTAAAGGATTGGTTTCATTTTGATTAATTTATGAAAACGAGGGACTCGATGAGTGGGATGATATAAGTTCTGTTCTATTGTTCTGGGATAACTATGACTTTTATAACTTCTAGTTTTAGATGAGAACAAAATGCGCTTTGAACTTTAGAACATAACTCAATACGCTACTAAACTCACAACGCTCAAAAAACTGATCAAAAGTATGACAAGATGCGTTACACAACTCAATTAGATGCGCTGGTTAACATCTTGCTGACACAAAAAATATTACATTTCAAATTACGCCATAGCGCAGTTGAGTTAGCGCTTAGCTTAATATCAGCGCAGTAGGTTTTGCCTCGTTACCTACAAACACGAGTCTACAACATGTTTACAACAATGGTTTTTGTAGAATTGTCCACATTCTACAACATTTAACGTTCTTCAAAAGGAATTTGGAAAAAGTTAAATTTACTTTTATTATTCCTTATTTTCTGAAATGTTTTGTTTTGTTTTCAAACAGACCTTACTAGTTAGCTAGTAGAATAGAGTACAAGTATACTTTTGTATTGAATTTAAGTTTTAAAGTTTGATAATGCTCTTTCAGTAAATTTCGTCACGTAACAAGTAAAGAGTACTTTTACTGTATTGCATTTAAGATAGCTTACATATAAATAGATATAAATATTGCTATATTTATGTATACAATTTGATAACTTTAGTTCTGTGCAACACATTTTTGCTATCAACTATCGTTCAAGAACCATAACAATAAACAACTCAGACTCAAAGAAATTTCTTTGAAATAGCACTGAAAATAACGGTAGCATTTTTGCATAGCACATTTTATGCAATTTTTCATATAAATGGTGAACTCTTGGGGTGTTTGAGTGAGCTCAGAGTGGTACAGATTACTCTGCTGAGTTAAAGCATGTGGTCTGTCGGTTGATCGAGGGTGGTCAGGAAGGCAAGTGGAAGTAAAGCAGCAGGTTTCTTTCTATATGTTGTGTGAAATACTATGAGAATTATTTTCGCAGCTGCAACAAAACATAAATTTAGAGTAGAAAATATTTATGCAAACTTAAAATGCAATTCAATAAATGCCCCAAGAAGAAGTACCGACATAGATGATGTTGGCAGCGCGAAAGTGAGGCATGCCAAGCAATTTTACGAAAAATTCTATGAATATTTTAGAAAGCAGCAAGAAAATATTTATAAAGGGAAATGTGAAATAAAAGTAGTTTTCTACTATTATTACGTGAAAAAAAAGGACACGTATAGTTGATGGAACTGAAATAATGTTGTTTAGTTTAAATTTATATGTGTTTACTTAAATTTATCGATATCAACAATATATTCTAAAAATATGCTAAAGCAACTAGAATTTTAAAAAAACTATACAAAATATGTAAGAATGAATATTATTAACAATATTGGACAAGTTGACATTTAAATATGAAAAGAAGCTTTGATGAGACTTATAATTTAATACTTAAAATTTTAGGGGTATTCATGCTGTTGTATATTTTGTATTTTTTTTTATATTTGTATGAAATTTTGCTCTTTTGTAGGAAAGAGATCGTAGAATTTGCAAATCTTAGGAGGGATTGTAGAGGTGAGCCATTGCCCCGGTGACTTGGAACCCGGTAGATATACACTCTCTATGAAGTAATCAGTGCATCGAGCGTCTTTACTTGCTAGAACATTTTTGAACTTGACAATATTGGCGCACATGAACTCGATTGGTTGTCAACAAAGACCGCAGTTAAGAAGTGATAAGTGCTTGTACTAAGAACTATCGCTGTAGTCTTTCTGATGGCAAAAACCGCCGCCTGGAAGACACTGCAGTGGTCCGGTAGTTTGTATGTTTGCCTTCTCAAATCGAACTCTGTGCAAACCTGTGCATAGCGCACTTTGCAGCTTAGTTTTTTCCAAGTGTTTAAGAATTGTTGACTTATTCACCACCGGCTACCTCACGATGTTTCCGTAGAGTAGAATTGAACTCTGTGCAAACCTGTGCATAGCGCACTTTGCAGCTTAGTTTTTTCCAAGTGTTTAAGAATTGTTGACTTATTCACCACCGTCTACCTCACGATGTTTCCGTAGAGTAGAATTGAATTGAAAATTCCTACGGGTTCAAAGTTACAGCCGGATTAGTGAGAGCGCATTTTTATTTTTCTTTGCATTTTTTTCTTTGTTCACAAACTTTGAACGCGTTTACCTCGAAACCATGTTTTTCGTACTGGTTGCGGCACTAACCGGTTCATTTTTGACGAAATTTTTTTTTTTTTTGTTTTTAAATTTTTTTTCGATTTTTTATGAATTTTTTAAGTCAATCTCTTTCCATTAAACACACTTTCAAATTTGGAACATCATAAAAAATTTAAAAAAAATTTAAATAAAAAAGCACCTGTCATACGATAACCAATTTTGTTAAGATTTAAAAAGAGTTATGAATTTTTAAAAAAAGGTCTATTTTCTCTGCCGCAAATGTTATGTTCCTCCATAAAGTGATTTCTGCAAAGGTCAGGGGGTCAAATTTGTTTGGTCTGAAGGTATTTCTGTGTTCCTTTTGGGTTGAAATTTTAGAAAGTTGACGCGTATCAAAGTATTTTAATAGTTTTGCAAAATGAACCGGTCTAACCTGCATACTTTATATATTTTTTTGAACCAAGTAACGACTTGTAGAATTGTCGTTTAACCCACTGGAATTTGTCTGGTTCTATAAGTCTGTGACGGGATTTTTCAGTGTCTCTCTGTTGCATAAGGATTAAAGACTTCAGTAAAGCCTGAAATATGAACTTTTAGCCTTACCTACATCTAGGGATTCCTGACTGCTTTCCATCCATCACCATTGATTTTTCGTAGCTGACTCCGAATGAAGGACTGTTTTAAGAACACCTTCCTGAGCCTGGCTGCGTCTGTAGTTTTCTCAATACCCGAGCAGAAGTTCTTCCATGAGAACCTTTTTGCTCAGCGAACAATGCTTTTGAAAAGTTTGAGCCTCCATTTGTATTCCCTCTATATTTTTTCTTGGTCAGCTAATTTAGCCAGTTTGAATAAATCTTTTAGGTCACGTTTTTGCTTAACAAGATCAGGACTCCATCATGGTGGTCTAATTTGCAACTTCATTCGTCCGAATCAACAAGAGGAGTGGTAAGCTTTTATTAGTAGTTCAGAAATAGTGTTTCAATGTCGGATTCTGTATTTTTACGTTTTGGTAGGGTCTAAGCTGGTTCCAGTTTGTGTTTCCGGTGTGTAGTTGAATCTTACATTAAAACTAATACATTTTTGTTCTGAGAAGGAAGGCTGTTCAAACACGCTCTAATCTATTACAGGAGTGTTAGTATTTGACGTTAATGTAAGGTCTCATACGTTAGAGGAGGTAGAATCCACATCTTTAGGTTCTTTGCCAATGTTAGCTAAGCCTAAGTTAGTTTGAAGACTAAAGTTAAGCAGGGACTCACCTCGATCATTAATATCTGTCTTCCCACATAGAGTGAAGTATGAAGAGCTCCGATGATAATCGCCTGCTTCTTCCAGCTGCTTATAGCGACCAGCTTATGGAGCTCGTCTAGTGTGCACTAGTGTCATGCGCCATGCAGCAGGATATGACCTGCACCGACTAATCCTACCCTCCTCTACTTCCTAATCCTACCCTCCTCCCTCCTCGACTTACCCTCTATCACCACAACTGTTAAATCATCGGACATTAAATAAGTATAGACGCCTTTCCTTCTGAGGATGGATGTTATTGTTTGACTTACTGTCGGCGTGGGAGATAAGGGGGCGATCTTCACATGGCAACGTGTCTGACTGCCTCAACTTGGCGAGGCCAGCATTATCCATGTCGAAATCGTCTCAAGTCGACTCAAACCTCCGCGTGGTGTCTCCTGGAAACGTCAAAGTACTATCGCCCGATACACTTTGGCGGCGAATCTGAGCGGCGGGCTTCCTTTGGCCATCAAGCAAAGGTTGTGCGTTGGGTTTAAAGCCCACCATGTAATAAAACCATTTCAATGAAAAGTTTAAGAATAAATAAAAGAATGATCCCCAAATCTGATGACGACTACCGCAAACGAAAAACTGATAATGATTTACGGATATGCACCTGGAATGTCCGAACCCTAAATTGGGATGGTGCCTCTATCCAACTGATTGATATCTTGGAAAGATATAATTCTGATATCACTGCAATCCAAGAAATGCGATGGAAGGGACAGGGTTGCTTACGGCAAGCATCCTGTGATATCTACTACAGCGGCCATGCGGAGAAGCACGAGTTTGGATGCGGATTTGTAGTTGACAAGGGAATACGGCATCATGTCCTGCGATTCACTCCTGTGAACGAACGACTTGCCATAATCCGCTTCAAGGCAAAATTTTTTAACATAAGCCTAATATGTGCGCACGCTCCGACAGAAGAAAAAGATGACGAGACCAAAGAGAGTTTTTACGAGCGCCTTGAAGACGCATACGAGCGCTGCCCACGTCATGACATAAAAATCGTGCTTGATGACTTCAACGCCAAGGTGGGTAAGGAAAACATATTTGGTCCAACAGTCGGAAAGTTCAGCCTCCACGACAACACATCCGATAACGGAATGAGGTTGATTGACTTCGCCGCAGCACGAAACATGGTCGTTAGTAGCACTTGATTCAAGCATTTCAATATTCATAAGGCCACTTGGTTGTCCCCTGATCAAAAAACATGCAACCAAATTGATCACGTTTTGATTGACGGAAGGCATTCTTCCAGTGTACTAGACGTACGCACGATCCGTGGTGCTAACATAGACTCGGATCATTATCTTGTCGCAGCCAAGATCCGCACACGTCTGTGCGCAGCTAAGAATGCTCGCAATCCTACACAAAGAAAGCTAGACGTCGATAAGCTGCAGTCAAAACGGACGGCCGAAGCCTTCGCTACTCGACTCTCACTCCTGCTTCAAGAAAGCACTCCTCCGATCGACGATATATGCGGACAGTGGACGCACATATCCCACTCTATGCGTACGGCTGCAGAAGAGGTGATAGGCTACCACCGCCCTTGCCGAAACCAGTGGCACGACCAGGAGTGTCCCGACGCCACTGCAGAGAAGGACATCGCCTACAAAGCCACCCTGCAGTCGGTTGTAACGCGTGCTGTTATGGAGCGATACCGAGAGAAGAGGAGGGAAGAGAGACGCATTTTCAGGCGAAAGAAACGAGAGGCAGAAATGCGTGAGTGCGAGAAAATTGAGATGCATGGCGACAGGAATGAGACTCGAAAATTTTTCGAAATAATAAGACGCCTGGCCGATGGTTTTAAGACCGGAGCCTCTTCCTGCAAGGATGAGAATGGGAATCTAGTGACAGATATCCAGAGTACACTGATGCTATGGAGGGAACACTTCTCTAGTCTTTTAAATGGCGACGCTGACAACAATCCCGCCAGTGGAGATGATATCCCGGAAACCCCAATCATGGATGACAGCGTTGAAGTTCCGCTGCCTGACTATAACGAGGTCTTAACAGCTATAGCTCGGCTTAAAAACAATAAAGCCGCAGGAGCCGATGGTCTACCGGCTGAGCTGTTTAAGACCGGTGGCGAAGCTCTGTTTAAATGCATTCACAGACTTCTATGCAGAATATGGTCGGAAGAATGCATTCCAGATGATTGGAACCTCAGTCTGCTCTGCCCAATCCACAAGAAAGGCGATCCCACCATTTGCGCCAACTACCGTGGGATTAGCCTTCTATATATCGCATATAAGGTAATGTCGAGCGTATTGTGTGAAAGACTGAAGCCCATCGTCAACCAACTGATTGGACCTTATCAGTGTGGCTTCAGACCTGGAAAGTCCACCATTGACCAGATCTTCACGCTCCGACAAATCTTGGAAAAGACCCTCGAAAAACAAATCGACACGCACCATCTCTTTGTCGATTTCAAAGCCGCCTTCGACAGTCCAATAAGGAGTCACCTATACTCCATCATGTCTGAATTTGGTATTCCTGCGAAGCTAATACGTCTTTGCAGGATGACACTGTACAACACCAGCAGCGCAGTGAAAATCGGGAAGGACCTCTCCCTTCCGTTCGATACCAAGCGAGGTTTCAGACAAGGTGATTCCTTATCGTGCGACTTCTTTAATATAGTAATGGAGAAGATCATCCGAGCTGCTGACCTTAGACGCAGCGGCACAATTTTCTATAAGAGCGTTATGCTGCTGGCGTATGCTGATGATATTGACATCATTGGCCAAAATACGCGCGAAGTCAGTGCAGCATTCTCCAGGCTAGAAAAAGAGTCGAGTCGAATGGGTCTTGCAGTGAACGCAGATAAAACGAAGTATCTCGTGTCAACAAACAAACAGTCCCAGCGTCTTGGAAACCACGTCACTGTTGACAACACCTCCTTTGAGGTAGTGAAGGACTTTGTTTACCTGGGATCCAGTATTAACTCCTCCAACGATATCAGTATTGAGATTAAACGAAGGATAACTCTTGCCAACAGGTGTTACTTTGGGCTCAGTAGGCAATTGAGAGGCAGAGCTCTCTCTCGACGAACAAAACTGACGCTCTACAAGTCAATAATCATGCCCGTCCTACTATACGCATCACAAACCTGGACGTTGAGCAGCTCTGATGAAAGGACTTTGGGAGCGTTCGAGAGAAAAATCCTTCGCAAGATCTATGGTCCAATCTGCGTCAATGGCGAGTGCCGAATACGATGGAACCACGAGCTGTATGAGCTATATGCCGACAACGATATAGTCAAGCGTATTAAAATAGAGCGGCTTCGCTGGCTAGGTCATGTCGAGAGAATGAACGACGAAGCTCCAGCGAAAAAAATTTTGGATTCGGTGCCCAGCGGTGGCCAACGCAGGCGAGGAAGACCGCATCTCCGTTGGAAAGACCAGGCATTGGATAACCTGAGGACGCTTGGAGTTTCCAACTGGCGCCAGCAAGCGCACGACAAAAGAGGCTGGCGCAAATTCTTAGACGAGGCCAAAACCGACCAACGGTTGTAAGCGCCATCTAAGTAAGTAAGTAGTACTGTCGGCGTGTAAAAAGTGTTATGATTTTATGCTTTTACGCCAGAGACCAAGTTACCCGTGGCTAACCACGACTCGTGCAGTATTTCCACATCGTTTCGAACGAGAAGAAGATTTGCGCTTGCCAGGTCACTTTTATGCAGACTAATTTGGAGTCTTCAGGCATTATGCTAAGGGATCCTCCACGGGATCCGCTTGATTGATTCCTGATTGCTCAGCTGGAGATGTATACAGGATGGTTAGTCCGTGGATGGCGTGTACCACGCTTACTCTAAATGATAATACGCATCCACAGAAGGAACGTCTTACATTGCGTACAGAAGACGCCATTGCTGCTGTAGAACTCAACGTAGAGAGAAGACTCGAATCAGTCTATCCGCCATCGTGCACAGGAATTGGATATGTGTCCATCTACTTTATGGAAGATTTTACGGAAAGATCTTGGTTTTGGTGCTTACAAAATTCAACTCGTGCAAGAACTGAAGCCACGCGATTACCTAGTAAGGCGTAAATTCGGTGAATCGGCCCAAAATAAGATTGCCGTTGATCCCGATTTACTTACGAGAATTTTGTTTAGCGATGTAGCTCACTTTTGGTTGAATGGCTTTGTCCATAAGCAAAACTGTCGTATTTGAAGTGAAGATTATTCTCAAGTATATGTTGAGATACCGTTACATACAGAAAAACTGACTGTTTCATCAAAGGTACGTACTTCTTTAAAAACGATGCTGGCCAGAACGTTACAGTTAGTGGTGACCGCTATAGAGCTATGATTACTGACTTTTTCCTTCCTCAATTGAACAACCATGATATGCCGAAGCTGTGGTTTCAACAAGACGATTTATCCGTAAATTCGCTTCCAAGATCGTGCGGTTAAACGCCGCTAGACAATTTTCTTTAGAGATATGTGAAGTGGCTAGCCTACGTCGATAAGCCCGAAACGATCGACCACTTGGAGAACAACAATCGCCGTGTTATTGCCGATATGGCTATATATGTTGGAAAAAGTGATTGAAAATTGGACCTCCAGATTAGATTACGTCCAAGCCAGCCGTGGCTGTCATATGCTACAAATCCTATTTAAATTAGAATACCAAAAGATTATCTTTTAAATAAAGTCAATTTCATATCAATTTTACAAATTCATCCTTGTATTATTCCAGTTCCAAATTCTATACCCCTAAAAAAATAGCCTTTATTTAGAGATTCTTTACTGCTGGTAGCCCATGTTTCGTCTTCTTTTTTCTTGAAACTCGAGTTAGGAGGGCTGATTGCGATAATTTTTCTAAGTCTCGACGCCTCGGAGGTTTGTGATATTTCTTCACAGTAGGTTCTCCAAGTGGTGACCGTGGCATGCAGGTTAAGTGTGTGGCTTAGCATGCTCGGAGCACGGGTTCGATCCCCAGCCGCGGCGAAAATGTTTTTTCAATAAAAAATTTTTCTGGTCGGTCACCACCTCTCTGCAAACCTCAGAGAGTAAATAATGCCATTTAAAGCTTCTTGAGAACATGAACTTTAGCCGTTCGGAGTCGGCATAAAACATGTAGGTCCAGTTCTCGTTCAATTGTGTGCAAACATTTAATAACACACACAACACAATTGATCATAAGAAGCTCGGTCAAAGTCCTCTCAAGGGTTGAAATGGCCAATTTGTTTTGTTTTTTTAGGTTCTCCAAGGTTATCGTTGTGCTTTTCGTAATTATTTCTTGTATTCTTTAATTGCTATTTTATACGTTAACCACGCATCGGTGGATCCAGTGGCTTTTGCTTTAATTAAGAGCTTTCGTCTCTTGTTTTGGAGCTCTTCTAGCTTAGTGTTCCACCAAGGGGGGTTTTTCTTCCTTTTTGGTGTTTTCAGAGCACCCACGGTTTCGCCTCGATTTAAATAAATTAAAGATTTTAGATCGCTCTCTGCTACATATTGCAGCGCAGTTTGAGAATATCTCAGCTCAAATTAATACTAACATATTACAGTTGAGCTTATAAAAAGGTATCATTTAAAAATAATGCTGAGGGTATGAATTTATTTCCAATGCTTCACATAAAAGCGCATATGCAGCACTATTTATTTTTTTTTTTTTTTATTTTAAAAACTGAAAATTTCTGGTTCAACTTTATACAAGATTTCTTTAATAAACACTCAAGTGAGCTTTTTTTAACACTGCTGAAGAGAAGATTATTCTTTTGAATATTTCTTTGATTATACTTTTCTTACTTTTTTAGTGTCTTCTTCTTCATTTTGCTTCATCATATTTATTGAAGATGCTAATTAAAATTTGTTGCGCTGTAATTTGTCTGAATATTTAAGCCCATTGTTGATTTATAAGTAGAAATAACTGCGCATATTAATTAAAATAATTAATTTAATTATTTATTTTAAGCACAAATCCTTCACACATACTCATACGCTCAATAGTACTCAATCTGCTATTGAACTAATTGCTGAACATCCTTGTTTCTTGTGCTTATCTATTAATTGAAAAGCTCAGTTGTAGGATATGCAGACAGAAGTGAATTGCATGCAGCAATTTAGCTTCTGCTGCCTCTGCCGCCGCAGCAACATAAGTATTGCACATAAACCAATCACTACATGTAGAGGCGTAGCTAAGAATTTATGCTGCAGGTAATAAAGCTCAAAATTAGACAATATTAACTTTTGAGCTTAACAATAATAGAAATTCTTTAGACAAATTATTTTGCATAATAGTTGTATAACGAAATTATCTATGCTACGCCCATGAATCTTATAAGATTTATTTAAGAACGTATGTTTGTCTTATTTTGTGTGTAGCTTATAGCACGAATGCATGCACAATCACACCCACACATCTAGAAACTTGGTTACAACATATTTAATCTAATTGATTTTCATCGTTTACAACCACTATAGAAATGTTTGCACTACATCAAAAATTAATGAACAGAAAATGTTAAACATTGAACTTGGCTAAAATTAGTGTTGACTGAGAAACGATGTGGTTTGATTTTGATTGCAACAACAAAACTTTTGCATTGCAAATATGCATTGCTTGTTGACGTCGTTTTAAAACAATGCAGCTCAAACGCTTCTGCCTATAAGAAGTGAAGCATGCAAGTCATAAAAAGATGTAGAATACCAACTATTGAATACATTGTAGCTTTATTTTCTATTGAAAACAATAACTTTTAATTTTCATTAATACACTCAGAAAAAAAAGTACATTAAACAACCGTAAAATTAACATTTTTAGTTGACAAAAGTCGTCCGACATTAAAAAATGTTAAAATTGATATTATCCTAATGTACTTTTTACATTACGAAACCTACATTTAAAAATGTATAACTGTCACATAATAATGTTATTTTAACACTTAAAATATCAAAAAGTATCAGTAAATTAATGCAGATAAAAAAAAATGTATTGAAAAATAATTTGCCACGAGTGGGATTCGAACCAGGGCTCCGGACATCCAAAGCCACACTCTTAACCTGTGTGCCACGGTCACCTGTATGTCTTAACGGCTCAGCTCTTAAATAAACATTACATCTGCTTGTTGTTGACATCTACATTTATAATGTTAAATGGATATGAAATACTATCAATTTTACAGTAAAAAATGATGAACTAAAAACATTTTAAATGTTATTTTAACATTAAGAATTGATATTGCAACGTAAAACATTACATTATCAATTTGATATTTTTCTTATCAATTCAACACAATACATGTTAACTTTACATTTTCTTACGTAAAATCCACATTTTCTGATTTACATTGGAAATAACATTAAAAAACGTTAATTTTACATGGCAACTTTTTTCTGAGTGTAGGATATTTTTAAACCTTATGTTATATTTCAGCTTCAACATATTGATTTCATATTCTTTGAACTCGTAGAAGTCTAGAATGTTTTGGCAGTTGCGCGCCTTTGTCCAATAGGTTCCTTATGTTCTAAAATATTAAATCTGATGTGCTACGATAGCCATATGTTGGCAACTTTTGCACCATTATTTCCAGAGGTTTTGCTTTGTTTTGCGTTTCTTAGCTAAGATTTTTCTATTTGATATTGTTGTTTTGTTTTTCTTGTTATTCTTTGTTAAGTGAAATAATTAAATTTGATGTTCAACTTTTATTCTTTGCAATCACTTATGTTACATTAAAATTAATTATAATTGCTTGGTTGGTCATTCAATCAACCCTCATTAAATTCAACGTGCGATCTCCAACTGTTTGAATATTCTTGTGGCTACATTTTACAATTTAAAAGCCTCTTCAAGAGCATATTCTGGAGAATTTCATTTAAGAAATTCCAGCTGTGTTTAGTTTGTGGCTAAAAGGCAGAGCCACATGTTAAATCATACTAAAACACTTATTAAGATGAATTATAAATATTTGAATGACTTATTCACACTCAATTAGTTTATAATGAAAATTAATTTGAAGTTTATTTGCATTGAAGTCATATTTGAACTGTATGCAACACCAACACCCTTTAATTGTGACTGACTATAGAGTCTCACCATCCTTACAACATGACTGAGCTTCAACACCTGGTCGATTTCGTATTAAGTTTGCTAACGATTTGTTAAACACAAAGGTTAGTTCCTTGCTAGTCCTGTTGTTATTTTTTTTTTTTTTTGGGAAGCGATGACCTTTCATTCTTTTATATTCATCCAG